>QJOB01000328.1:0-53972 GCA_004155035.1 Monosporascus sp. 5C6A
CCCCCCCCCCCCCCCCCACCTCCGAATGCAAGACCAAAAAGTGAAATAATTAGTATATTGGTGTAAGAGAGCAGAGAAATACCTGCTCGGCGCGCGATGGGTCCCGGCGAGTCGGCATTGCCGCTATTCAGGACGTCGTACAGCTCCCAGCTCCCTCCCTCGTTCCCTAACCTTCTCCCCATCCATCCATCCAGTACGCCGAATCCATGCCAACGAGATGAAATCACACTACCCCTAGCTGGCGTTCCTCGTTGCAGCGCACGAGCTCGCACAGCGCGCGCATGAACAGGGGGTCGATGCGGACTTGCTGGTCGGGCGGCAGGGGCCCATCGCCGACGCGGCCGTAGCTCGCGAGGCGCAGCGTGGCCACGAGGCGCGCGACGCACTTGGCGAGGCCGATCCGCAGCTCCTGGAGGTCCCGTAGCGCCTGGTCGCCGCCGCAGCGGCTGTCGACGGCAACCGAGCGCGGCAGCGTCGCCCACGTGGATGTCGGGGCCGCGTTTGAGTCCGAGTCGAGCCACGTGACCTTGGTGGTTGCGCGCTGGTTGTCGCCGCGCTCCCCATCGCTACAGCTGCCCCTCGCGAGTCGCATGAATGATTTTTTCTGCGTTAGGGCGGAACGCGCCGGCGGCACGGGCGGCGGATGTTCTGGGATGAGAGTGCTGGAGGGGCTCATCGGGCCGGGGAGGCCGAAGAAACTAGCTGCTTTGTGCGGGATCATGCTGCCATCGGAGTTTCGTTGTTGTTGCGCAAGTGACATTGGCGTCTGGGGGCGCCTACTAGTGCTAGTAAGAGAGGCCCGAGGGCAAAGTGACGTGATGTAGTTGTAGGCTAATAAGTGGGCGTAGAGGGCATCACAGAGGAAATCTGTTCCTGCCGGGAAGACGTTCTTGACTACAACCCAGTCGGGCGCTCCACCATCCGGCGAGTCGTCCTGCCCCATAGCTACAGGGTGTTCAGATAGATTACTCGACGGCGCGCCTGATCTGGTGAGCCTTTTACATGTCCTTCTCCACTTCGGTATCTTTGCTTGATCGTAATTCCGTGTAGGTACACTTGTATCGGAAGCCAAACGTGGTGTTTTTAATCTTCTCGAGTGGCTCCGTAATGTCTCGATCGATAGGGTAGAACACGAGAGCAGGGTCTCTGGGAAGCAAGAAACCGAGATTCGCAGGGAGTCCATGACTTGGGAAGGGAGCGGGAGGCGAGAAGCTGGGCCTTCGGCGGCAGTGTGCGAATACTGAGTGAACACATCAAGCATGGATTCCAAGCAGGTCTCGATATCGTCTAGGGGAACGATAGCCTTGGAAGCACTTTCCTCGTTTGTCTGCGTGGATTTTCTATTGTCGTGGCTCCCAAATGCAGTTCTTTTGGAAGGAACCATGGGAATCTCGATTTTTTCCTCGAAATCGACCTCGCCATCCGTAGTGGAAGTTAGAAGATAGGTCGGGACCGTGTTCCGGATATCTTCTTCTGTCCTACAGCTCGTCGACAAAGGTAATCGCGGCGACACATTGAGCTGTCCTTCTGGGCCTAAGCCTACACAATCAGTATAACCTAGTGAGGAGTGGCGGTGTGGTATGTCGACTGGAGTATCTGGTGCTGTCCGCGAACCGAGGAGATCGGCCGTTTCCAACGTATCAAAGAATTCTGGTGAAGACTCATCACCTCTTGATAATTCTGAGGCCTCGATAACATACGCCCCCGCATCTAGAGACTCGCTCCTCGAGTTGCCCATATCACCACGCTCCTCGGCAGCATGCGTTGGCGAGTCCGTCTGTGCGCTGTTACGACTTCGTCCTGTACTTTTCGGTTCATCCACATCCAGATCCATCCAACTAATCCCAGCTCTGATGAGATTTGACATCAACGTATTTCTGCAAGGTCGTGGGGAAGGTTGCTGCTCAGAGGTAACTGAACGCGCGGGGGTGGTCACGTTCGTTCCTGCAGTTCTTGCGGACTGGGGTTCCTTGCAGCCAGATGATTCACTGCTAGTTGTCTCAGAATCGCTCCCTTCCTTATGCATGCCATCCCACTTTTTGTTTAGGGTAAGATCATGTAGATAACCTTGATGCACGGCGCGAAGTGAATTGGCGTTGAACAGGCTGTCATGACGATCATGTGGCGGAATGCGGAGAGTCAAAGACATATCCTGAAGTGAATAGCATCTCCTGCTCCCATCATCACTCAGGGACGGCAGTGGGATCCCAGAAGTCAGTTGCTTCGATTGAAAAACCGGTCGGGATTGTTCCAAGTCCACGGCTAGGAGTTCTGGCAAATTGTATTCCATGACGGCCTGCAAATCTTCGGTTGGGTTGGTCATTGCTAGTGGACTGCTGGGCGGAGCGCATTCATGTGCTACCTATTCGAGCATGAAAAAATCAATGGGGATTCTAGTTCTTTAATTGAATGCGAATCCCCCAACCTGGTATGAAATATGGGAAGGATCCGCCTAAGGGAGAACAGAGTGATGTTGATATCACCGATTACCCGCTGGGCTTTCGATGTGAGTTCTTATGGTAGGGTTAGCTTGTGTTAGACTAGAACGTGATATGTTCGAGTTCCCTTTGACCAACCTTGAGTATACTAGACGTGCCAGTTCAACTAGCGAGCAAATAGATTGTAGCATAAGGAGATGAGAAAAGTGAGGAATTCAACTGCCAACTTCACCATACCTATAACGCATTTGTGATGCTGCAATGCGTCCCGATGGCTACACAAAGGCCCGAATAAGCGAGACATAGGTATGACAGAGTGCCACTGTATGTTTGAGACACCGACAAAAAAAGGGCGTGCCATATGGAGATCATGGATATAGTGTCAAAGAAGCAGGTCAAGGAATCTGCCAAGAGCTAGTGGTGACAAGGATAAGGTTGAATGAGAGCAATTATCCACATAAAAGCCCTGATTTAATCAACACTGAGAGAGCAGTGCAGCTAGCAATTGTGAAGATGCCCATCCGAACCTGCTCGCCTCACGCTTTTACTAAGCCCTTAGCTTTAGAGTTCTTTTCCGACAGGAGATAGTCACATATTGCAGTCAAGCCCGAACCAGTGAAGCCGAACTAGGAGAGAGGGGGACAGAGAGAAGCACGAGGAACGACGCCCTAGGTGGGAGTTACCTGTCCCGTTAGGTTCGATTCGTAACAGCACTACTTGGTACTCCCTGTCGGTCGCTTCCATCTGCCCTCGACTTGCATATGGGACGCCGGCTTAGAGATGCGAAGCCGCTGAATGGCTTGCAATCAGGAAAAGGCTGAAAGCTGGTGGCAGTCACTGGAAGGCCAATTGAACTCTGATAGATTGCGTAAAGCTCGATTGGGGCTTGAGTGGGGATTCTGCAAGGCACAATGCATAGGAGCAGCCAATCGCAAACCGGTATGCGCAAGTTTCTCCTCTTGATGCGCGAGGTCCACGACGCTGCATCCAAGACCGCACGACGGACGGACGACCACGTTGCCGCTCAAGGGCTCCCGTCGAGTCAGTTCTTGCCGTGTCAGACAATGATTGCACATGCGCACATAGGCTGGGACCCGATGTTTGGCATATGAACAATTGCCAGTCCCACGAAGTTTGATATGTTGGAATGCAGCTGCGTTCACCCGGAGAACCCCATCACCGCCTTGTCCGAATACGACGCCTTCAGGAGACGGGAGGCATTCTGGCCAGTGGTGGTCGAACCCACAGGGATAGCTGCCATCGGATGCATGCGTTGGACCAACTCGAGAGTTCCCCGTCCTAAAATTAAAACCACTGAATCAATTAGAGGGATGGTTACATATACGGGTGTTAGCGATGCTTTTGGAGTGAAACAATAGACTTGCAGGAAATGCACGTACATAGGGGCAACTTGATTAAGCTCGTGCACAGCATGCACGTCAGAGAAGAAAGAATATTGAGACAATCATATACCGAGACAAGATGTGGGCACTTCATTAAGCTATCAGACTCGGGGGTTTAATAGTGTTTAATACATACCTGCATATGTACATAAAGGTATCCGCTGGAGGGCGACAAGGAGTCAGCGCTAACAATTTTTTGAAGGTGGCTAGCTACTCTTTTTTTATTGGCCCAATTGACGTCAACACTTAAAGCACTTTCGCACTCGCGTTTCTGTGAAGTAGCGCAACTTAGTGGACCTTCAGTGGGACTAGCTTCTGTTTTAGGCTAATGACCCGCTAAAAAATTATTAGGGGTGACTCCTTATCGCCCTCCGGCGGATAGAGCCCACTTTTTGTCTATTCATACAGTACCTTGATCAATGTGTTCTTAGTGCTTCGCTTAAGTGAGTACTAATATCCCTTGCAGCCTGTATGTACACTAAGTAGCGCTAAGTTAGCGTATTCAAGAAACGTTAAGCTGGCTAGTTAGGGGCTGTCAAAAAAATCGACTGCATACTCGATTGCCAAGACATTATATCAGCAAAACTGCCTTGTCCGGCGTTACACCATACAGTCCAGCATTCTACCCACTGCAAGTCATTCGGTAGTTATATCGGTCTGGCAGGCTCTATCATCAGGAACGGAGAATTCTTGCGGTCCAAGCCAAGAGGCTATATCGCGGATCAAAGGGGGATAAAGGGAAGCAAAATATGCGATAAAACCGTCTCTAGGGTATCACAATGTTGACGGAAACGTATTTCTCGTCCGTCTCCGGGCCGCCGATAGCCAATAACACGGCCATCGCAAAAGACGCCGGTATTTACGAGCACACTCTCCACCCCAGCCACTCCACGCCAACCACGTTCAAGAAGAGCTCCGTCCCCCGCAGCTGTCTCGCTGTCAGTGAGACGCACGTGTTTGCGGCCCAGGACGCCAAGTCAACGGTCCACGTGTACTCGCGGGCCCGCGGAAACCAGGAGGCCTTGGTGACGTTCCAGGAACGCATCCGGAGCGTGCTACTGCAGGATGATGTGCTTTTCCTAGGAACGCAAGAGGGGCGGGTCATCGTGTGGGAGGTAAGTAGAGAGTACCCATTCATATTGTTTGCCTTTCCTTCTTAGGCCCATTCCCAGCTGACTCTCTATACAGACATGCACTGGTAGGCAGGTCTCCACGCCAGCTTGCCATGTTCAGGCCGTCACATGCATGGCTGCTACTCCCTTTCACTTGATCACCGGCTCGGATGATTCCAACATCAATGTGTGGTCTATCCCCCGTCTCCTGGAGCTTGACTCGACCATCGAGCATGAACCTGAGCAGACCCTCTCCAACCACAGAGCGGCTGTTACCTCGGCAGTCGTTAGCCAGAGCGTCAACCCCGACACCAACGTCTGCGTCTCTGCCAGCAAAGACAATTCCTGTATCATCTGGAACTACCAGCACGGCGTGGCACTGCGGACCTTGCTCTTTCCTAGCCCGGTATCGTGCGTCTGTCTGGATCCCTGTGCGCGGGCATTCTATGCATCGTCCGAGGATGGTTCGATGTACGCCGTCGAGCTATTTGCCGAGAAGCCCTTGCTCGGACCGCAAAGCGCTGAAGAGAACTCGACAGCTATCCAGGTCTCGTCCGCGTTCGGCGCGGTGCCTCAGGAGGCCGGCGCGGCGTTGTGTCTTAGTGTGAGCTACGATGGCACAGTCTTGCTGTCCGGTCATCCGCAGGGTCAGATCCTCCGGTGGGATCTCAGCAACCGCGCAGACTCTACGGAGCTTGCGAATCTCAACGCTTCGGTCACGAATCTCGTCTTCGTTGCGCCGCTCCCATCCACGAGACCCACGAAAACAGTCACGGTGGTTAAGCCATTCTTGGGGAGCCGGGCTTACAACTTCACCGCCCAGCTGACATCGGACCTGGCCGGCAGCGACACGAGATTCAGAAAGATGCTGAATTCGCGCGGGATCCCGTCCGAGTCCCTTGAGCAGGCCATCCTTGCCCTTCAGCAACCGGTCTCCGACGGTATCAGCGACCAGGCTCTGCGGACCGAGAACGAGGAATTGTGGGAGATTGTCAATGAACAGAGAGCCCTCCAGAAGAAGACGCTGCAGCGGTACGTGGAAGCCACGTCGGCCAGTTCACGATGAGTCGTCCCCTGCCTGCCATTCTCGTATTGCATAAAGCTCGCGGAGCTAGACTCAGAACCGGAATCTGTCGGCATCGGTTCAGTTGACGTCAAGAATGAGCCGAGTGCTATACTCACGGTAGGCCCAAAGTCGATGTACCTCCCATAACCAAGCACGCCGAAACCAGGTTATCTCGCCAGGGATCGATGGCACATCGTTGGCGAGAGAATATCAAAGCCAACCAAGTCCATAACAGCTCGGCAACGGTCCCTGTTCAAGGGGTAGGTATGTCCCGCAGATCAGCCAGACGGACGTTGGCTTCAAGGGTCTCAGTGATTCTTGCATACGTCATGGGTCGCTAGATCATTCTATCCCAGTTTAAATGTCACGATAGACCGCTACGTTGATGTATTTGGTTGTTACTAGACAATGCTTCTGATAGAACTCTAGACGAAGCCCACTGTAGACACGTAGTATAGAGTACAATCTGTCAGTCCCTTGGAAGCAACCGTGGTAGAATGTTGTTATAGCTTCATCTAGAATCTACCGACGGCTTCAGGCTAGGAGGGCACACTGAGCGCCGGCTGTCCTGCCCAGTGATCTTACTCTCGTGATGTCCCATAGCGGAACTGGCTGATACCGGGCTACCAACCAGTCAAGCGACGCATGTGGTAACATCAAGTCGCTCCGTTCTTTCCGTGAAGGAGACAATGTCGCCGTGGGGAGTTATAGAGCCGTCCCGGAGACATGGGCACGGGGACCCCCAAAGCTTGACTGCCCTTTACCTTGACAAGATCCCTTCCAGTATCTTCTTCCATTGTGTCCTAAGTGGTTATAGTGATCCGCGCTGGCGTAACCATAAAACCATGTAGACAAAAACCGGTGCGTTCGGTTGTTGCTGGATCGCCTCTCCACAGGGTCGGATTGGACCTCGCCCGGCCGATGGATGCGTAGAATATGTTTGGCTTTTTAGAGAGTCGGTCCTGGCTTGATGTAGATAAGAGTCTTGGTGGGATGCACGAGGGCAGGTTTGAGAAGCTATTTGGGTGTTGCTGGGGGTTGTACTCGTCCCGTGGTGATTTGGGGGCGGTCTCTAGCGGCGTGATTATGGATAGCGACGACGACTGGCGTCCATGTGGATGTAACGTGATGGACATTGGTCGGAGGGGACTCCTGCGTTTCTAACTTAGCACAGAAGAGGCAAGCATGTCGAGCATAGAAATGAGGAATCGTAAAGGAGGTCGAGGGGCTAGGTGGAGAGAGATGTTTTTTCAGGCATCTTGCAGGTGGAAAGACAGTGCAGTTATTCGATGTGTCTGTTCACTAGAAGGGGCACTCTTCTAATTCGCCTCTAGGCACTCAAGAGGCTCAAAACCCTTTTGCGACTCCGTTCTGGCCCTCGATAGGCGGCACTAGTGGTTGAACTAGTGGTTGAAAGGGGCGGCTCCCGAGAGGTCGGAGAGGAAATAGGGAGCGTCGGTTCAGGGGCAGTGATCGCTGAGGAGTGCGAGCTCGAACTAGAAATAGCGTGTCAATGCGTGTAACTGCGTCGCTGCCTGTCAACACCAGATAAGTAGGATATGAGGCCATATAGGGGTACCGTACGCGACGGGAAGCATACGCCGCTGCCCTCGTCTCTCGCCGTCGTCATGTCTCTGTTGAGCCGGCTGAAACAGGCTCATCACTCCTGACACATTCCCTTATATGTCCATTTTGAACCCAACCCTAAGAATAGTCAATATAGGCATATAGGAAAGGCGAGCACGTAGCCCTCTTTACAATACACGCCAAGTCACAGCCATGAGATACACGAGGAAGCCCTGTTTCTGGACTTAGCCTGGCAATCAGCCCTACGTGGATTCAGGGGAGGCGACACGATCAGCAGTCTGAGTCACTTGGCCCACATAGATTATACGTTTTCCCGTGACAACTAGGTAGCTATGTCGCTCCAACGAAGAGATGGGGCCGCGCAGGAAATCCGTGCACTTGTCGCCCCGGCATTGTTTGGTGGTAAGGAAGGATGTTCTTATTCGGTTTCAGGGGAGTAAGGGGGCTTGTTCCTTTCTACCTTCACCCCTTATGGCCGGTTGGCTATGGCTGGGCTTACGCACAAAGTAAATCGCGAAGTTATTCCATTTACGAATCAGCCTACAATGCGCTGCCGTCTACGCCTGGTGGTGGTGAAGGAGCAAGGGGAGGCACAGTAACCCTAAAGTCTCGCACCACAAGATGGGTCGCGACGACGGTGCCAGAAAAGGCTAGGTACACTGAGATACACCGCAACAGCTACGATATCGTGCGCTTCAAAGTCGGGACTGTTCTGCAGTTAGTCAGATACGGACTGTCTCGAACCGTACCCCTAACACGGTGGCCATACATCGCAGACAGGAGGGTGTCACTGCGAGTTATTGGATGGTAGATCGATCGATAGTGAGGACCTCCACAGCAGCGGCGGCGGCGGCGGCAACAGCAGCGGGCTGAGCGGACAACGTAGCACATAGCAACGGACTTACCTCCAGGCTGGGACGGCCGCGCGAGGGGTGCAACGAACGGTTTTCCAGGGATGGAGTGTGACACCGAGCGGGTGAGCGAGCCGCCATCGCCCATTCCACTGCAGACGATGAGAGTCCGTGGGGATACGTCATTCCATCCGCTTATCGCCATAGCGTTGTTCTTCCCGTTTTTTTCCCTTCAATTTTTCCTCACCCCCGCGGCGACCCGCAAAAGTACCATGCATATCTGTCAGATGCGCGTATGCACGCGCGATGAGCCCCAGGCGGGTCGCGTTTCTCCCCGGAACGCCACGACGGATAACGATAAAATTCAAGGAGAATTATGTACATATTCAACGCACCCTACCTGCATTCATGCGTAAGTAGGTGGGTACATTTAGGTGTCGTGGACCGTCACCTCAAGTACCGAAGCGGCTGGAGTTGAGAAGGCGGCTCGACCTGGGACTCTATTCGTTCGTCGCTGCTGCAGAAGAGAAGAAAAGGTAGACCGCGAAAGCAACCGCGTGAAGTCATAAGCAGGTGGCCTCTGTCAAGATTCGTCGGTTTTCGAAAAAAGCAATCCAAACTCGGATGAGAGTCCGTGGGGCAGGCGGGCGCGTGCGTCGCCGGCCGCTCCAGTACTCCATTCTCCCATTCAATCAACACCCTTTCTTCCAACCAACCCCTGACGTGGCATTCTTCCAAGCCAAATAGAGGTGGAGGGGGTAGTAATTCACCGAGTGGACAGGCGGGTGGGCGCAACCTGCAACCCGCGAGATCTGTGCCACCCGCCTTTTGCACCAGCAATAACATGCCGGCTCCGCCAGAAAGAGGCGGAGAACAGTCTCAAAAATAAATCTGTGGTCTCGGAGGACACGGGCGTCTAGAGCAAATCGGCGCGATGCGGGTTGCGTGAATCGCAGCCTATTCGCGGGGCTGCTCGTCCATTTCTACATGCATTGGTAGCCGTCTCCACCCGCCGGCATCAAGTCATGGATCTGGTAGATTTCTTGTCTTGTACTTTCAGGTAGCGGTTCGTCTGACCTCATCATGAAATTCGCCGGGAACATTGTCCAGATCAGTCACAGACTCATTTGAGGACCGTGAGATAACTGCATGGCACGTAGCCGACACGCGAGAGATGGGGTGAATCAACCAAACGCGTAGTAGGTATATATAAATATCCTACAAATGTGCCTTGGCAAGGCCTTCGGGTTGGTAGAATATCATGCAGATAGACTGGATTCTGATTGCCTGCGCAAATGAGATCTTTCAAACCGAGACCCCAAACTCCCCAGTCACCACTAGAAATTCACAAGCCCGTGACATCTCTTCATGAATCCGGGCAAGTGCCGTTGTCCCATAATCCCGCAATGCAAGCGATGTGCGGGCCGTCTGGTCCTATTCTTGACTGTGATCCCGGGAAATATGCCAATCCTAACGTAATTCTGTGACAACCAGCTTGCCTTGCCGGACGTTGTTCGTTACATCGTGATCTGCTGACAATACGCTGAAGGGGTCCCCCCAACGCCAATTTGAGTCCCAATTTAGGGGCATCTCGGTGCAGCCCGTAATTATTTCGCCAATGGCCCTCTGCGAATTCGGCAATGCTGCTAATACTCGTATCGCTGTTCAATGGAGTATCTTCGTCTAACTTCGGGCACCTTTCATTAAGTGATTTCAACTAAGCAACCGTCTCGTCCCGTTCGGAGCAATGGAACCGTAATCCCGGCATCAGAGGATGACGCATCTTGTTTTATGCGGATCTCCTTTTCGCCTTCTCCGTTTCTTAATGTAAGACATCGAGTAAGGATCGGTGGTATACTCTTCCCTTGCCTGATTCCCCTCAGAATCTGCTTTACGCAGCATCTGCCGACACAGGTCGATGAAAACTTCATCCACGTTTGCTTCCCCCGTTAATACACCACACCAAAAGTAGCGAGGAGGGAGCAGCAGACTTACTGCGCGTACGAGCACTGGCTTCGTAATAAGGTGCACCCCACTTTTGTGAGATGGAGAAACCCTTGGTGCGTGGCACAGCCCGCATGTCTTCCAAGTCTGCTTTGTTCCCACAGATAACTATTGGTATATAATCGTCGTCTTTAATGCGAATGATCTCCTCCCGGAGACCAGAGAGTTCGGCTAAAGATGATTGCGAAGTAATGCTGAAAACAAGGAGGAACCCTTGGCCTGTTTTCATGTAGAGATCTCTCATAGCAACTTCAACAGAAGGTCAGTTAAGTCAATTTCACACGAACGGAAAGAATTACTGATCGACCAACCAAATTGTTCCGTTCCGGCTGTGTCCAGTCTATTTCACATTAGCATTGCTATGGCGGAGTCTCTTGGACACTCTGGAGTGCCGTGTCTCACATCTCAAGAACTACCTGTCGGCCCTGTTACCAGAAGTTAATCCATGATGACATGCCAATCGGAAAACAGAGACGCTGCGAGGTGCACTTACATCCACCCCAACCTGAGTACGGTACGAGTCCTCTATCGTCGGATCATAGCTCTCGATCCACTCGTTATGGACAAACTGAGCTATTAATAATTATATCTATCAGTCTCATGGTGTCCTAGGACAGAGTACAAGCAGGCCACAGGGAAAACCCTGGCGCAAGTAAAGCCTGGATCCAGGCCTAAACCAGGGTAGTTGAAAGATCTTACCAGTGAGACAACTCTTCCCAACACCACCTGCGAAAGCAAACTTCAGCCGCTGTAACGTAGAGGAGCTTGTAGAGGTTAGGTTTCCGCCAAGGGGAGGTAGAGCTCACCTGCACCTAGGACAACAACGTTGAATTCGCGGCTACCCACAGCGATTGAGACGTCAGCGCTCGGGTCACACGGTAACCATGTAACAGTTATTCTCAGGGTAGACAAACGCAGGATGGTAACGGCCTTGCCTTGAAGGAGGCATCGCTTTAAACTCTCAGGAGGCGCCCGCCAGGCCCAAGGAATACGGAATGATGGACAATCCGCAACCCTACGTCATATATCCACGAAGCGCCGTCTGCTTTACCGCTGTCCATTCATCAATTTGATGACGACGGGGGAGGCCAGCGCCAAGGTTACCGCTGCTGGTCCACCGATGTGGATGCCCTCATCTGAGAATGGTCGCCGGGCTTCTTGTAACGAACTGAGGCTATCAACTTTCCCCCGCGGGCGGTTGTAGATCCCAAGATACGACACAAAGGGTAATTGCCAATCGGTCTTCAACGAAGAATAGGAATAAGGTGGTTGTCCCGTTTACTTCGCAAACCCGGAGATTCGCATACGCTTAAAGCGTTTCCAGGAAAGAAAAAAAAATTGACGAACTAGCGACAGAACGCGTGATAGGGGTCTTTAAATAAAGAGGGGTATATTAGCGCGGATAAGTTCCCGGAGCGGCAGGCCACGATAACAAGTACTTGACTCGAGCAGTATAGAGGATGTTAAAAATTCAATATCTCAGTTGACGGGTTGTGAAGTGATATGGGGAGGCGGAGGTTGAAAAAGAGTAGGCAAGGCCAGGCAGCTGGAGATGAGGGAAAGCTCAAGAGGTCTAGGGATTGCATATGATATTATGGAGAACGGATCTCCAGGATCATATCACCCAAGTTCGGACGGAGGAGTATGTACACATGCATTTCTTCGTACATATACGTACCATTACCTTCAAAGATGCAGCGCAAACTTGGGCTAAGGTAAGGTAGGCTACCTGTACTTGGTCTTACTACAGCACATGTGTTAGCACGAACACCACTGGGTTCCAGTGGGTGGGCCAAAAGAGTGACTGCCCTGCAGCAGCCAGTCGGGATTCTTTCAAGGGTCGAGAATGCAGATGCAGCGTGGGCCCCGGGTACTTAAGCGCAAATGGCACCTAGCAGAGTGCTTGGAGAGTCCCATTCGCTCGTCTAAGCGGATGACGACGGTTTGCCCTCGGATACATAGAGACCTTGGTATCTGGTATCGTAGTATTTGAGTAGTCTATGTAACAGGTGGCTGAAATTCCGAGTTGAACGGCCTTTCGAAACGGAGGCTCTGGCGCGTTTAAGAAGAAACCTGTTCGGTGGTTCATAATTTACACCTCGTTATTTCCACATATCTCTATACGGAGTATGAAAATTGATACGAGCATGCATTCCTCCTTAATGCATACCTAGATATGCGCAGGGTTATATGCATGTGTGCCCTTCGCCACGGTAGGTTCCCTACGTCTACCTTAGCGCTATCTATGTTGTTATATCCTTTCCCACAGCACAGTGGCCGGGAGACAAGATATCCCTGAGCCTTCCTCTCCCACCCGCACTATGAAAATAGCAACAGATGATGCATGATCAGAGTTCCCGCATCAACGGATGGGTCGATTGACCGACCATTGATACGTTTTCAGCCACTTTAGTAGGTAATATCAAGAGTATAGAAAGTGATCAGAGCCAGGGGTCGGTACCTACATATGCTGACGACAAAAAGGAGTAAGACCTCTTGAGCGCTCTCAGAGACAGAAGGCCGCGAAAATGGGCGATGCTGTTCGAAGTAAACAACCATTCGTCAGTGACAGTAGGAGGTTGGGACCGTTGGCAGGTGAGGAGTGTAGGGCCCACATTAATCCATGGCCGGCCGTGCCCAGGGACACTTGCTCATCCAAGTGCGTCCTCGCCATCACCCAGCCTTGGAGAATATAGCCGCTCCGTCGGATAACGAGAGTTGAGGGTTAGTCGCGTTGCTACATACCTTGCATAGGTCTCACTGGGCCGTTGCCGGGCGGAGTCCCATATGCCAAGTAATATGTCGTTCTAACCAACAAGTAAGTGCCTTACCTATACTACTACGTAGACTACTACATCATAGGTGGTGATATGCGCATCTACAGTGCACAGGGCAAGCAGCTGAGCTATGACAGTTCTGACGTAATTTACCAGGTGGCGTCCAGTCTCCGACCGTTCCTCGTTATGTATCAATGGATCTTCTTCTCTTTCTGTCCATCACTTGTCACCTGACAGCTAGCAACTGCGAGACATGCAGCACGGGCCATTGCTTAATACCCTTTCCTTTGCCGAGAGAATCCCGTCATGGCGTACGGGAAAATGTTGAGGGCACATAAGCTCGCTCCCCTGGTTCGGTGAATTCCTACCAGCCCCTGTGGAGTTAAACAGCCCAAGAGCTCCGACGCTGGCACCTGGGAGCTCTACATGCAGCTCTAGCCTCTAGCTTTATAGGCTGTAGGCATGGGACGATCTGTTATAGTATATCAAGTATACCCTACTAAGTAAGGTACTAGCCACGACTAGCCTGCCCAGCGGGAGACATGATCCAGTTCCCCGGAGTTTTAGTGAGACATTTGAAAAGGTTGAGACAGAAGAGTCTCTCCACATCCCCGTACATAAGTAACCAACCCGGTCACAGAAAACCGTCACAACTCGGAACAGGGACCACGAGAAGAATATCCGGTCGGTCAACCATACCATGACGATATCTGCTTTCATAAGCAACTTGACTCTCACAATCTCTTCTTCCTATAGGACAAGCTGCCTGGCGAACAACTCCTGTCAAAACAGAGAATGCCGGAGCTAAGACAAGAAGAACAACAGATAGCGTTGCTTCTAGAAGCATGGCAGTACCAGGCGTGTAGTTGCAACCAACTCCTGCAACGCGTCTCTCGTCCTTTGCGCCGATGGATATATACGGAGTGTCACTTTGGAGGACATTATCGAACCCTTGAGAAACCAGTATTCAATGAAGTTATTTTGCCCCCCTTCGCCCCTCCCAAAAATGCCACCCAAGAAAAACCATCCCATCTGAGTTGATATTAGGTAGTATTATGGTACATATCGACTCATGCTGAGACGAGAGCCTTGAGCGGACCCGAGCGGCTGGTAACTAGCGCCCATATGGTGAGACTTTTGTTGTCATGCCAATTCTACATGCGCACGGCTCCACCAGCTTTTGCGCCATTTGCGGAACTGAATACTGTATTCACGAATCAAGACGCCAGATAGATGTGAGTTGGTTCTCCGGACAGTTTTAGACGATCAAGCACTATCCAAGTAACAACCCAACTATTTTACCATTACTCATATGTATCCACAGTCTTGCCCAGACCCTCGACTCCGTCATCGTCACAGAAGTTGATTGCCAGGAACATACAAGTGAGCATTTATGAGCTTGCTGACACAGCCTAGTGACCATATACGTGGGGGTCTGCCCACAGATAAATAGCAGGGGAACGAACTCGCATCGCTCCTATGATAAGTTCTACAACATATGCTTGATGAGGGCAAGGCCTCAACATATGCAGCATCGAGTATAATAGGATAAGCGTACGGGAAAATTCCGCCGTCTCGCTTGAGATACCGGTATGCAAATGCAACGTCGTGTTGGGATCATCACCACGTTGCCAACCGTTACTAGCTAGAGCAATTGCTAGCCTTGCTCCACAATTTTTAGCTGAATGGCCATCATTCCCGTCGACCCCTTCAGGGTCCTGGCTCTTGAGAACCAAGCGCAACAGGTTCCCGGTCGAGTCTGCTACCCTCTCCCTTTCAAAGATCGT
Organism: Monosporascus sp. 5C6A; assembly: GCA_004155035.1. Taxonomy (NCBI): domain Eukaryota; kingdom Fungi; phylum Ascomycota; class Sordariomycetes; order Xylariales; genus Monosporascus; species Monosporascus sp. 5C6A. Next base: position 15,026 of record QJOB01000328.1, read on the forward strand.
ATTCAAGGCCCTATTATCAATCACCCGGTTTCGCTTTTCCGAGACTATATGGAACCCCGAAATATCTCGGCGGAGCAACGCGTGCTAGGAGAATCACCAATCTCTCGAGAAACTATATGGTACCAGCTTCAGAACAGCACCACCCTTAACAAGTACAAATTTTTGTTCATTTAGAACAACCTATGAACGGTAGTCAGTTAGACTGGCCAAATCACCTACACCCTTCTAACGAGGGGGATCGTTGTTACAAGGCTTTAGGACTCGTCGCAAACATTACGTAGAGTGTCCGATCTTGCTCCCATTCACCATTCCCCGGCACCAATATTTCTCCAACCATTCTTACACCCTTGAGAACGCCATCTGGCGTCATACCATATTTCGGACCGACACCGGACGTGGTAGCTCATCAAGAGGTTCGTCGTTCAACAATGCATCATCGGCGCTGATATGTGCGGCACAAGGGCGCATTGTTTGCAGTAGGATATCTGGACTCCGCCGTCGAGAGGCTTGTTGGGGCCTCACGAGGTCCCTCTGTGTCCACTTGCGACTTGCCGCGAATGGGAACGTGAAGCCGACCGTAACGTACTTATCAGCCAACTCATCAAACGTGATGCCCTGAGCGGCAGCATCCTGGCGATACTGGCGTGTTCGCCATAGCCAGATGAGGTGAGACACGCAAAGAGCAACCTCAGCCAACGCCCTTATAAGAGATTGTGTCAGAACATGTGCGCTTTCTGCCCGAACGGGCCCTCCGTAGAGCGTCTCGGTGACTTACATTAAGCCGTAGAAGACGATACCGGGTACTTCCCGCTCTTCCCGATCATCTGTCATGCGTGTTAGCACGTTTGCTTACTCGCCCCCTTCGCACTGAACACTGCCTAGGAAAAGCAGGAGACTCACATAAAGCTATCAACGGCAAAAGAGCGCCAATAATACCACAACATTGTGCCCACTGCCAGACACCACCGAGTCAGCTTACAGCAAGCGACGCGAAATCTCACTTCCGAACTCGATGAATGGATCTGCGACTCACACTGGCAACCGAGACGGATCGCCCCTGGTGCGCGCAGGACTCGACGGCCAGCGGGACCCAAGCGAAGAGGACTAAGCAAGGAGCCGCGATGCCAACCCCGGCATCACACCTCGAGAACTTTTTGAAGAGGCAATCCGGGTAGTTGTAGTCGGGACTGCCATCGAAGACTACGATGTTAAGAATCACCATCGAGGGAACAAACGGGATTAGGATCGAGAGGACTCCGATCATGAGCATTGTGACGTCCCAGCGACCGTCATTCGTTCTGGGACACCAACTCGGTCAGTCGCCCTGCCTCTGCACCAGCTTTGCTTGCTCGGGCGCGGGAAGCGAAACGGGACAGGCGGAGAGACACTTACACACAGCTCAGCGCAGACGCCTGGCAGTAAAACAAGACGAAAGCGACGATGGTGATATGCAGCTGCACTAGCAGCAATATCGGGTGGTACGTAGCCCGCGCGTGGACAACGGCCAGGGCTTGGGCTGTCGGGCATGTTAGGCAGTCATGATCCCTAGAGCGCTCTTGACGCTAGTAACAACGGCGTTTCAAGAAACTCTTAGGGGGTAGCAAGTAAGACGTGGGCGAGTAGACAGCCAGAGAGGAAGGCGTGCAAGAGAAATTTATAAGCGATGAGGCGAGAAAAGGACTTACCGACAAAACCCGCAACGAAACACAAACCAATCAAGAACCATATCACGCTGCGATCCAGCGATGGACCGAGCTCGAGAAGATTCTTGCGGCGGAGATTGCACAACAGCTGGTCGCACCAGCGTGCAGTCCAGAACAGGGCGCCGGGCACCTGTGAAGCAAAAGATCACGCGCCTTAGTTGCTACTGTCCGACTGTTTGTGTCCGGACTTCGCCCGCTTCCAAGACGGACCCAGGACGGGCGGCCAAGGGGTAAAGCAAGGGACTTACCAAAATCAAGCATTTCATGACCGAGTCCATCGCTAACAGGTGATGACGTCTGTATAAATAAAAGCCGAGACTGAGATGCTCTAGCGAGTGACGATTACGGACTTGGAAGGAGAAGATGACGGAAAAGGCACGAAGCGCTGCAGTAGGGCATTGTCGAAGGGGACGGGAAGGACGAGGTACCGCAATGCCATCTTTCCGTACCTTAGACGATGGCGATAAGCACGATGGCTATTTAGGCGATGCGAATTGTCCCGACGAACAAGATTCCTCGAACCTAAATTTGACACGGGAAGAGTCGACGGGGACCCCTGCCCTGATACGCTTCGCAGAAGCTTTCCCATGAGCCCCTCCCTACGGCAAGCTAGGTGAACTCGTGCCTACCTATACATATGCACCGTCCCCGGAATGTCGTATCCGGCCAAAACTCGTCCTCTACCAGTTGAGCCAAATAGCGAAGACCAATAGCGCTATTAAGGATCGGACCTAACTCAATATTCGGCTCCACCTGTACCTCTACCGTACTTGGTTCGCAGTGGCTGTCTCTGGTCAAACTCGGGCCGTGGCTAAATATAAGCTCCGTGATGTGTGCCCGGCCAGGGTTAAAAACTCACCCGGAAGAAACCAGAGAGTACCTTTGGGTGGTCTGATGATGGAGACGTTAGGTACAAGCCAAGTCCTGAGCTTCAGTTGAAATACCCTTCTGACACACTATATGGCTCCTTCCTTCGAAGTGCCTGCCAACTCCAGCAGGCAACGTAGGTGCAGGTACGAAAACCTTATCCTTCGTTCTTCACGGGTCTGTCCTGGACATGGGAGGTCAGAGTCCGGCGGCGTTCTCTGGCCGCATCGACGGAACCGTTTGGTGCTCTGGGAACGTCCCGGTCGAGCGAGAGCTATTAAAGCTCAACGATACTCAGTATCTAGGTAACCAGACGCGTTATGTCCAGGGGAAAGCTTAAGGTCGCCCGTCTGGCCGTTGTCAATTCACCCACTGGGGGCCAGTGACCACGCTGACAGTCGCACAAAGGGCATCGAGAACCTGGACGACGAACAAAATTCCGTGACGTGATACTGGGGACGTCGAAATGGTCGAAAAAGTCGCTTCGAGGGGCACTTCTAGGCTGTGGCCGCTGCCTGGCGTAGGCTAAACAGCTTCGGACCTGGGGGTTCGCTGATAAGTGCTAGTCAGGCGTAATGTATGCCCCGTCTCGGGTGCGATCGAGAGTGCGTGGCGAGATCGTCGGTCTGGTGGGCAAGTCGAGCATTTGACTCGGGCACCGGCGTAGACGATATATACGTACACGTACACATATTCTCCGGTGTGTATACGTAAAAGCGTGTCGGGTTGCACTGGCACTGGAAGGTTTAACGACTATGCTAAACCCTTTCCTCACATCGGCCCATCCAGCGAGACCGACAAACATCTACCTCAGACAGTCACGCGACGTGTTCGAATTTGCACCATTTGCGCTAGCGTTCGCTTTTCGAAGGAAGGCGGAAGAAGGGAATGAAGGTTCGTCAAGAATGTGTGATACCATCGAAGAGGTCCGATGTCCGACTTGCTGCGCCGTATGGCTATAGGGGCGGGAGTTGCCACGCAGGAAGGCTCTAGAAGAATGGAATCCGTAGAGCGATCCTAGACGTTCGTTCCAGGAGACTACTCAACCTGTCCCACTCGATCATAGATGCTGGGGATATCTAAGTCGCGCGGAACGGACTTAGGGGAAGGAGGCATGAGTGCTATATATGCAGGTACCACGAGGCCACTTGATACCGACATTCCATAGGAGCTAGGTAACGACCCTGTTTCTCGGCTTGCCATACTTGATAGCGAGGATGTAATTGGTTCATTCATTGAACTACATAGGACATTCTCATGATGCGAACTCGTCGGCGGAGTCGGCGCACCATCGCTGTAAAGGGGGATGCATACTCTGTGGGGATTTTATCTAGCATGCGCCCGAGTAGAGCCTACCTACCGAAGCATGATCTTATCGTGAGACCTAGATCGAGAGCTATAGAGCCCATAGAGGCCCTGATAATATAGGAAGGCCAGCAGTAATCGGAACATTCGATGTCTTCTTCTATCCGATAGTTGCTTCCAGTTACCAGCGGCGTACCTACCTAGTGTTAGCTTAATATCCTTTCTTTCCCCTTTTTTACTCCTCCCTTAAGGCGACCGACTGTGTTCTCTGGCGAATACCGTCCCGCCAAACGCAGGTCGTACACGCTCGGAGCAGCAAGGTCGGGCGAGGTTGCGCACTCATGCTAGGAACAGTTTCATTTTTGAAAAAGGAACCGCGGGAAACAAAAAGCATGCAAAAACAGCGCTGCTTCCTACAACTACTAGATAGATAGATGATGCCTTCCCGCTACCCCTCTCCCATCCCTGCTTTCCCAGAAGACGTGAATCAAGGTGGCCCAACCCCCGTCTAAACCGCCGGCTATAGATGTGAGGAAGTTGAACAAACAGGGAGGAGAAAAATGAATGCGCTAGACTTCCCCGAGGGGAAAAAGGAAAAGGAAAGGGGAAAATCGGAGAGTCAGAAGTCAAAAACACAATATCCATGAAGGAAAGTCCCCGGGGCCTAGGTATAAACGGACATGACAGGAAACCCAGAGCCGTGCGTGGTGCGGAGAGGGTAGCGTATCGTGTCGGAACCCCCAAATGAAATGTCGCCTTGACACCTTTCCCCGAACTCGCACCTCATGCCAAAAAAGTCTTTCCGTCTTCTTTTTGTTTTGCCTTAGCCCCGACAAACAATATCCCATGCCCAAATACTCCCCCTATGTCCTGAATACATGCCACTGAAAATTACCCACGGTCCAATGCACTGAGGGGGCGTCTTGGAAGTTGGCCCGAAAAGAACGAAAAGGGGAACATCCTAGTAGATGACTGGTAGGAGCGAGGCTGGCCGCCTTTCAAGGTGCATGCACTCTTTTCCGGCACTGGATAACTTCCCAGAGCCACTTTTTGATTCGATTTTCAAACGGAGATCCTCCATGCTCCCCCACCCCGAAGCCTGAAATGTAACGAGAGGACCCTGCTGTATATATGCAATCCCAGCCAGCAATCAAATGCATTTCGCCGTTTTATTGTAGAATGCTCCGTGAACGATGACTCGTCGCAATTTTTTTACTTTTAAGGACTCGACGTGGATCCATTCATGAATAATTTCTCCTTTTAAGACCATGCCGAGGGCACCAAACGATGAGAATTGCCTAATGCAATAGATAACGTGATTCCTTGCATTGGGTAACGCTTCAAGGTAAGAGCTGCGAAGCCTCAAAGCTCTCAATATATAGTTAAGTCGCAATATGATATGTTGTCCGTATCCGTATAGCCGAAGAGGAACGCCGGCGCCCAACTGTGAAGTGCCCAAGGGAAACAGAAAACAAACGCTCATGGTCGCTGGAATGTTTGCTGAAAAACAACACCGTAGAATGCCTCGTGACCAAATCCGGAGCCGAAAACCGAAATGAGTCTAAATTCCCTGCGCCACTCGCAGCCACTCGGTGGATGCCCAGGGGAATCACTGCAATGAAAATGTCGACGCCATCGCTAAGGAACCACCGGTCGCAAATGCCAACACAGATGCGATAAACAAGCCCATTTCCATCACTAATGCCGAGGAATACAAAATGAGTGGCTCCCTGCCCCAGTGCCAAAGGCCGAAAACGGACCCCGTCGGACCTGGCGAAGGGATTAATCGAGCGGTCTTTTGCGAGTATTCCCGTAAACGCCGGTAACCGACTCCTATAATAGGACGTATCATTCGAATATCCCCCCAAAAAACCCCTAGTCAAAGACTATCTTCCCATCATGTAGGGAGGCGGATAAGCCGACGCCGGGCCGTTCATCGCTGCGGACGAGCCGCCACTCGACACGGGTCCATTGTACACCGGACTGTTCCACACATTGCTCGCGTTACCCGGATAGTTTGTTGAGGAATAGGAAGAGGTGCCGGCTCCAGGGGGTACTGGCGAACCTGCGTTGTATGGCGGTCGGTTCAGACCCGGGGGGGCCGTTAGGCCGGGAGGAGGGCCGTTGGCTGTCGTGAAGCCGTGTCCCGATCCCGCCATGATGCCATTCAAGTTTCCGATAGAGCCGGCGGCAGGTTGGTTTGGGGGCTGACCCGACCGGACTCCAAGAGGGTTCTTGGAAAAGCTGAGACGAATGCCTCCTTTGACGCTGTTACTGAGAGGCGTGCCATACAGATCGCGCAGGGCCTTCGTCGCAAAGGAAATGTCCTCGAATTCCACGAAGCACATTGGGCCATTCTGCTTAGTGCGGAAGCAAAGCCGCTTGTAACCTCGCTGCGTTGAGAACAATTGTTTAAGTTCGTCTTCGGACGTGTCGATGGGCAAATTACCAACGTAAAGCGTATTGCAAGGCGGATTTTGGTCAGCAGGATTCGCGGCCGGAAAAGTGTGACGCTGCGGGTAGTGTTGATTACCCATCCGGTAGTCGATCGGGTGACTTGCGCCGTTCATCATTGTCGGCGACATAGTGTTCCCGTGAGCTGATAGAGGAGTCGCATGTGGATGGCCGTAAGAAGGGACGGAGGCCGAACCATTGGTCGTAGTATTGAGGGACAAGCCCGCCATTCGCGTAATGGGGATCTGAGGAGCCGTGGCCCTTCGCTGTTGGGTGGCTCCGTTCTCAGCGTAGGCAACGGGGTCTTTCAATAGTTCACCGGTTTCATCGTCTTCGACGGCATCGTGGCTGATTAACGTCTTCCCGGAAATGCGCGGTCTCTCCGTGAGGTGGTTGGGAATGGGCGACTGCGGCGAGAAAAGATTCTGATAATGAGCACTGGACTCAGGGTCGGGCAGCTCATTGCTCGCATACACGCTGCTCATCGGGGGCGAGATCGAGATCCTTTCGAGCGACTGAAACCCCCCATTGAATCTCGACGGTTGACGGGATGTCGGTCCAGATGAAGCAGGGGTCGACCCGCTAGAGACGGCCGAAGCAATACCTTCCGTAGGATACCTTCGAGGTGCGGTAGAACTATTGGAATGGATCTCTACAATCATCTCGGCATCATTCGACAAAGATTTGCCATGTAGCATTTCCTTGGCCTGCAGCGCTCCGGCCTGGCTTTTGAACTTCACAATCGCGGAGCGAAAGCCCTTGTCCTCGGACTGTTCCGGTGGAAGTATTTCGACATTGACGGTTTCCTGAGAGAACAAAAGCATCAACCGCAACTTTTCTTCAGTAGTATCAACTGGTAGGCGGCGGATTAAGACGGCCACTGGGGAGCCCGGCGTAGAGGTTGTCGCAAAGGGAGTTCCGACGGGTCTGGACGCGGCGTCGGCATCGAAGGGGCCCCTGGCGCTCATCGCTAACGTATACGGCGGCTGGAATGATGATGCGACTGAGGATCTGAAGTGTTGTTGCGGCTGCTGTACAAAGGCCGAGGCGGCGGCCATTGTGGGCTTGGCACTGGTGGATGAAGGAGCTGCGACGGCGGCGGGCAGGAATGAATTTGCGTGATCTGATAATGACGAAGCTAATAAGGAACTGGATGACGGGAAAGCAGATGTGTTAATAGATGGGTTCGGGACACCGCTCGAGGTAATTCGATCCTCGTTCATGCTTTGGAGCGCATACGATTGGGCAGCCCTACCAGGCACCTTAATCTGAGAGACTGCAGTCTAATAATTCTGGAACGCAAAAACTAGATGGTTTAATGGCGATCGCGCTGATCGCAAGACTGAATCGAGTTCGATAGTGGGCGAGCGAGTGGGTGTCCGGCGAGACGTCCAACTAGTGCGTCCCCGTACACAGGTGCGGTAGGTTGCGCTGGCCTGTGTGCCGTGCGTACGTGCGCGGGTGTGCGTGCGTGTGCGGTGCGGTACTTGTATGCAAAAGCGCGACACCGATGATGCAGTGCGGTAACCTTCGATTTAATGGATAGACTTCTGAATGCGAAGTAGCGGTCGATCCGCTCTTCAGCTGAGCTGTAATGCGCCGATCCCGCGACAAACTTTGGGCGGATGACAGAGTTAGAGAGAGTCGAGATCGACTTCCCAATGCCTACCTTGTCGCTGTCGCAGAAGAGATTGAGGGAGGGACTGGCTGGGTGGTGCGAGGGGGGGAAGGACGACGCGACTGGGGAAAATATGGAGAAGATAGCTGTAGAGACGTGGCCGGTTACTTATTTCTCTCCCGGTCGGGTGGAGGAACGCAGCAGTCCGGTTCAGTCCAAGTATTTAAGGGGAAACAAGGGAAAGGAGGACACCAATTAATTGATATGGGCGCAGGTAAGTAAGTGGTAGGGGGGTTTTGGTCTGATCCGGGAAAGCCGGGGGGGCTGGAGGAGAAAGGATTTAATCGACGTCGAATTGGGGGTTTGGTGAAGTTCCTCAGTTTTGCGTGCACCTAGCTAGGTGGTATTCTGAATACAATATAACCTCGAAGACTTAGACTATATCCACGCTGTCTTTCTGTTTGGGTGAAGCGAGACTGGAGCGTGTGGGAGCGTAAGAAGAGAAATAGGAGGTAGCTTGGCGATGGGTATGTAGGCTGTATGTAGGTATTGTAGGCGTATTACTTTCAGTGGCATGAGAGAGGGAGGAACATAGGCCCCTAGGAAAAGAGAGCGGATTGATGGATGTCTGTCTACGCAAAACCAAGGACGCGCGGAAGGGGAAGCGTGAAGAGATGCACGTGTATGTAATGGGTTAAGGTAGATTGTAATGGGTTTAGGTATGTAGGTTATTAGGTTAGGTTCATGTTCGTTATCAGTTTTGTCGGCAGGTAGGTCCCTAGAGGTAGCCGTGTTCACCATTCCCCAGTCCAGAATGAGTGGGAGCACAAAAGCAACTCCACACCCCGTTCAGGCGTGGCCAGGATTAGGGTACCAGCGAAGAGGACGGTTCCTGTCAGGCCTGTTCTGGCCAGTGAATTAGGATAGTGGATGGTGGATGGATGGGTGCATGGTAAGCATTCTGAGTGGTCAATCGGGGAAGATTCAAGATTGGTAGCCGCAGCTTAATGGCTTGACTAAGTTCCCCTAGCTGCAGTAGCCTAGCTCGGCTTAGTATTGATCGAGCAGGTTAAAGTCAAGTTCAGCAACGTTTATATGTACTTTGTACGAAGATGCGATGCTTGCTTAAGTTCCCGCCAAAGAATCCAAGCGAGTGTGGCCGTGTATGATCAAGACAGGAGGAGATACACGCATCTGGCGGATGCCTGCTATGGGTTGTATCGCACGGAGAACACTGTCTTATGTACCTAGGCATATATAAATACCAGTGATACCTTGTCCAAGACCTTCCATAGCCCGCTTTTTATTGGGAACAATCGCACGACACACCTTATATACCTATAAGTATTGACTCGAGGCTGTTGTTGCCAAGCGGACGGCCGAGTAATTAGGTTTACTCGAAACCCCTGCGTTGTGACAGAAATGCACTTCTGCAGCTAAGTAATCTGCGGGCTTCGGGCGTGCCCGTAAAAAGGCAGAAAGAAAAAAGAAATGGGATAAGAGAAAACGGGGGAGTGTGAGTCGACGAACAGACGGGGATAAACCTACAGAGGGGATGTGGTATGTACATAATGGTAAAAGGGGGGGGGGTAGTATGCGTGATACATTATCCCCTAGGGAGTTTGGGAGTGGGGCCCCGGGGAAGAAGGTGCAAGGCCTTAAATGGGGTGAACGGGTGGATGCTTCGACTGGACTTGACTGAGCGGTAGCAGGTACGTATTCTGACCTCGTCCTATTCGTCTGGAGTTCAGAGACGTTTATTAGCTTTCCTAGCGCCAAATGCATGCGAGGGAGGGATGGCCGTCCAAGGCAAGGTGGAGTGGGTAGGTGGGTGAGGTAGTGCACGAAGGGAACAAAGGAGAGGGGGAAGGCTCAAGTTCTGTAAGGGGCAACTGCCTGTAAATATACCAGCCTACACGGTACTCTATACACACCCAACGAGTCCACAGATGGTTGAGCCAGAGACTCGAGAACACCGGTCGTTAGACGGGGAAGGGCCTACGCGAAATGGGTTTGAGAAGCTGGAGATGAACAGTAAATGGCTGCTCCAACTATATACATTGGACATCGGGAAAGGTCTCTGGAAGCCGTGGGCAGTGTTCCGTGTATCGTGTGAGGCCCCCAATCTAATTTGCATCTCTGACCACGGTAAAACCGCAATATCACCGGCGATATCAGGGCTTTTATAGTTCTTGACCTGGAGCGTAAACTATCTTAGTTTACTTACACAATTTGTATGGTATTTCTTTTATTTCGTCACAAATAATGCTATTCGGCGGGGATGTAGGCATAGGCCCTGTGTATACATGTAACAACGTAGTTGAATACACATCTGTAGAGTGAATAATCTTCAGAGTTGCTTCTGCGAGGGCACGATGAAATGCACACACAGCCTGACACATTACTCGAATGCCCGTCCGCCTACTTGCTACCCTACCCGCAGAATGTAGATTGGAGGGTGCATACATGTATGTGTGCTGCATTTCGAGCTCGCCGAGATGGGGAGAACCATGCTGGTTTACGTACCAAAAGAGTTGCAATGCTTGAATGTAAAATAAGGTACGGGATAATAGGCTACCCACCATGACATACGCCTATGGTAGAGTGGACCCGAAAGCGTACATATATCACCTGCATACGTGAAAGCGTGTTTCCTCCTTGTAGAAGAGGGGATGCGATAAGCGTACGGGTGCCGTAGATTTGCAATCAACAGCCAAGTGTCCAGCTCTAAGATCCGAATGGAAAGGACAGATGTTACCACACCATAAGGTCCAGGAATAACTTCAGTATTTTTGCCAGTAGGTAGACTAGCGGCTACGCATCAGCGGCTCCTTTCATCATCGAAGGGCTGTGGACCTTGCGATGCTCCCCCGCGCTACGCTACGTATATAGAGAGAGCTTCTGACTGGTGACGCTGGAACCTCGGGTTGGGATTGATTCGGTGATCCTCTTGACAGTGAGTGGATCCCCACTTGAACTTCTTTTCAGGCAGTTACCTAGAGCGGGCATTATCGTACCAATCGCACAGAGACGACGCGAAGTGATGGTGTGGTGGGTTGGCCGTGTATGGCCGTTCCTGTTGACAATCGGCTTATCATGGGTAGCTTGTTGGTGGTTTAGGTTGCTTCACTGTTTTCCGGCCATGTGGTTCAAGGCAGGTATCCCAAAACGGTGAGTACTTGGATGGAGGCATTGAACCACCCGGTAAGTATCTGACGAAGACCAATGTAATCCCAATTTGCTAGTAAGCTCAATACTATTGATAAGATAGACGGCCGACATACCACTGTGCAGATGGGGCTCTCGGGGGCTGAAATGGCCCATGTTCTTCTTCAGAGTTCCGGAGCTCGGCGTCTAGCTTCGGGATACTCCGGTTGATAAGTTAAGGTTGCCCCACAAGCCGCCCACCCACCTTAGCTGAGGGCAGCATTAAGGCGATGAGATAACTTGGGATAGGACGGTTCGAGGAGACGCTCCGACTGTCTGAAAGAAATACGCCCTGGATATTCCCCTGGGGGCGAGGTGTGTCAGGTATGAAGCGGAAGAAGACACTCTTTCTGCCCTCAACCCCAATTTTGGCCTCGAAAGTTTCCCTAACTAGTAGTATCGCCAAGTACTTGGTCCTTCTGGACTATAGCACGGCCAGGAAACCGGTGAGGGATATAAAGGTTTGGTGTGTTGCAGTTCGGTGTGCAACAAGATCTGCTGATCCCTATTAACACGCCAAATCAAATATGCGCGTGGGATTTTGTATTGACGCGCCTTCATCCTATACCCAATGAACCCCTCTATCGCCTTGCGTTTGGGCTATTTTCCCATACACGATATTGCAGCTATTCACTAACTCCAACGAGTATCAATCCAATAAGGTTTATGCCAAAGTTACGGACAAGATGCGCATACACTAGAGCTGCATGACTTCTTAGGGTCACGTATGGGTTCCTCATTTTGCTTTGATACTCGGCTGGGGACCAAGTGCATGTCTAGCAGAGATACATCAGCATTCAGCTTAGCCCAAGGATTCCATTCCGCATTTGCAGGGCTCCTGCAGGTGTCTCAGAAAGTCCTCACAGCTGGATATCAAAGCTTTTCCCCTCACCACGATGATTCGACCCCTCATGGGAGGACGCTTCAACGGCTTACATTCTCCACATTGTCTTTCATCTCCCGATCTCTTCTGTGTGTTGCTCATTAGCATTCCCCCCTACTTCTCTCTAAACACCATCCCCCCCCCCCCTTTTATCGGACATTGAGATGGTGTCTATCCCCAACCGGTCAATCTCGAAAGGGTGCCCATCAAAACACCCTCTCGCCGTTGCCAGCGTCGAGAACTTTAGGCAATAGAGTCATGGCGATACCAGGTAAGCTTCTTAGCGGCAAACTGGTCACAAGGCCGATCAAGCGTGCCAGTATCCAAACTTTCAGAATCGTGGGAGATCTGTCAGGCTAGCAATGTGGCATCAGAAGGCAAGGTACCTACGGGTTCTAGTGCAAAGACGCAGCTTGCCCAAAGAAAGCCGAGAAAACCGGATGGGTAAGCCCGCCAGCGAATCGTAGTTCGACGATTATAGGTGAATGTGAGCCTGTACACCAGCACCTACAATGGAGACGACTATACCAGAGACCTTTGTTGTCCGCTGACCGTCGGTGCTTCCTGAATTGTTAGCGGGGTTTCCCACATATCACGGAAGGCGTCTTATTGTAAACCTTCACGGTGCTTTGTATCAGCCTCTTTAAGGTTTTAACAGACATTATCCCTCGTTCCAGACACGATGCCCTCGACATTTAAGCACAGAAGCAGACCTCATGCTACGTCAGAATTGCGGCCGGAAATGCGACTAAACGATTATTTGGCGCAGAGCATGTTTCTCAGCCTGCACCATTATGCCTTACCTTATACCCCTAGACGAATAACAATACACAGTTATTCTGATGCGAGCTGCGATATTGACGGTGGCGCCTAGGAAGAACTACAATATGGAAGCCCATGGATTAAAGCCAATTTGGATGACCAATGCCATCATTTTGCCCACCGCATCGCGACGGTTAAATCGGTCCTCCCACTGAGCCCCCTTTGGGATTTGGGGGGGAACGGTGTGCCATGTGGCTTTCTCCAACAATAAAATGCAGGGCGGAATATGAATTTGTCGGTCCCCCAGTGGCAGGCAGGCCTGGCTTGGAACGGGCCGCGCTGTCTTAAACAGGTCTGCGACTTAAGACAGCTACAACCTTGGTGTCCCGAATTCCACCACCCCAGATCCAGAGATGCACTACGTCACCGACGCTGCTCTAATCTACATTCCAGGAGATTACGACTGTGATTAACTAAAAATCTCTGAAGTCGGCTGATTTGGAAGTCGTCACTTTACCTAGGGACAACTCGAAGGCGAGCCTTCTAGAGTCGGAACTGGAGATCTCACTCCTGCCAGCTCATCTGCTGGCGCCGATCATACATCTCGCATTGTCCCGCAAAGCATCTCGTTGGCCTGAGAATGTGGTGAATGCTGACTAAGCGGCGTTAAGGGAGATTTCATCTGAAAAATCAGCAGCGATAGGGGCCAATCAATCCGACAGCGTTGGTCCAACAGTATCACGTCACGCGGCCCCATTGGAATAGTGAGGGGACTTATCACTCTGCCTTATCCTAGCCGCAAACCCCCACGGACGGCTGCAGAAAGCCGAGGTGACACTTCCGCTGTCTAGAATCCGTCCAGATCGACGTCAGATCCGACCGGAACGAACTTCCTACTCGTCTGAGGAGTCGTCCAATCGGCATCCGTCTCTGGCTGCCTGTCCTGCGCCATTATCAAGCTTTTACGCCGCCACATAATTTGCTCTTCCTCCCTCCCTGTGACACCGAGAGCTCCCCGCGGGCTACGAAGTCATTTGTTAAGGCACCAAGGTCTCGCTATACCTTGGGTATCCGTGTCTCCGTCAGCCCCGTCTCGGATATTACGGTTGTTTCTGAAGAAAGGGAAAGGTCTGCATGCCGAAGATGGCCGCCGGCTACCGCGGAACCATGACGATTCCAGACACCACTTCCACTCGACCAGCCTTCACTATCCAGTATCCGTAGTGCTTACTTGAACTGCAACTCCAAACCGCTCCGCTAATCAGGACCAGGATTTGGAGAAATCACTTTCAAGCGAACGAGGAGCAAACTATGCCAAGCAGAGAAAAGTTGAAGGTTTCAGTGGCTTATCGGGAAAAAAAAAGCAATATTTGGTCAGTCACGTGCGGAGTCATATCCAAAAGCGCCGATTAGACTGGCGAATCAGACGTCTCAACAAGGCCTCCCGGTCCAGTTGACTCTTCAATGGCTTTCACCCGCATGCTCATGCGGTCACATGTAGTTGCTCGTTAGGCATCATCGCCCCTGGTGCCAATCACCGGGGCAAGCATAACAGAAACCCAAGCTCCATCTAAAGAAACTTCCGATTATATGGAACTAAGGTGTATCCTTCTCCGCCCTTGCTAAAACGTCTAGCACAAGCAGGGACGAATCGCGGGACTGCCCTTCACCCTCCTCTTACACACGATCCTGCCCAAGCTCAATACTTTACACCTAAGCCGCATAAAGGTGCGTGATCGTCCTTCGCTTGGAAGAGGTGAATGCAGGGACCTGCAGACATGTCTTTGATTCATACCCAATTCGGGTCCCTGGCGGATCTGGCGGGAGATACTGGTATCGGGTCCTGAGCCATTCACAAAGCGTTGCTCGATCTTGACGCGTACTTACTTTAGCGACCGCTGTATCTGGCGGAAGAGTGAGGTTATGGATAACTGCAGCAAAGCCCAACGCTAATAGCGCGTTCGTCCGTTTAGAATAAACTACCGGTCATCGTCGGCATTGGACCAAGACGGATAGACGGTGGTTGGATTATAGACGCTGGCGTGAGACTCGTATAAGGAGCACGCGCCGCTTCAGAGATTTCCAGTACACGAGATACTGTGGTGGGAAGGCCTCCTTACGTGGCGACTTCGTAGACTGACTGATTAATCGGACGTGCCAACTCTCGGCGGCGACGGCACATGCCCTAAGTTGACTAACACAGAGAACAATATCCCTTCAAGTTCCGAGGATTATCTGAGACGCTTCATAGCTATCGAGGTCGATCCGGGCCGATCATCCAGCAGCATGTGACGTATCCATCCGTTCGCATACCTGGAATCTCCACCTTTCTTCGCATCGATGCTGCCACATCGGGCTCCGGTGCCTACATTAGTTAGCAATGAACCGAGTTCTAGCGAATACACCAGCGTTTCTTGGCCCATAACGCCTAAGTCCCCGCGGTTGCCGTGTAGCGCCCATGCGCCTCTCGTCAAGCGTCTTGGCAAATATCGGGCTCCTTCATTCAACTTCAAGTGCTTTCTCTGACTTGATGGCTCCTATTGAGATTATCTTGTAAGACCGTAAGGAAAACCGTCTATCTGGAATCGTGGAGCCGCAAATGTCCCATATAGAGCAGCAAGTTCTGCCACGGCCCAACTACGATGCCGGAGCCTTCGACTCTTCGGCGACCGTCGGAGTCTGGCGTTAGGCAAAAAATACTGGCACAGGGCTGAGGTTAGCGCAACGTGTCTGCAAGGTTCTGTGCAGACAGACCCCGGTCCCGGCAGGTACAACTGTATGTTAGCGTCCCGCTAAAGTCCCTAGTAGGAGGATCAATGCGCGACCTTGGCTGCTGGGCTCGATAATCTTTTCAGCCCTGTTACATACTTATTGTACCAGAGGCCATACCCTACCCGTTCGACCTCCGAGAGACTGGATGACGAGGCAGCGGGTCGCCGGTCGTTCCTACTCGACCGTGCTATCCCCTCGAGAAACGTAGACGGCCGAGGTCTTTTTGCGCCGCGAGATTCACTAGGGGCTGTTAAGGTGAGAAAGGTACTAGCGGAGAGATGCGGGGTCCCACGGGGTCTATTCGATCTCTCTGCTCACAATCCACAATGGACGGACTCTGTATCATCGAGTCAGCGACTGGCTCTACCTACTCCGAGACTCCGGTAGGGACGGCTGGTTTGCCTTAGGCCAGCCTGGGCCAGTCCAAGCTCATACGGCGCAACCCTGAACAGATCATAAGCCACCGCAATCCCACAGGCGTTATTTCATGCAGAATTTTCGGCCCCGTTACCCCCGACCTGCAAGCCCCACAGCCCCGTACGACCCCGACACGAGGTTAGCGGGGAGGGACGATCATCGGTCTAGGCTCGCGGTAATGGGCGGTCTTGCTGGTGTCGCGTCGCTCGGGAGAGGCCGTTCGTCGCCGGGCTGCGCACTTAGACTGGCTCCTCTAATCGCCAACTACTTACTCCAGACTGCAGGCATCTACGGACTGTTGCTCGAATGTGGTGGGCTGAACGCGCACTGATGCTTGCACTTTCTTCTGCTGCTAGACAGCGGCATTGATGCGTAGTTGGTTGCGAGTTGCGGTGAACAACGGCAAGTGTGTGGATTTTGTCGACCGAGAACTCGGACCACACGAGAGGAGGGCCCGGCGGATCGGTTGCCATAGGTAGATCGACCGACCTCTACTTCTCGTCCGCTCTGCGAATTAGCGAGTTCTACTTGAGGGTGTTCACGTCGCTCGCTGCAGCAATAGTACATGATGAACAAGGAAGCATACATGCGCTGTTTTCTCAGAACCATGGCTCTACCGCTTTACTACTGCCTTGTTGCTAAACGGTCGGTAACGAAATAGGGGCGCTGGCGCCGGGCGCTGGTAGCAGGTGCAGGCACAGACTGGGTTTATCACTTAGGCACAGGTTCAGGCAGCGAGACGTCGGAGGTAACAACCCGTGGGGGAGGTCAATCTAATACAGTGTTACGAAGTTGGTAGAGTAGCGTGTACCAAATCCTGACGATACTATGTTAGGTAAGGTAACTAAAGGGGTTGTTTGGCCCAGGCCATTAAAGGATCAAACTCAAACTGCAAGCTGGTCATTCGGATTGTCTTGAGATCATTGTAGAGCATCACATAGTCTACCGTCGCAGAGACGACTCGATGTGTCTACATTCCTATTTGCTGGGCTCCGTGCTCGAGCACCTGGTGTAGCCCTTTACAGAAAGAACGTCCGTACGACGGGAAAGCAACTCTTCGTATGGCCGAAAACTCTCTTCAAACCTAGCAAACACTCTGCTTTACACGCGCCGTGGTGGCATCCTATACATGATGTAGTCATCCTAGAAGGTAGAAGTGCATTACTGAATCGAGAAAGTCCGCATTGGCGGCCGCAGATATCGAGAAGTCGCTGCGCAAGGGACCATCGAAGCGTGTCCGTTGATTGGGCTATATACGATCAAGAATCTCGATATCGAGCAAGTTCTAGGGTACTTTGAAGGTAGGGGATTAAAAGCTCCCTGAGATCATTTTCCTACGCGTCTCTCAAGATCGGCGAGGTCGTGTAAGAGTGCACATAACACACCCTTAATGTGCTACAACTGGACCCTGAGGAGTTAAAGTCGCATACTGATCATAAGGTACGGTACGTATTATGCAACTATAAAAGTTGTATAAGAGGTTGCTACACGAATGTTTTGGAAAGTGTTGAACGCTCCTGCAAGAAAAGATGTCTTTTCGTAGCACCTCCTTATTGAAGGGTCGGTTCGTGCTTCGGGTAAAGTATGGGGGCCGACGAACGACATCTGTATTTCCTTCCCTGTAACCATTGGGGTCACAGAGCGACATAGAGCAGAATCAAGACAGCGATACAGGCGTTAAGAAGCTCGTTTAGGACCTCATTCAGCCCACAGAGCCGACCGAAGTGTACAAAGATAAGCACCGTCGAATTTCTAACTCCGAAACCTTCCGGGGTGATGCAACGCCGGTGCTCCGTCCTAGGTGGTATCACAACCCTCTTTTGGATGGCATAGGAAGGTTCTGGCGCAGGGGTGGCAGTGGGATTTCATTTTCGACGTACTCCTCTTTGCCATCAGCTTATGGCGAAAACATCACGAGGATACAGCTAAGGATTGCCCATCTTGTGAGTGTACCTTCCCACCAGTGAATCACGCTAGCCTCACCATGATGACTCGAAGGATACGTCTCTCAATTTCGAGCACCGCGACGCCGATTGCGATAACTCGTCACTAGACCTACACCTACCATTTGATCTTGTCTGCCCCGACAAGAATTCTGCGCTGAAGGCTATGTCGGACGATGGTTGCTTTGCCAGGGATGCACCATACATGCTTCGAGGCTGCGACATCGGTGGTACGACACCAAGGAGGTGTACGAGATCCTACGCCCATTTTCCCAAGTCGTTCTAGTGGGGGATTCCATTTTGAGACACGTCATCGGAGCCATAAATGTGCTGATTCGAGAAGACCTGGTCTATGGCAGCGTCATGGATTAGTTCTTCAGTGACGACGAGCGGTATCTCCAAGCCCCTTGCTATGATACCATCGACGGCCCTGAATGATGGGCTGAGACAGGCACCGGGGCTTCTGCTACAACCAATTCGACGTCCGGTATTGTTCGGCCCAAGGCATCTAGCAAAGATGATGTGCTTAAGAATGATGCGCCGAGTTTACGGTGCCCCAAGTTGGTGGACAAGGCATGGAGCTCCGAAGTAAGCGTGTCCGTGTGGAGGGTGTGGTCCAGCTCCTTGTGTGCTGACTTCTGCAGTGGAACTGATCGTTCGGTATCCTATCCCGGATAAGGAAGTACATCGGCTCAAGGAAGCTATCAAGCCCCCTACACTCCGGCCCAAGGCCTTCATACTGAGCCAGGGGCTTTGGAAGAACCTCGAGCCAAGCCAGTGTGGCGCTTGGCTAGATTCGGCTACCAGACCTGTCCGGCTCCTGCTGAAGAATCGTGGAGTGCGACATGGCAGCAGCGCCCGCGACGGTCAACTACCAATCCTCCTGATGACACCTAACGCGCGGCGGGAGAAAAGAAGCCGAATGAATGGATCACGGCGCAAGGGAACATGGCTCCAGTCCGATTCGAACAGACAATGGCTGCCGAAGCAGCAAAGAGAAGAATCGACAACCTAGGACCTTGGAACATGAAATATTCAAGCGACCTTGTACGACGGAGTCCACTCGGATTTGCGAAAAAAAACCTAATCGTGCCCGTGATTGTACTGAACTGCCTGGACCACCTAGGGCTCCAATACGCAAGTGGGAACAAGTTTGCAGCTGTCGGAGGTGCATACATATCGTTCGTGGCGTACGCCTCCTTGTCAAGAGGATCCAATGGTTTACGGCTTGTCATGCTGGTTGAAGTTTGCTCTTTGGGATGCAGCTGGGACCTTCTGGCCTTCTTATTAATGAGGTAGAGTAGCATTCGGATCACCTCAATGAAATACAGTTATAGGGATGCGAATGGAATGACGAAATATCACTTACCACTTGCCTGTCAAGTAGGTGTTTAGACGACATAGATGCAGAGACCCGTGACATGCTAGCATTACCGGTTTCTCATTTATTGATGTAGGGTTACAGGCACCGCGGCGTCGCCGATCCGCATTAGCAGATCTTAGTACATGCAGTACGTTGAGGGGTAGGAGGGGTCGCTCACGGGCAGGAGGAGGGTCTCGGCAGTATCTCCCAGTGGCTACCCAGGACCACTTTGGGATAGGGGGGTTGGCACTCTTGGGGAGTCTATTCGATGAATTGGAGATGCTGCTTATACTGTTGCCCCACTTGACACCGTGTGTTCTCGTCCTTAACCAGCATCATTTTTCTTTAGTAACTCATGGAGAGCAATTACATGTCGCAGATGGGCTCCCACCCGATGGGGTTCGCATCGGGGATTCACACACAGCTTATCTCCACCAAGCTAAGCCCACTCTCGGTTGAAGATGGATTGTATGTATGTATGTATGGACGGCAATCACACGTGTCCAACCCCTGCTACCTAAGCCCTTTTTCCCGTTTAGTTCATCACGCTTCGGAATGGATTTTTTGAGATGATCTTGTTACATAGAGTGCTTACCTAATGGCGGCATCCTCCGGGATTGCCTTGCATGGCGGCTTATGAGTCTGGCTGGGCCTTGTAATGCATAATTACTTACTTACCTACCTACCTCCAGTACTTACGCTCAATAGCCCCGTTCGTTCGTTCACTCATTCAATGCACAACTCCATTCTCTACCTTCGGTGCCTCATCCTACCAAGCGAGATTATCGTTGTACTGCACGGCAGATCATATCACCTACGGAACCACGAACACGCCCGCAAAAATGGATGATCCTATGGACACTGACAGTCTTTATGAACCGCACGCCGCGGCATACGTTCCGCCCGCAGCTCATCCCCCGCCTCCGGCTCATATACAGTCTGACGCTGCAAGTATGTTGACTGCACCGTCGTTGCAGGTTGATGTGAGTTCCGTGTAACCCCGATATACCAATGGAATCCTTCTTGCCGTCCATCGACGTCAACGCTTGAGCGCCAACAGAGCCCGATCAATACCAATCACATCGTTTATGCCTTCTGCCTTCCATCATGGTCGTTCAGACCCGGAGAATATATACAAGATGGCAATATGCACGAGCTAACCGGGAATTTGACATGTTCAGAACCGCTGGGACAGAGACTCCGCGCTTGGAGGCATGAGCAATGTGTGAGTGCAATAATTTTATAACATGATAACGGTGCTCTCCGGGCTCTAGCTAACGTGTTCGATTATTAGCTCATCAACCATGAGTGTCGCTAGTAGCATTTACGACCATGTCGTTGAAAATGGCAGGACGTATCACAGATACAAAGAGGGCAAATATATGCTACCTAATGATGAGGTAAGCCCTATCCTCGGGTCCATAGGCACCGAGAAGGCCGTGCTGACACCAAACCTACCAACCAGACGGAACAAGACAGATTAGGTATTGCCTCCTATGGCCATGCATGCCGTACATTGCTTACTCGCAGTTGCAGATTTCCAACATCGAATATACTCACTATACAGTGAGGGAAAACTCTATCATGCTCCCATAGACGAGAACGTCAGGAATGTCTTGGACGTCGCAACAGGAACCGGAATATGGGCCATCGAATTTGGTGAGCACCCCTGAAAGACTCGATGCAGAATGGCCGACGCTGACTGTCCAAGGTCGAGATCATCCTGGGACCAACGTGCTAGGAACGGATTTGTCTCCAATCCAACCTCCATAGTATGGAAGCTCCCTGCTCCATACGATCAATCCGCTAACGATTATCTACAGTGCCCCGCCTAACGTGTCTTTCGAGATCTGCGATGCCGAGGATGAGTGGTCCTTCAGTCAAAAATTCGACTTCATTCACATGCGCGCCATCGTGACCTGTTTCATGGATCCGAAGGCCGTCTTCGCACAGGCATACGAAGCTCTCGAACCAGGCGGCTGGATCGAGCTCCGTGACCCCATTATGCCATTCCAGTTCTTAACACCACCGCCCGAAAACTGTGCTCTCAAAGAATGGGGCGAGAGGATAATCGAGGCCGCGGCTCGCATTGGTCGACACTGGACAAACGCCCAGTACTACAGCAAATGGCTACAGGAACTAGGCTTCGTCAATATTGTCGAGACGAGGGAGCATATCGGCCTCAACCCCTGGATGAAGGGCAGCCACAACAAACAGCTTGCCGTATTATTAGGCACCGACATGAGTAATGGGCTCGAAAGCATGAGTATGGCGCTCTTCACGCGGGTTCTAGGATGGGAACCTGAGAGGGTACACGAGCTATTGGAACGTGCGAGACAGGACATGGTGGACCCTAAGCTCCATGTATATTCCGAGGGGTGAGTTTGTTCCTTGCCCTTTTCACTTCCGGACACGCGCCTAACAGAAAACAGGGTGCACATATACGGAATGAAGCCTTATGGTGCGGTTTGAGCGACGCATGGCGGATTGTTTCCCGTATGCTGTTATATAAGTAGGGTCGCATTAGTTGTTGCTCTGTACTATACTGTTGATTTAGCGTATAAAGCCTCCCATAAGAGCATGTTCATAACTCGAATCCATCATACTGCGCACTTCCTATCCCGTTTAGGTCGAAACCTGCCGTGTCAGCCGCCCAGCCCATCGTCATAGTCGCCCATAGATCGCGGAGGACCGCGGGCTTATCCGATAAGCCTGTCGGATCTTCCTGATGATCCATGGCCATCGGCATCATGAAATCCGGCATGTCGGCGGTACCTGCCAGGGGATCCATCGCCATGCTGCCGCCGGTACTGCCGCTCTGCGACGACAGGGCGTCGTACGATGAGGAGGGATAGGGATCAGCAAAGCCGCCCTGTCCCTGCCCCTGAACCTGAACCTGCTGGCCTGCCCACATGGGCAGGTACTGCGACAGAGTGCCATCGAGCATGGGGCATCGAGCACCGACCCGGTCTCGCCCCTCCTCCGCCTCGGGGGAGGCGGCGGCGGCAGCGGCCTCGGACGCCGCGACGTTCCTGTAGTACCTGGCCTTCACGGCACGCAACACGACCCTCATGGCGGTGCAGACGTCGATTTTCTTCTTGGAGTTGTTTCCGTTTCCGGCGCCGTCCCCGCCAACACTCCGTTCCCAGTCTCCCATCCTTCGCCCCTCATCCTCCTGTCCCCGCTGCCCCTGACCGTGACCATCCCCCTCGTGCGGCTCGGCCGTCAACCTCTCGAGGTGCGCCCCGAGGTCGAGAACGCGCTGCGCCCGCGCCCAGTCGAAGGCCGGGCACGCGGGCACGGGGAAGCTGCACCGCAGCGCCACCACGAGCGCGACGATCAGCCGGCTGTAGTCCGCGCTGCAGAGCCCCAGCATCTGCGTCGGCGACAAGGCGGAGACGCCGTCGAGAAAGGCGCGCAGCGGCACCATGGCCGCGTTGAGTTTATCGGCGTCTATTGCTGACGATGGCGATGATGGCAATAGGGAGGATGAGGCTTGGTGCTTGTTGTTCTTCTTTCTGTCCGTGCTGCGGGTCAGCCTCATGAGGGGTGCCGCCGTCAGGAAGATTTCTGCGAAGAGGGATGCCATTAAGATGCTCGCTGCAGTGTTTGGTAGTGTCTCGGTTAGTAGTGCGCCCTAGGTTAGGGGGGGAGGGAGAGAAAGGGGGTAGATAGGTAGATAGACATCTGAGGGGCCCAAAGCTCAGAAGAAATCAGCGAAGCATATAATGGACATAAGATGACTTACGCGCAGTCGCGAACCGCTCAGGAATGGCGCGCTGCCACTCCCGCAGCTGTGCCTCGAGGCCTAGGCGCATGAGATTCTGGTGGTGGTCGATCGGGCTACCGTTCTCGGAGTTCATGCAGGCCTGGCCCATCTCGTCGGCCACGTCCGTGATGTGCTGCAGGCGCATGAGCCAGACGAGCGTCTGGTCCCCGTCGAGGGCGCTGCTCTGCTCCAGCACCTCCCAGCAGTGCGCCACCCACGAGTTGTACGGCAGCTCCGGCACCCTGCCCAATGTCGAGCAGTAGCTGCTTGCGGTGCTGTCGTGTTAGCGAACGAACGCGGGAACGCGGAAACGGCTGGGGCTGGGGAAGGGGGAACGAAGGGGGTGGAAGAAACGTTCTGCGCTCACCTCGACAGGCTGTAGTGGCACGCGAGGAAGGCGCGGATTGCAGGTAGTTGGTCCTGCGGGTCCAACGACATGTAGCCGCCCTCCTGGTCGAGTTCGAGATCTTGCACGATGTCGACGGCCATGCGTATATACTGGACTACCTGTCTGTTTTTCGGCCGCAGGTGAAACGGATACCTAGATGGCGTCGGGACGTCGTCATCAGTGAGCCTCGTTCGTCTTGTTGCCCCACGAAGCCGGACCATATGTAGTTAGACTCACCAGGCGCAGTAAATCAGTAGCCCCTGCAGCATCTCCAGCGACCTCTCGGAACTGGTGACGAACTTCAGGCCGAGCACCTTGCGGAATTCCTCATCGTAGAGGCTGTACCCCTGCAAGCTCGTCAAGCAGCTCGTGACGGCCAGGATGGCCAGCAGCACGAAGGGCATGTCGCGCGCTAGGGACCGCACGTCGGCGCCGTCCGGTAGGGCGACGCTCGGGTAGTGCGGCAGCATCGTGTCCCGGAAGGTCGCGAGCAGACTCTCGGCCGAGTTGAGGTTGAACTGCGGCTGGATCCCCAGCTCGCCCAGGGGCCTTTGCCGCCGCGATGACCTCGCCGAACTGCTGGCCGTCCTCATGGATGACGGCGTCCTCGACAGGTCGTCGAGGCTGAAGACCTCGCCGCTGCCCTCGCCGTCGTCATCCTCTCCTTCAGGAGGCGGCATGAGGTCCTCGAAGATGCGCTCGTGGTGCTCCCGCAGCGAGTCGAAATGGATGGCCGGGTCCTCGTCCGCGGGCATGCTGAAGTCGATGCTGAACGTCTTACTCGGTCCGGGCGGAGGCCGGATGATGGCGTCTCTGTAGTTTTATGCGATGGGCGCTTAGTTATTTACATTCATAGGTAGCGAGTAAACTACACGTCTGGCGCGTCATAGAACAAGAAGCAACCGA
The DNA here is from genome assembly GCA_004155035.1 of Monosporascus sp. 5C6A. NCBI lineage: Eukaryota > Fungi > Ascomycota > Sordariomycetes > Xylariales > Monosporascus > Monosporascus sp. 5C6A. Next base: position 39,383 of record QJOB01000328.1, read on the forward strand.
ACAACTTAATAACTTCCGGGGGGGGGTGCTTGGGGCGGCGGGTGCGGGGACCGGTTCTGAAGACACACTCCCTCTTGAAGTCGGCGCACCTAGCACACGTGATATAGCTGTAAGCAAACCATTATACATGGAGGAAGAAAAGGAAGGGAAAGGACCGGAGATATATGGGCGCCAATACCGCTTGCAGATGCCCGGCTGAGGGCTGGTGAGGCACTTGACCTTGGAGCTCCGACAAGACTCGCAGGCGTAGTTCATCTTAGTCCGGGGGCGCGCTTGCGCTTGCGACCCACCGGCGGTTTGCTGCTCCATTGTTTGGTTGTAAATGTGTGTTAACAAGGCGGTTGCATCAAAGCCGGATCAGGGCTTCGTTCAGGGGGGTGGGTTGCCGCGCTTGAGTATATTTGTGCGGTACAAAAGCTACTTAGTAGCTAGTTCTGTGTTAATAGTCTGACTAGGGACCGGCAGACGAAAGAAAAGCGACATTCGGACTTTCCAAGCTGTGTTCTGTGATGTCCTATCTGGAGCAAGCGTCGATGGGGGAAGGGCTTGGGTGAGTATTCCGGGCCTCTTTCATGGCTTCTCGCCGGTTGTGTATCTGCGGAGAGACACATCGATCCTGCATGGACTCAAGCTCCGCCCTCGTTCGGCGGTAACTTTTGTGGGGCCGCCCCCAGCGATCCACGCATAACCCACCATCCGAGAGTTCGTCCGTCCGCTTGACGTATATAAACCTTCTCCCTGCGCGATTTAAGGCAACGAAATTGGCAGTATTGAGCCGATATGCTGAGGTGGATCTAGATTGATTGTGCATTGGTTGTCTGTTATATACACCCTCAATCCCAACATCATCCCTCAGCACAGTTCGTCGGACCATATACCATGGACTGGAAGCCATTCCGGATTATTTCGTACACAGGAGGTAATCAGGATAGACGTAGTAGAGCCTGAACGCTCCGCCGTTTAAAATACATTATCATGCAACGCGCTCGCGCGGGCAAAAGAACCCCGCTGGCTTTTCCGTAACCCATTTCCGACTGCTGAAGCCATGGAACCATTACCATTAAGACCCTTATCTCCCATCAAAAACGCCACGCTCGCCACACAAAGGGGGAAAGAAAGACATGCCGCAAATTGCTAGGCGCTGCTGAAGACCAGAAAGGCGATGGCCTAGCTAAACCATTTTATGAGACCGAACATTATTCCCAGAACAACGAGGAGGGTGACAGCGAGTACCGCAACGGCGATTATCTTCGATTTCCTCGGGCTCACGCCCGGCTGTGGTGAGTCGTCGAAGGGCACCGAGCCTCTGCTGAAGAAGGGTTTGATTTGGTTATAGGTTGTAGAGCGGGTCAGCGTCAACCGCAAGGACCCCCGCTCGAGGTCGTCGGCCGTCTGAAAGCTCCGGATACTACGCTCGCTCGTGGGGCTGGCGGGCGACGCCGTGTCGCGGGTGTGCGCATGCGGGACTGGTTGTGGTATCTCTAGCCTGGTGGAGATAATTGGGGCTTCTGCACCGTGGGTTTGATTTATGGCCGAGCCCGTCCTGCTGGGGGGCAGGGGGAAGGAGGGGAAGGGCGTGTAAGGTGGTGCTGGGCCTTCGTCGTCGTCGCCACCTGCGTCTGGACTGGACTGGGATCCACTGCTGAGAAGGTGAGGCTGAGTTGAGAAGTAGCCATCTGACACCGCGGCAGCGTCTTCTCCCGTGGTAACTGCGACGGAGGGAACAGTCAGAGGGACTGCAGTCCCGATCATTCCCTGCTTCGACCCGTGAGCGACTGGTCCCGAGAATCCCAGGTGACGAGTGACACAAACCTCCTCCCTGAGCCTTTGGGCCTTTTCAGATGACATATCGTCGATCAGAATTCCTCAAGCCTCCTAATCAAGAAATGGTGCGGCCTATATTACCCACGAACCACTACCCCAGAGATGCCGATACGAAAGTGAGTAAAAGGAATGTAGCTGAATTTGAGAGTCGTCGAAATCGCCAGTATCGGTATAAGCACCAATGGCCCCGTAGCAACACTCGGGATGAAGAATTGACGAAGAAAAGCTCTTTCAATGACCTGACACGCTCGATGGACACGACAAAACGACTATAACGGGATCAGCGAAAGGACGGGTGGTCGGTCCTTTGAACTAAAAACCAACCTCTCACTCCCGTCCCCATGCTGCTGGTTGAAGGATCAGTGAAGCGAACCGGGAGTCCTCGGCAGCTTCGTCCCTTACATAGCCTCAATTACCCGCCAGGCACCCGGGTTCTCTATCACAACAACAAACCGCATAGGGGTCTTCCAATGGGTTAGGAGCCCCATTGGCTGGTTGAAGGACTCCAGCCAACAGTGATTGCGTACGCTACATGCAAGGGGAGGACGAATGCGGGCGTGACAGACCCGCATCTTGGCATCTCATCCGAAGCCCAAAGAGTTTGATTCTCGCTCCAACGGGAAACGGTCCACTCAATACTTCATAAGCTCGTCACGGAAATGCGACGTCACCCCACAAAAAGTCGTGCTGTCTCGATAGAAGCACGGGGGAGGCTGAGCCGCCATAATCGTCGAGGCCCCGGAAATTGACCCGAAGCCGTCCGTTCAAGGGTTTTATCTACATCGGCCCACCACGGAGAATTTCGACGCCCCTAAAAAGCCGTCCCGTCTCGGTCGGAGTGTAACGTTTCTCCTTAAGGAAATTATCGGATTGCCCCTGCGACAGGAGGTCGGTCACGTTGGGAGAGCAAATTTTGGCTATCCCTCCCAGGTTGGGCCTAATGCCGTGTATATTATCAAAGGCATCCGGGACATCAACCTAATTGCCATAACTGAGCCCTAGCAATCCCTGACTATATCGGCTCCGGGTACGATTATAGGCAACCAGAGATTACCCATTGCGCATAGCATTGGTCCGGCTCGACATGGAGGCACTCAACCAGCATGGACGAACCTGTCGTTATGCGCACGGCATCTAAACTAGTGCATCCGGCTTACTATCACATCAGAGCCCGCATAATACACCCCGCAAAACGCCCCAAAATGGACGACAGATATTGAAAACGAGGCACGGCTATTTGACTGAACGTCTATAGCGTCCGATCATGGAAAGGCAAGGTAATCCTAGCCAAAAGAAACTCCCAAATCGAAAAAGCTGCCTCGAGGCTTACTGAGGCCTGGTCAATAAGACTTAAGTCGCCCCCGGGGACGCGGTAATGCTGCAGGGCTTCACCGCTCACCCGACCTAGGCTTTGCTTGAGGGAAGGTTCCTTGTATCTCGATAGCAGGGAGGCTGTGAGCATGACCGGCTTCTTGGGCTTCTCAATACGACTGAGCAAGGTGTTACTAGCTACTCTACAATCTCCTGCAGGAGGCAATACTTTCCAAGATATAGCAGTCAGGCGGTGCAGTTATCTCATGTGATACCTACCTAGACAAGCCGCCTCTTTGATAAAGGACCTTCAAATGGTTTCCGTTCAAGAGGAGTCTCTCATATCTCCACTGCCCTGCCGCATGCAGGTGAATGAGGGACGCGGCATGGTTATCCGATGGTTGCCCAGCTTCTTGCCATGAATTCCGCACCGAGAGAGCGTTTAGAGAACCGACCAAACCCCACTCTCACTATGCAGATCAGGTACAATCTACGCCATGCAAGATCTCGCGGTTCATTATGCTGTTACTACGCAGCTTTCAAGGCTAGTACTTTCTAGGGCCGCGTGGAATACTTCATATCGTAGACGTTGTCCCATTCGGGCTCGGCGACAGACTTCCCACGTCTTCTGGGAAGCGAGGATTTGGCGTTCCCGTCCCGGCCAAGATACACTTCTGATACATGCCGCAAGATGTTGAGACTTACGTAGACCTACCTGTAATCGCGAGATGATGCCCAATGGAACCGTCAAGGCAGCGCTTCTCCTTCCTATAGCTACCGCCACAACCGATAGCTAGAGGCAAGAAAGCGCCTGCGTTGGCTCTAATCGCTAACCGCATCCTCCGGACGTCTCCCCTACTTCCAGCGACCGACCTACACACCTTTAATTCACGAAACCGCTCTCACGCAAGTCAAGGCATTATCTAAGGCGCACGACGAGCCCTATTCCTGCGCGTAAATGGAAGTGTCCGCTCCGCATCCGAAGTAGCCTCGCGGGTGTTTACTGGCCCGAATCATCCGTTTAAAAACGCATCCGTCGCCGCACCAAGAGGCAGACGGGGCTGCGGAGCCGACGTTGTTCTTCCGCGCCGGCCGTCGCGAGGCAGTGCAGTGCTGGGAGCACCCCCACTTATCTCCCGCATGAGTCCGAAGGGAGCGGTCTGGACGGAATCGCTGCTCCGGCTGCGCAGCGAACGGCCTGCTGGATCTGGACGGGCCGGGCGTAACGCGGTACAGGCCGGCGACGGGCAGTGTATGCGCCTTCATCGACCTCGTTTTGGTCAGAAGTTGGGAACCCGGTCGAGGACCCGCTTTGGGCGCCGTGGTGCCTTATCTTGGGGGTCTGAGATGCGTGTGAGCGTATAACATCACTCACTCCGCCGTATTCCCCCAGAACAAAGACCCAATATTTCTCTCTAGGAACTAGTGGAAACCGCGGTTTCTGGACCATCGTAGGCTTCCAGAAAGAGCGCCAGATAAACTTGAAGCTGAAGCTGAAGCTGAAGCAAGAAGTGACGCTACTGCGTTGTAAAGTATCATTTTGTCGCGTAGACGGGTCCCTGAAGCTTGGGGGGCATGAATGAGGACATTATAGGAATTTTTATTTAGATATTAACCTCAGGAATCGGCATATACGTATGTACACGGTCCTACCTACGCCAATGTTATAGTCCCTCTGTCCCAATACGTGGGGATACGGTTTGATTCCGCGCTAATATGCACCTTGTTTGGTATAGGGATACCCCGTTCAGGAAGACGCGGCAGGGTGTTAGGCGTACCGCAGACTCTTCCAACGGGTAATCTGTAGAACGCAGAGGCACATGAGACGTCGTCAACCATCAACTCGCTTATAATTGGCAGCATTATCTCGCCGCCCGGGCGATACGGGCATAAATTGCAGTGACCAAAACATCAGTTACGGGGATCCCGTTGAATCAACTAGACGGGCCGCCACCTATTCGATCTGCTCCTAGGTCCAAGAAGAGGTTCACTAGATCAATTGTGTTATCTCCACCGATTGAGACGTTCGCTGCTTGCTCTGCTATCACGCCAGGTGACGCGTTGTCTGAATAGGCTTCACTGAAGAACCTGTCGAGCGACGCCTGAGCTGTCGTTGCATCGTTGAAGGTCTCTTCCTGAAAAATATATAAGACCGCGACGCGAGCAAAGTCGAGAACTTGACCGTCAAGAGTGAAGGTAGGGGTTGGTTGCGGTGTAGTCGTTGCGCTACTGGAAGTAGTGGTGGTGGGGGATGGAACCCCTCCGGTTGGATATTGCGTACTGGAAGTAGTGGTGGTGGGGGATGGAACCCCTCCGGTTGGATATTGCGATACCTCATAATACCCGCGGGAACTCAACGTCATTTCAAGGATGGTGGAAACCGAACTGTCAGACGTAGACGTAGAGGTGTACGTACTCGGGACAAAACTGGCACCATCAGTTACTGCCGGATCCCCAATCATAAGAGTGGTATCCATCTCTGGTAGTAGCATAATAGAGGGGGCACCATCAGCTTGAAGAAATGCTAAGTCCGGAGTTTCGTCTTCTATTTCGAAAAACACACCTTCCTCTCGCAGAGCCTGTCCGTCAAACGTCACTAACGCATTTTGTGTATTGCAAGAGAGGTTTCCGGAATTGAACTTGGCCAAGAGGGTCATGGCAGAAAGAGGGATAGAGAAGTTGGCTTGGGCATCCTCAAGAAGACGAGGGACTGCTTGGCCTATGGTGACGTTACTGACAGTAGAGTTGGGCGTGTCGATAGAAGTCGTAGTGCAGCCCTGGGCGGAAGGAATAGTACAATCTGAGCCAGTAAACCCGAATGAACAGATACACGAGCATTGACCCTGGTTAACAACGATTGAGCCACCGTTCGCACAAGTCACCCGACCCACACACTCCCGGTTGGAGGGCTGTGCTGCGTCATTGTCGCTTGGTTTGTTGATGACTAGAAAATACAGCGGCAGAATTACCGCAGCAGCAATGATGCACAGGAGGATGAACAGAAGCACAATAGCCACCCAAAGCGGCATGCCGCAACAGCGCCGTTTCGGCTTCTGTTCGCCTCCATGGGCTGGTTGGTCGCCTGATTGATCGGGACCGCGATATGATCTCCGTACAAACGGTAACGGCCAGGAGTTTCCACTTTGCCGATCGGCCTGGCGACTCCCTGTTGCGGGTGGCGGGAAAGCAGCCAGCATATCGGAAAGGCCAGATTGATACTTCTCTCTGTCAACTATAGAAAGGTCAGCCTGTCATAGTCAAGAACGAAACCTCACTAAACACATACAAGTATTTCTATCCCCGTCACTGCCGTATATGGCCTCCGGGAAATCAAGTTCGTCAAAACGGCTCGTTGGTCTTCGTCCTTTATCCATAATGGACGCCAACCTAGTCGCACGCCGGATGAGGTCGGGCAAGCTCGTCAGGCTTCCTCTGGCCTCTGCGTCCCTCACCGCGTCGATGTCCAACCGAGGCGGGCGTCGCAAGGCGGATAGCCTAAATGGCTTCGGAGATGGTGTGGCATTTCGTACGGACGATGGATCTGTCGCGCTGGCGGCTTGGAACGCGCTCAGCATGGTATCCGCTGTCACTGCTCCTCCAACAGCCCCCCTCGAAGAGTTACCAGAGGAACTCGATGAACCCTCCACGTAAGCCGTTCCTTCTCTGAAGGTTCCATCCTGTGCAGGCTTCGGGATGGCCTCGGGCAAGGGATCCGACTTGTCCGAGTTTCTCGTCACAACAAGCGAGGGCTTTCCCCTCTTTCCAATACTCGCGCTCCTCACTAGGCGACTTTCATCTGCATCATCACTATAGACAGACTCTTCTGCAATTATGTCATCAAAAAATGCCCCATTATTACTGCTGGGAGCTGGCGATATCTCCCCGTAGTTTTCCGGTATCGCTGCGCTGGAGGCGCCAGAAGCATAAGAGCGTGTTCTTGGGCTCTCTTCCGGGATCGGAGATACGAATGAGGCAGTAGAATAAAAAGACGAATCGCCTCTCCTAGAAGACGGCGGTGGTCCTAAATTTACGCTTCTCCGGGGTGGGCCAGTGGACGCGCCGGTGGGTGCATCCGCTGGCAACGGGAAGTCTGGAATCGATCCAACCGAGGAGAGGGTTGACGGCCTCGACGACGAACTTCTCTGCGTTTCTGCCGCTGAGAGTTCCGATCCTCGAGGATTTTGTCGGGAAAGAAACACGGGGGTTGGGTCTTGGACACGGGACCCGTCCAAAATCGAAGGCACATGACTTGGACGCGGCGGGCGTTGTGGGGGCTTCGACCTACCGGGCGGCGGTCTGTAAGGCTCGGATTCGGCCGGCGGAGGTGGGATAGGCCCGGCTAGCGGCCACTGGGGCACCTGGGTCGGTCTCGATATCGGTACAGCGGACTGCCCGTCCCTTGTCTGGATTCCTGCCGGTGCTTGAGGGCGGGCGAACTGAGGGCCACCTGCATCAAAATCTTCTGCCGGGAGCTGCGACATCGATGACGGGGCTGGAAACGGAGGTGCCTTCCCCCTGGGAAGGCCTGCATGAGCTCGCTCCCTTGCCTTCTGGACAGATACCGGCATTGCTGGCGGCTGATCCATTCTTCTTCCATTTTGAGGTCGACTCATTTAGACAATGCTTCAAATTCGTATCCTCGAAAACCGTACCGACACTCCAACGCTAGTTATGGTTCGAATCCCTTGGCTCTTCATCCAGCTATATCTATGCATGCGCAAGCATCGGGTTGTGGTAAGATATCGGTTAACGCGCCACCTGAGGCCCACGAAAATCGAACACCGGAATATTTAGTCTTGCGTATCGTCGTTCGAAGTACCTAGACTGATCTAGAGGACAGGAGTCGCTGGTTGCGCAAACACGGATTGGCTGAAGCACAAGGGAGGTCGTGCAACGGTCCTGAATGCTAACCCAAGAGCGCACCCGGGCCTACGGCTGATAATGCAAGCCAGAAAAACGTAGGTAACAAGCTTGACAAATCCACTGCGTAATGGGGAGCAGTAGCATACGAGAGCCAAATCACAAAGTGTGCTCCAAAGGCAAGAAGCTGTTCAAATTTAATTAACCATCTGTTCTCACACGTCAATTTCATCGTAGGTAATTTAGTTACGTGCACTGAGACCGGCAGCAACATGGATGGGTATCCTGTCCATCACGTACGCGAGATACATAAACTCATGCAGCGTATCTCAGCCTCTCTGCTAGACATATACAGGTCTTTGGAGCGAATACTAAAGACAGAGAGCTCCCACCTCGTGAGGTAGCGAGAGAAGACAGAATATGAAATAACATACCGTTGACGTCTTGAGAGCTGATAGTCCTCAATGGCGTAGCCGGCCAAAGGAAAACGCCGGTCAGTCAAGGTGAGTGGAATGCGATAAATGTCGAGCCTCTACCTGGACATTGCCGTGTAATCCAACAGGTCAAGGATAAGGATGCAGAGTCCACATGTGACGTTTCTCGCGGTTTCCCTAGGAGATCCAGAAGCTGATACAGCTGGGACCGGAGTGCAGAAACCAGTACGCAGTGACGTGAAGCTTCGCGGTCGCACAGCAGCGTCACTCCTTAACTGCGGAGAGTAGGATGGATGGGTGGACCAGTCACTGCTCGTGTTTCAGATCAGCAAGGTTGGAAGACGACAATAAGAGACGTATTAAAGAGCCTCAGGCGCCCCTCTCAGAGTGGGATGGGTGTTTGAAAATGCGTCGATCTGGCGGCAATCGCGCAGATTACTACAGCCGTTTGCGAACTCAACTGTCAGATCAGATGGGGACGCGCGAAGGGGTGTATGGCGGGATGCAAACTGTCTGCTGTTGATTTGTTTGGGGATGTTCCGAGTTTGACGGTCCGGAATCGCAGGACAGACAAACAAATGGACGCCGGACTGAATATAGAAGAGAGTCGACCTTGAATGCAAGCAAGCAAGCAATGTCTTCAAGACAGCTTGAGAGAGATGCAATAGAAAGAAAAATATAACTAAAACGAAAGTAGAGAAGCGTAGAATGAGCGTAAGACTGTAGGCCGAGACCAGATTTGGTGTGCGCGTGGTTCACCGCCGTCGAGGCATGAGAGAAAGGCAGGTTTGAATTCGGGGCAGGAAGCGAGTCGCAAAGAAAAGTGCAAAAATTCGCGCCTACGCATTGTGCCCCCAAGGTAGAGAGAGAAACGGGGGGAGAGATAAGGGGGACCCACGAAGAAAAAGGCACTGAAAGGATTCCTTCGGAGGCTAGGGACGGACAAGCGGGCAGCCTGGTCGCATGGTCTTGAATGGGAATCTGCGGGTCCTGGCGGACCGACCAACATGACGGATCACTCGAAATGGGACGCAAATGGACATGGGATTGCCGAAGGTGCAAAGAGCAATTGTGGACACGATACATACTTACCGACCGCGAGGGTTACCCCTGGACAGTGGAGGCAGCATCATCATCCCGATGCCTCTGAATAGCAAGGACCACATCTAAACTAGTAAGCATCTCCTGGCAAGTCGTAACCAAAATTGAATTGAGCGGCCAATCGCAACTGTCAATGCAATCATGTTTTGCAAGCTCGGAATAACAGGCTTATACTCGAAATACAAGAATGTCGGGCACATAAGAAGCAGCATGTAAGGCGTCAGTTAAGGATGATCCCCAAATACTGAGCATTTTGTTTTAGCTCGGAGCGGAAGAGACGGGCATGACGGATGAGGAACTAAAAGAAACTCGAGCTAGAACTTCACGATGTCGCAGCCCTGTAACCGAACCTTGCGTCAGATCCATGTCGTCAGCGAATCACGAACGAGTCCCAACTAATTGGAAACTCTAGCGTCGTCACTTGCAGACAGATAATGTTCTTGTCGTAGTTCGGAGCAGAAGCGACCTAAGCCGTCATTGTGGGGCTCCTCAGGTTCGTTGTCAATCTCGACAGCTTCACGATGACCTGATACGTGCAGCTTGGTCTTGGTAGGCCGCGAATCGACTTCACCCCGACGAGTGGCATGCGAATTCGCGTGCGTAATATAGACTAAGACAATTGCGTGCGGTTTATGGCATCAGCAATGTACATAGTTGCGGGAACCAGCACCGTGTTCATGTTCAGGCGGTGCAACATGAGTTGCACATGGCGATACTCTTCTAGCACAATACTTAAGTAAGATAAAAGTCCGGATGCCATGCGCATACGGCCAAGGCACGGGCGGTCCTATGATCGCGAGGATGCCGTCCTGGCAGCGCAAGGTGTGCTAGAGGGTAATTTATTCATCCTTCGTAGATCGCCAAATCTCTATGGGAGTACATCTTCCAAAAAGACACCCTGGCAGGGTGCTCATTCGATGACTAACTATATGAGAAACCGCCAACGACAAGGATATAAAGATAGTGTCAGCCACCGACACCTTCTAATTAAATATATATAGATCAGGCCGGATAGTTCTCAAGTGAACAGCAGAAAGATCTTCCTATCTGTCGCCAACCTTTGGAGGGCACGACACACGCAATCACACGTTGGCAGAGCTGTGTCTGCTGCCAGATATAGAACCCACGCAGAGAAAAGGAGAATATGTACGTCGGCTGCACGACTGTACGACCGAAAATTACTACGTAGCCGCCTCCTCAGTTCGTCCTCTATGGAGCGAGCTTGCCTATTTATATAATAACTGCCTTTGTACAACCATCCATCACCCTCTGCCGTGTAATGTCTTTCGGAGCCACGTTTGCTTCCCATTCCGTGGGGCGGGGTCTCGTCGGTCCCTTAATAAAAGGCCATCGTACGGGTATCGTAACACAATGCTGACAGGAATCACCTTAGCTACTTAAAAATATAATCCCATGCTGCCCCAGCGCCGTTCACACCGCATTAGAGCATGTCGCGGTAGAGTTTAAGCTTGCGACAGGAGCACCCGTCTGTTTTAGACATTGACTCTCGGGGACCACATGGCACTGGACGCATGCAGGCACCGGGCCTGGGTCCACTTAATTCCCGGGGGCCCAAGACACCTAATCGAACGTCTTCCCAATCCACCGGAACGACATCATACCCTTACTTTGAAGTTTGACCGCCATCAACACGGTATGTTCAATCTCATCACCTTCACAAATTCAAAGATCACTTTGCGACTAGTGGAAACATCGTGCATACCTGTGTAGTCTTCTAATACATGGTCATAAATTCGATGTACGAACCGCATAAATAGCTCTTGTGTCTAGTCCACGCCCATGATGATGCTCGTTCCCCCCCCCCCCCGCGCTGACATGCGCTCAAATTCTTATATCAATGTACAAGAACCTAGCTTGGTTATTTCAGGGTTCTACACCTTCTTGATGGCCATTAAATTAGGCCGATTTCTGTCAGAGGATTCAAAGCGGGGCTGAATGCTGCTAATTATGCGCCGGTAACGGCCGAGTGGCTCGAAGCTGCCCAATTGGTCCCCCTGTGAAGAGACGTCACGGCCGCATGTGATGCAGGGGATTCTCTTAAGAGGCCAGGACTGGATCGCCCATGAAAGAGGCTTTACCTACGAGATGTGGCAGATCCTAGTGATCACTTAGTGGAATACCTTCGTTAAATATAGTGGCCAATTCAAGCTGCTGTAAGATATCTCGCCTCTTGGGGTGTGGGTGTTGTAGCCCTAATATCCGGCTATAATTGACGCAGCAGGTGCTCATATTCACAAGTGCTGTCCCTACTAGACCTGATTTTCGGTATGGTTTCTTCAGGGTTACTCTGAATAAGGGGAACGGCTAGCCGTCTCCATGGGCAATCCTCTACGGGCATCTATCTACTCTCAATGACGGTGTCAGGTGCTAATGTCGGGATACAGTGGGACTTTCTGGACAGGGGTCTTACGGCGCTATATAGGGGGCTTCTCCCCGCCATATATTTAGGAAGGACAGGTGTTGATAGTCATCTCTACTGCTACCCCACAGCTAGTTTCCTGCCTTCCAGTCTGTGCTACCATTTCCCCTTACAGACAGCCTAGTGACGGAATGCCACAAGAAGGTCCTTGCCATTGGTCTCTAAGCCCACGTCTATACAACGACTGCCCAGTGTAGGTAAAGTAGTCCTCATACATCAGTCACGCTTGCAAACCAATAGCAGGTACTTTGTTACTTAGACAAGGGCAATCTCTCATGTGTTGGGCTTGTAGACACTATTGTTCAACACATCGTTACGGTACCCATACGTCAGGCTGTATATCAACAAGCAAGATTGTCAAATAGTATGGCCATATTTTGTGTTCAGATATTTGCCAGCTTGGCAAGCAGTTGTGGTAGGACTGGCGAAGCATCCCGCGCCCGTATCCCAGCTCTGTAACTCCGTCGGACGATCAGTCGAGCGACGTGGAGTATATTCCAAGACCAATGAACAGCTTCACACTGTACCGGCAGTTTCGTGACCGAGCTGTTAGTGCTGTTGGTAAACCCGGGACGAAGAATGGGGACATATGTACGTAATTCACCAATCCATTTCCATGTCTTGTCCTCCCTCTTTTCGACCTTGAGGAACGAATTGACGGCTAACCAGTCAAAATACGACGACAATACGCGATAAGTGGGCAATATTACCTCAGACTCAGAAAGACCTTTGGAAGGGCCGAGCCGATGAGGCTAAACGATTCCACAAGCTAAAGTACCCAAAGTACAAATACAAGCCCAAGCGAAATAGCAGAAGAAGAAGTCAGGCTGCAGCAAGGCTACAAGAAATACTCACACCGATCAAAACCGAACCCCGCGGATGAACATGGGTCTTCCTAATGGTTATAGTACCAGCAAGCATGAGTTCTCACAATTTCCCATGGATCCCGTCCTCTTGAACAGCGGCGTAAACATTCCTATCGTGATGCCACATGGTGGCCTCCAAAAATGGGGTCGGGACCGAATCTCGCAGATAAGCTTTAGTCTTCCTGGTGGCTATGGCAGCAACCACGATATGTCCTCGCAGTTTCCCATGCCACCCGTCCTCTCAAAATAACGGCGTGTCAAACCCCTTCATGGCCCCAGCACCATCAACTCAGACGACTCGCATTCTACATTTTCTTCTTCCGCCGAGTGCGCTGCTACCCATACCGAGAACTTCCACGCTGTCCTCGACTCGCCACCGAGCAAAATGTCCGGGGGGAAGAAACAGCGAAATATGTCTCCCCAGGGGACGAATGACGACCGTGGATCTGACGAGCCAAAGAAGCGAGTCAAGAGACCCATGAATGCCTACATGGTCTTCCGCCAGGCTGTTGCTCCAGGGATTAGGGCTGAGAATCCTAAATTCAAGAATGGGGAACTGTGTATGTAACCACCAATCTGCTTTACTTTGTCGCGTCTTCCTTCTTCCCCCCCTAGTGGACTGAATTGGCGGCTAACCAACTGAGCAGCGAAGGAGGCCGGCCGTGAGGGGTCGGAGATGCCGAAGGTGGAAATGGAAGCATGGAAGGCCAAAGCATAAGAGCTGAAGTGGCAGCACGAGCGTGACCACCCGGACTACAAGTACCGCCCTCAACGTTCTGCCAATAAAAAGGCGAAGAAATTGCCTTATAGCGGTGCTACTGAGAATGCCAATAACGCTACTAGTCTCGCCACCAACAATTCTCCGGGCCGGTATCCTGGCTTATAAACACTCCTGCTAACCCACATGCAGCAGCTTGGGCCTTATATGGTTCAACCAACAACGTTGAAATACCTCATGAAAGCCCACTGGCGCTTACGCTCCAAGCACGTATGGGCCAATTCGGCAGCGTATTGACGCCCATAGCCCAAGTAGCTCAATGCCACTACCGTAGCCCACTGACCTCCGCGCCTCAGGCCCCTCGAGGGCAGTGTATCCAAGGTCAAACTGCGCAGAGTCAAATCTCTCCTATCAACTTCGGTCTTCCTTATGGCTACGCCAACGAGCGTCACGGATTCTCCCTTATGAACATAGATCCCTTCCTCCTTAAAAGCGGAGTGAATGACCCCTTTGCAAACCAGGATGATGTCCTTAATGATTCGCACGAGGTTAGCAGCCTGACTACTCTTATGGACATCTTCCGGGGTGTATCTACTCTGGACTCGCCTGCCTCTGATCTGACTGACCAGAACGAAGTTGCTCCGACAAATCCGATTTTTCCTAACGACTATGAGGACACCTCTAGTGGAATGTTCTTCCAGACTGATTTAGATGGTCCCCTCTTGAATGACGCTATGGATTTCGATTCCTTCGATACAGTCTTGGATTTATCCCTGCTCGACTGGAACGCATACTAGTCTAAGAAGTACTTCTAGTCATGACGCTTATACGCGGCTGCCCATTAGGTACATACGCCCCCATTGATTCAGAGAAGTAGGTATTAATATTCCCATGGGTTGATTTTCCTTCAATATTTAAAAAATGATGACTGCGGTGTAAGTCAAACACCCCCTTCACGCACCACCCCCTTCACGCCCCACCCCCAATTTGAGGCTATCCCCAAATCAGTTAATTCTTCAAAAATCAATAACTCAAC
>QJOB01000787.1:0-391375 GCA_004155035.1 Monosporascus sp. 5C6A
GTGACTATGGGTTGGCACTGATCACGACACGACTGTCGCGGCTGGCGCAGCTGGGCGATTTGACGCGGTTAACGAGGGTCGACGAACAACTGGCCAAGGCTATTTTTCAGCAGTGGCGCGGGGCAGAACTAGGTGAGATTTCCGCTGATCTTTGTTCGGCCAGGTGCTGACAAGGTCGTAGCCATGGACAAGGCTGGCAGAGAGCTGCTCGGCCTGCTCGACGGCCTTCCACTCGAGGACACCTACCCAACCTGCTTCCGCACCACCGCTCGAAAATAACTTTACCCAGTTCTTCATCAACCTTTCTTACCCTCTATAACATGATACATCCAGTAGTGCACCGATGGGCATCACACATACAGGACGGCGGGGAGAAGAAGGAACATATTGGGGTGGCGGTGATGCTGATCGGAATGTCGGTGCCGATGAGTACGACTGATAGTTATTGGGTACTCCAGCGGCGCCTTCTCGCGCCTGCGGAAAGATGCTCAGGGTGGATGGGCCAGCTTTACGGTGATGTATGGGGTATGGATGAGGCATTGATTGAGGCGATACATATGCTAGTACAGCTTACACAGTGTGCTATTCCCGCTACTTTGTCCAGCAACTACTTCGCAGCTTCTGCCTGAAAGCCAATAGCCTCTAGCTGGGGGCAAAAGCTCGCTGCCATGTAAAGTCCTAGACCTGCATCAAGCAAGCAAAAGGGCGTTCCGACATAACTCAAATCAATCCTGGCAAGCCCGGAGCTGTAGTTGCGCCCGTGAAACAGACTGTATTGAAAGGGGGAAAAATTGATGGTCGTCCTCTTAGATGATCTCTATAACCTGTAGCTCATCTGTAAACCAGTCAAAGTCCACCTCTGCAGACTGTCCCTCCCGAGGCTGCCCCGCAACAAGGCGCCCTTTTCGACCACCGTAATAGGAGAACCGTCCGACCCGAGAGTATGTTTTCCTCTCCGGTGAGCTCCACCGGAGAACCAGTCCCCGGCAGTGCAGTTTGTCCCTGTTGACACTCCGGGAAATCTCGACGGCCAAACAGCCGGCGGCTTCCTCCTCGTCGATCTCGGCCTCCTCAACGTCACAGTCTATCTCGGCGACGGCATAGCAAACGACAGACTTCCTGATGCCTAAAATCATCAGCTCGTCCTTGAACGTTCCGGGGGCCCTCAGTGGCACCTTGCTGCGCACTCCGGGAACAGTACGAGCGGCCAGGATCAGACGGCCAGAGCCCTCGCGGAGTAAACCGTAGGGTGCTGTTTCGTCTGCAGGCTCCGTTTCGCAGTCCAGAATCTCCGCAACGCATTCGGACGGCCTACAGGCCTGGCCGAAGTCGACGGGTCCGTTCACCGAGAGCCATGACCACGAAGGACCTTGGTAGATTGTCGGCCGAGGTAGGTTTTTGGGATGAAAGTGGCTGTGTTGGATTTTCCATAACAGCCCAGAATGGAAGCACGACTTCCAGAGACCGGCGAGGTACTGGTCCCCGGATATTCTGGCGAAGATCTGCGCGATTCCGGAAAGAGCCACGGCGCGATCCGACGAGAGGGTCAAGTCCCGCTCCGTAAACGTTTCGCAGATCTTCTCCCAATGCTTCATGGCCTTGCTGTACTCCCTGAACTTGCTGTTCCTTGGCCGGCCGTAGAAATCGAGTGTGGACTTGACAGTGCGAATAATCTCGAGATCCAAGGCTTCCGTCTGTCGCTTGCTGCCGTACTTCACGTCCCTCCGCCAGCCATCCGTAACACCTTCGAGGGAGAAGCCCGAAGACCTTGTTGCTGGGCATATCCATCTCGTCTGCCGGGAGCCGAACTCGATGATCCTAGAGGACAACAATCGCTCCTGAAGGGTCCAGCCCCTTTCATCGATGGGATCGCTCGATTCGAACCCCTCACCAAGCTTTGCGAGGGTGATGTTGCCCAGTTCGCCATCAAGGCAGCGAAAGGGCACAATGGCGGCTTCTCTAGGCCCAGGAAACCTTTCTCCCAGGAAACCCTCCGTGACCGCGGACGCCCGGGCTGCCGCAATCGTGACCGTGGCGCCGCCATAGATGGAGGGCATCTTGGCAATCTCGATTGATTTGTCATTGGAGTCGTCTTGGATGATACAAAGTGCATCTAACCAAAGGTACTCAAGTCCCATCGCCTGGCAGACGATTGCTGCATCCATGATCGTTGGCGGCTGCTTCTTGGCTGGAATCGCCGTTTCATACGAGTCCACGTTGGAGCTGAGGCATTTCGTGGGCTGTTCGCCGCCCCAGCAGTAGCTAAGCGCGGCATACGGAACACGTCCTACTTCTTCGGTCCGACGGAGCCGCAAGCTGAGATTGTCCGATGTGCCCCTAACTTCGATGAGCCGCGTGGGCATTACTCCTGGTACGCTTCCGCACTCATGGTGTTTCTGGCAGTCATCCAGCCATGAAGAGACTTTCGTCAGACTTGTGCTCGAGCCTGGAAACATGTTGATGGGCCGGTTCGAGACCGCGCTTGAGGAGGGATCTTCTGGTTGTGCGAAAGCTTGAAACCCATTTCTCGTTCGGTAGACGATCTTTTGGCTCGCAGGATCCCACAAGCCGAAGAACTGGATGAACTCGATATCAAGCGGGTTTCCAGTACCTTGATACGTCGACGCCCACAGGCGGCATTGGTCCAAGGAGTCTCTTATGTCGGGACGAATAGCGTGAAGTGTGTTTTCGGGGCACGGCTCCCCCAGCCATTCATGGACCCAAAATGATGAGTCTCTAAAGGCCCACCCCAGTTGGTTGTTGGGGTCGTCGATGATCATATGTTTTCGAGCGTGGCCGTGAATTGTCTCCTGTGAGATCCACTCGTCGTCCACGATCCACTTGAACAGGAGACAGCCAGCCGCTGCGCCCGTGCAAAACTCGCCGAACGTGACATCGAATAATGCGCCTCTCTCGGCCATGTTCTCCTTGTCCCTTTGAGAAGACTCCTCTGGAGGCTCCGTCCCCAAGGTTCCGTTCTCTAGCTGCTCCTTCAAACCGAGAAGTGCTTTTGTCGATTTCTTATAACCATCGCGGAGATCGAAAACGACCCTCTTGCACCAATCGCATGAATGCGGTTGGAACTGCGCGCCGTCCATTTCGAAAGAAACCAGGGCAGAAAGTGTCGGCTGGTAGAGACTCAGCAATCTTAACGAAGACAGCGAGAAGGTGAACGTGACTGAGGTAATGCACACAATGTACCTACCCTATATGACCGACCGTAGACTGGGAGTGAGGTATTCCGACGTCGTAACCGCTGGGAAAAAGAGGTGGTGTCAGCTAGCCAGGTGTGCTAAAGCACCCCAATTACAGAAGGCTACGTTCTAATCGGAGGATAATTGTTCCGTTGCTAGGCTACACAAATGCTATACGCGTACTGAGAAGCTGCATAAATAGCTGAATATAACAACGCAACAGACATCCCCTATATCCGACAATTAAAAGTCTTATTCGCTTAATTTAAGCAATTTATTAATTAATCAGCTATTGCTGAAAGGATATAGGCTGTATATCAGTAGCAATTATCTTTATATACTTTAATAACAATAATAGCGACCGTACCGTCGGCGTCTTCTGTTGTCTATAAGGGACCCAAGAACAAGAACCGCTTCAAGGGCGAATTCCAATTTAAAACGTACGCGCTTAATATTTAAGACTTTATCGATTTTGATTAATTACTTTAATAGCCTGTTAAACCTATAAAACCCGATATAACCTCTTTTCCGAAAAACAAATTCGCTACCCGACGCAAATTAATATCTTGGCAGCTTTATTTTTATTTTTAAAAGGAATTATCGAAAAAATCGATTATACGGGTCACCTAATAAATACCTTAAAGATAACGACTGAAAACAAACAAGCTTATAATTAAAACTTTACAGCGTATATTTATAAGAATGGCAAATACGATACCTTTCGGAAAATATTAACAACTTTACAAAATAAAACCTAAAATCTATATCTTCACCAATTAAAAAAATAAATTTTCTTTGAAGGAAAAACTTACGAAAATAATACGCCAAAATGGCCGAATGTGGCAAGGTATACGATAACAGATTCGTAATTAATACTTAACGAAAATAACAAAAAAGAAAATTAAAACAAGCTGTAAAGTTAAGCAAAAAGCTAAACGAATAAATTATGAAATGGCAAGAAATTATGGCTTAAAAATAACAATACGATATCCTATAAACGAAAATAAGTGTTATTTAGGTTAACGATTTAAATATAACTTTAGCTCTCATTATAAAAACCTGGATAACGACTTTTTAATAATAAAAAAGGCCGAAATCGATAACGGAACGATTAATTACCAAACGGTAGCGGTTAATTTTCTGGATTACTAGATCGTTATTTATCTTTTTTCTATATTACGAAATTTAAAGGTATCGTTTCCGACCTTTTACGGAGTTCCCGCGGACTTTACTAATTAGGATAATTTCAATTAAAAAACAACAAACCTTTTAACCGTTAACCGCGAGGGAAAACTCCTAAATAAGGCTCGAAGCAAGGTAACCGTAAAAATGCCCGTATAAACCGAAACCTTAGCAAGCGAAAACGTAACGAATCGGACGTTTAAAGGACTCGCTGCGAAACGTATCTAAGTTTAATATACTTATTGCCTCAATATTATTATGCGTCTCTTAATAAATTTCCAATAGAATTTATACCTAGTAAAATAGCTATGGGACTAGTTCGAAAGCGGATAACTTTCGATTAATCCTGAAAGGAAGAAATTAACCGTACATTTAAGTTCATAGATAAGTTAATTATATAAGAGATAAATTAAGTCCTAAAAGAAGTAAACGAGTTCTAGCGTATTTCGTAATTATTAATTAATAGGTTGCTATAAATTTATTATTTTACCTTTTACAGAATTTCTGAATTCTGGACTTAAGGTTTATAATATACGTCTTAGCTTTATTAACAGGTTCTTAAATTTTAGATTAACCGTATAAAGTAACGGGATATACGTAAGTAATAGCTTTGTTCCGATTAAAGGGTACGGAAAGGTTAATGTATTATTTCGAAACCTTAACAGTACGAAAGCGTTACGATTATATAATGTAACTTATTGCGAATAGTTTGCTTGTGATTTGGTATTATTTCGATAATTTCGAAAAAAAAGATGTTAATAGAATAATTGAAAGATTCATAATTTTATTCGAAATAAGTATAATTAAGTTGTGGTTATTTTAATAAATAGATTTGATGAATTTGTTATCGAGAATATTAACGTAATTATATCTTACGTAACCTTAGTTATTTACAGACGAAATATTAACTTATCGACGCCGAAATTACCGCGTACCGGTGACGGTATCCTATAGTACCTGCACTTAGGCCATTTAGGCCCTAAAGTAATAGCCCAGTTATAGTCCCATATTAAAGGAATTAAATTAAAATGTTTTATAACGGTTGAATAGTAATTATGTGGTAAGGTAAAAGTTAAAAGGTAAATATACCGTAAGCTTAAAAAAGAAATTTCTCGATTAGGATAAAAAATAGCTATTAATTTTATTAACTTCGCAAAAACCATAAAAGGTATAAATACGTTATATTCGCTACCAACAAATATTTAGGTTTCATTTAAGATATCTATATTAAAAACCGAAAGCAAGATATATTAATTATTAAGTTCCGATACTTACTAGGCGTTTTAAAAAACCAAAATAAGGTTTTTTTATAAGTAATCGAATGCAATAACGAAATTCTAAAACATCAGTTGCTTCGAAATATCTTGTACTCGTTTTCTTTTAGTATTAAACTTAAGCTTTTAATATTACATACTTAAGCCCATAACGGTAATACGGAGCGTTTAGAAGGTATAATTCATGAAAGAATAATTCCGATACGAAATAGCGTTAAATTACTTGCGTTTCTAATTGTATATATCTTTAAAGCAGCAGTATATTTGTATAATCGTACCTTTAAATATGTTTTTTTAGCAGACTTTATACGAGGTTTATTATACTTATTTAACATACAAAAGTAGCGTTTTAATATTTAATCGTAAGTTTTAACAGGTTTATTTATAAGTTTACGGCTATATGGCCTACGTTATAACGATTACTGCCATAAAAAAAGGGAGACTTTAAAAGTTAAATTTTAAAGTTTGGATCGGCTTTTTTGTCGGTTACCGATTAATAAATATTTATGAAATTTGGAACTTTTTAATAAATACAGTTATGGTCTTTTTAAAACGTATAATATAACGTGACGGTTATTTTCTTAAGTAATATTAAAAATCTTAAAAACGACTTTTCTTACATTATCGAATACGAATTATAAAACTTATTCCGACAGGTTTACGTATCTAATGAAGTTAATAATTACTTTATATATATATAAAAAAATCATCTTTAAGGTTTACCGTACAAAGCTATTTTCTGTAAGGCCGTCAAGAACTCTGCTGAACCGTAGCCAGCGGGCATAAGGTTCACCAGGGCCGAAGCTTGTTGGCAACCACCAGTCGGAATCGGAATGAGGCACGGGACTGAGATATGCAATCTATCCAAATCGTAAAAAACCATTTAAAGAATTATCGTGTTCGAAGATATTGGGTATAATATCTATCGTGGAAAT
This sequence comes from Monosporascus sp. 5C6A, assembly GCA_004155035.1. NCBI lineage: Eukaryota > Fungi > Ascomycota > Sordariomycetes > Xylariales > Monosporascus > Monosporascus sp. 5C6A. Next base: position 6,586 of record QJOB01000787.1, read on the forward strand.
TATATCGTAAAATGATTTCTGTGTATTGGCTCAGCTTTATTTTCCAGGCTTGGACCTATATATTTACCTTGCATAAAAAGAAAATAAAGACCTAAGTGAAATGGTTCGGTTACCGGTCAGGTAGGAGGAATAGTTTTGATATAGTATAGGCGTTTAAAGTAACGTACGGAATAAGGGAAAATAAGCCTGTTTGTAAAAGATTAATTATTTTTATAAAACTGTTAACGCCTCAAACAAGCGAGCTGTACAGACAAGCGAGCTGTACACTTTTTTTACCATTCTTACTGTTCAACTTTAATTACTTATTTCTTAACAACCATAATATGAAACGGCTTATAAAAGAAACGAGAATGAACCTAGCCGTTCAGGCTAAAAAGAAAAACCTAACGTTTAGTTATAAAAAGCTAAGTTCTATTTATGACGTTCCATTTATTACCTTAGGAACGCAAATTAACGGCAAACGCGCCCGATTCGATACCGTTCCTAATTCGCGAAAATTAACGCCGACCGAAGAAAAATCGATTATCAACCGAATCCTTGACCTGGATACGCAAGCGTTTCCTGTCCGGCTTTAGCACGTTGAAAATATGGCCAATATATTACTTACCTAACGCGTTACAGAACGCGTTGGAGTTAAATGGGCGTCGAACTTTATTAAACGGCAAAAAAAACTCCAAACGCGTTTAAATCGAAAGATCGATTATTAACGAGTTTTATACGAAAATCCAGAAACGTTTCGTAAATAATTCGAGCTTATTCGGGCCATAATCGCGAAATACGGTATCGTAAAAAAGGATATTTATAATTTCGACGAAACTGGATTTTTAATGGGGCTTCTTATAATAACGGGCATGGTAATTACCAATACCGAAAAACGTAAAAAACCTAGATAAACGCAACAAGGAAATAAAGAATGGGTTACAGTTATTTAAGCTGTTAATTCCCAAAGTTGGGCTGTATCGCCATTTATTATCATAACGGGGAAAAATCACCTTGAAACCTGGTACCACGATAACCCATTACTAGCAGCCGATTAGGGAATTGCATTAAGTAATAATAGCTGGACAATAAATAAATTAGGTTTAAAATAGATCTAGTATTTTGATAAATATATTCGGACGCGTACGAAAGGTTCGAAACGTCTCCTTATCCTCGACGGCCACGAAAACCACTATTCGATAAAATTCGAAAAATACTGCGCCAACCACGACATTATTACGCTTTATATACCCGCGTATTTTTCGTATCGGCTTTAACCTTTTAACGTATCTTATTTTTCTGTTTTAAAACGCGCTTATTCGCAGTATATTAAAAACCTAATACAACGCCATCATACCCATATTACCAAAAAAGATTTCCTCGCCGGCTTTTACGACGCGTTCCAAACTACCATAACGTTTAACAATATCAAATCTGGATTCACAAAAACTGGGCTTATTCCATTCAATCCCAATAATGTTTTTTCCGAATTGGAAATTCTTCCAGTTGTACCTACGCCGACCGTCTCCCCGCTAACCTCTACCGGTTCCATTCGTTCCCCGCCCGCGAAAACCCCTAGGAATATTAAAAAAATAACGAGGTAAGGACGTTACTTACAAAGAAAAATTAAAAATCAAGGTGGTTCGTTAAAGGTTATTAAATCGGCTGGTTTTTTAACAAAAAGTAACTTGTTACTTTTGCACGAAATTGCTTTTTTTCGGAAAGAAAACGCCTAATTACGCGAAACGAACCATACCTTAAACAAACGTCGGAAAACCAAAAACAAACGTCTTCAAAAAGAAGGAATACTTACTATACAAAAGGAACAAGCTCTTCTGGCCCAAAAAAAAGGGGTGGTAAAAAAATATAGCTAACAATAGCTGGAGGGGGTCGTCGCAAAAGGGTTAAAACTAAGGAACGGAAGTGTAGCGTTTGCGGCAAGCCCGGACATAATACGCGTACTTATAAAAAGGTTGTAGATACGTCTAGCGAAAAAGAATCCGATTAATTTGAATTAATTTGATATGTTGTGGTTAATTAATTTGAATTTGTTGTCGTAAAATACCAAAAAGTGTACAGCTCGCTTATCTGTACAGCTCGCTTGTCTGGTACGTTATACTTTAATTATTTTTATTTTCTAAATTATTACCGCCGTTAACGTTTACCTTAATAATTATAACGATTATTACGACGACGGAAAAAATAAAAAAAGCTTTGAGTTTTTATTACCTTATTTAACTTAAAATAACGGTAAAAAACGAAAGTTTTTTACGGGTTATAAATGTAAATTTTCCGTATATTCCGTATTAAATGGATAGTTATCGGTACGATTATAAGGTATAAAAAACCGTGTTTAACGTTAGACGATTAGTTTATTTTATTAGTACGATCGATAATTGGCCGGTAAGTTGCGGAAATTTAAAAGAATAAGATAACCAGAAATACGCGTTATTTTAATAGCAAAAGCTTTAATATATTAAAAATAAAATTAAAAGTAAAAATGTTGCGTAAGTTGTAAAGCGGGGTATTGAATTGGGACGGGGCAACTCAAAGCTGTTGTATATAGAACTTCTTGATCAGAAGCTTGGGGAAAAGAATGTTGGACATCCCTTGCTTGCTATGGAAAACTACATACATGAGTTGGTAGGTCAGCATTTTATAGACCATCGCCGACCCACTTGGCGTCGCAGCCCAAAGTAGCTAGAAACGGCTCGAAGGAGCTAGAAGCAGCTGCAGCTGCTAGCAGCTGTACTAGCTGCAACAGCTGTACTGCTCTCCCCACCACTTCAGTATACAAGCGAGACCTACCGTTACTGTTACGAAAGCATAAAGCGCTAAGTATATACCCATTAAGGAAGATATTTTTGGAAATTAACAAAGCTTATTTACAAAGTTATGAAGATATATAGTTCTGAGAGATCGTCGATTAATCCGTTATTAAAAGGAAATAGGTTTTAGGATATATATAAGTATACGTTTACAAGTGTAATAAATATGGCTGGTTTTAAAAATACAGAGCCCGTTTTGTTATACGAGGTAATTAATAACTTAAAAACGTTCGTAGCGATATATACGTATGTACCTTAACCAGAAAGCTTATTAAAATTTTAATAATTATTATTACAAGATTTAACTTAAAGTTTAATAATATAACGTTATTAATGCTTTCGTTAATGCAAATATACTTTATGAAATTTTATAAAAACGTTTTCGGGATACTTTTAACGTGGCAGGATATTTCTAATTAGGAAGACCCTATACCGTCTGAAAGAATTGCTAATTTTTTTGGCAGAAAAACTTTATTAATACGCTTAAAAATTTAGAACTTAGCCTCGTTTTTTACGAGCTTTATGGTTTTTTTCGTTAAAGAGTATTATTTCTTTTTACGTCGACGATATTGTTAATACGTATAGCAAGAGAGATCAAGCCCTTATCGATTAGTTAATTTAGCAAATGCAAAAATGATACACTTTCATAAAAGGTAGAGATTTATAGTAGTTCTTTAAGGTTGAAATAATTAAAAATAAACTTAACCGAAAACTCTGGTTATTTTAATCCGACTTTATAAATAAGTTAGTTAATTTAGTTCTCAAAAAAGTTTAAATAACCTTTTAAAAACGCTTATAGCGAACGCCGAGTTATTACTGAATGTTGATTTGGTTTATCCAGGTTTTTTTTAATAAATATTTAAAAAAAAGTCGGTTTTAAGTTTTACGTTGCAGTTTATACGCGACCTGATATATTCTTTGTACTATTCTAATTTGCCAGATTTAATCTAAACCTTAATAACGCATACCATAAAGTAGCTAATCGCGTTATATTATACGTAATCGGCATTAAAACGTTAATGTTGCAATTCGGTGGTGAAAGTTTCTTAGATATTTGAAACGACGCTTGTTTTGTAGATAATATAATCGATTAAAAAAGCTTTTAAGTTTGCATTTTAAAGTTGTTTAAGGGAACTATAAAATAACGCGCGAATAAGTAAAATATAGTAATTATTTTTATAACTAAAGCGAAGTTGTTGTTTTTTACGTAGGTTATTAAAGAAGCTTTATTTACTTTTCAATTGATTAAAGAATTAAGAGTTGGTCTGGATGTAAAACTATTAAATTTGTGGTACAATAATTGATAAACCATGCGGTTTATTAACGCCGACGTAGCTTTTTTAAAGACAAAACTACGATACGTGGATATATATAATTATTAGTTTTAAAAACTAACAAAAAAACTTTAATTAAAATGGATTATATACTTATAAACAAGATATTAATTAATGAATTAATAAAAGCCTTGTTACGAAAGACCTTAAGGTATTTTAAAGCGCAGTTAGGATTGGTGGATATTATAAAAGCTTTGGATTTGTAAAAGAAGATTTTGAAAGTAATTTTTGATAAGGAATTGGCTGATTAGGAAGATATAATTACCGGAGGAAAAGTTAAATAGAAAGTTGTGGCTTTAAAAAGTGATAAAAGTGTGGCAATTAACGCCCTGAATTCTTTAAGGCGTTGAAGGGGTATGTTAGCTAGCCAGGTATGCTAAAGTACCCCAATTATAAAAAGCTATGTTTTGATTGGGAGGATAATTGTTCCGTTGCTAGGTTATATAAAAGCTGTACGCGTACTGAGAAGCTGCATCAATAGCTGAATATAACAACGCAACAGACATTCCCTATATCCGACAGGTGGCGCTCCAATCGCACGACCAAATCAAGCCACGAAACTAGGGTTTGCAATGGGTACCTAATAGGCACTTACAACTATCTACGACCGTAATTGGTTACCCGTGGGTAGCCTTAGCGTTTTTCCAAAATTACCCACGACTACCCACCTACAAACTTGTAACGTTTAAGGGGGTTTCCAACTATTAAACCTTAGCCGTGCTGTTGATTTTGGCAGATGAATCGTAAATATTAAGTAATAAAGTCTGCCTGTTACGTTTAATAATAGTAAAGTGCGTTTTGCATAATTAAGTTATATTATAAGCTGTTTGCTTTTAAGTTTAAGAAATAAATAAAGATTGTAGTTATATATGTTAAAGCGCTTTGTTGTGGTATTTAAAGTTATATTATTTAATTTAATCCCGTTTTATCGTGATATTTAAAGCTATATTATTTATTTTAATATTGCTCTATTATGGCATCCAGAATTATTCCGAATATGGTCTAAGATGGACCACCCACTCACGCTCCACCCCCCCAACGCTCCACCCATTTTGAAGCCATCAACAACACATCCCTTCAACGAAAATAAGAATATCTCAACAACCACTTATTCAATTGACTCCATACTAACCGCCACGCACAATGATGCATTCCGGATCATCATCGCTATCTTCTTCATTTTCGGAAGGCTTATCCTGCTGTTGATTTTGCCGAGTGACAATAAAGCGTCCCTTCGCAGGGGCTTTAAGCCCTGCCTTTACCTTCCTGACCGAAATTATCTTTACGAAGTCCTCATTTGGCTCGGGCTGCACCTTTTTGCGTTTCTTAGGCTTCGCCTTTTCGAGGGCTGTAGTTAACTGGCTGTTATGAATCTCGGCAGCGGAAAGTTTAAGGGCTTTTTCGTTAAAAGCCTTGCTAAGCTTGCGGAACAAGAGGCGTGCGGTGGGATTCCCGAAGGTTGGATCAACCTCTACCAGGGATTTCTCGATCCGAATTAAATCTTTAGATGATTTAGGCGTTTTGATACCTAAAGCAGTTATTTAGGCAAAGAAATTAAGGCGTGATGGGGTAAAAATCGATCCCGGGGCAGGTGTATTAGTTATTTCCCCCCTGCCCTGACGTACCTGTTATTTAATATCTTCTCCCTGTTAATAAGACGTAAACCTGTTGTTTCCTAGCTTTTTATGATGTATTTCGAGGTTATTATAATTTCGTTCCATGTTTTCGAAAGCGCCCAGAGGAAATTAGTTTTATTTGTAGCCTCGGAAGCCCGCCCGTAATAGCGTTCGTGGAACTAATGGCGGAACCTCCGCTTTAGGGTGGCAAATATACCTATATTAAGAGGCTGGAAGATATGGGAAGCGTGGGCAGGCAGGAAGATAATGTAGATCTTGTTCTGAAGGTATATCCACATGAATTCTTCGGTGGTATGGCTGTTGTGGCCGTCGATTATTAATAATCTCCATTCGTTAGGGTTTTCGGGCTTAATATAAGGGATGAAAACCTCGCGAAGCCATTTTAAGCCGATTTCGGTATTCGTCCAGCCGTTTTCTGAAGTAGTGAAGTACCAGCTTTCGTATGCTTTATTATTAAAGTCGAAAAACTATTGTTATTGTACGTTAATGCCGCTGAAAATTACGAGTGGTAGTAACGAGCGCCCGTTAGCATTAACACATACGATTATGGTAATCCACCCTTTTTAAAACGCATTTTTTAAAAGGATATATTTCCTAAAGGCTTCGCCAAAAACGAAACCGTTCTTTTCCATGCCTTTTATTATTCCAATTTCGTTTGCGTTATATCGGTTCCTTTACTTAATAACCTTAACTTCCGGCAGGACGAAGTAATCGAATAAGACGTTAGTTAAGGCCGGGGAAGCGCTATTTAGACGCTTATAATCGATTATCCTGCCCTTAAACGTCTTTATTTCAGGATGGCGGCGTAAAAATCGGGTTACCCAACCTTTCCTTAGGCGTTCGGGGCTACCATTATTAATCAGGATGCGTTATGCGTATAGGCGAAATCGGGAATGCGGTAGCGTATAGCCTAAATGGCCTTGTACAATAACCCAATGGGCTAAACCTTCCTCCTGGACTCGCGATAGCTTCTGCTGAACCTCATTGACTTTTTCCCGAGTAGGTATACCTTCGATACGGCGTGTGATATATCGTCTATCAACCTGGTAGCCCTTAGACGCGGAACGCAGGGACCTCCCACGTTCCACCTCGTTAATAACTTGCGCCGCACGGAATTGAGCTGAGAGCTGCATATCGTTCGAAAGAGCAGTTTTTGATGAATAAGAGGATAATTTTCTCAATTTTCTAAAGCGTTGTTAAGACGTTTTTTATAATAAAAGAAATCAGTAAGTGGATCGGGGCGCGACGCGGTTGTGGGGTGGCGCGTTGGGGGGGTGGAGCGTGAGTGGGTGGTCCATCTTATACTTTTTAATCTTTTATTGCATAACTGCGAACTTTTTTTAAAATTACCAAAACGTGTAAGATGTGAAGTCTTAATACGATTTTTCCTTTCTTAAAATCTTCCTCTTCGAAGATTATTTGTAGTTTTGTAGTAAATGTTTTTTTTTATAATTGTTTTTGTTATAGCGAATCGTTTAATTAAGTTTTGCAAGCGTAATCGTAAGGAAAACCGCGTCATGCTTACTTTTTAAATTCGTTAAATAAATATCGAAGTTATGCTTTGTTTTTTTATTTTCGCAATTATGCGATATATGTTTTATCCGAAGCTTTCTTTCGTTATAAGAACTGTAATTTTTACTAACGTTCTTGTAATATGTCCGATATACCAGTATTTTCTTTACGTAATATTATTTAAAAATCCGAACATTTAAAACGTAAGAAAACTTTAGTTAAATAATAACTTTTACGTTTTCATAGAAAATGAAATAAGGCGATTAAACGTTTTTAACGTTTAAAACCTTAATAAAAGTAACTTTGCATACAAAGCATTAAAATAATTCGTCGTAACTTACAATTATTAGATAAACTAAAAGAATAAAAGAGACAATAGTAGGACCGTACCGAAACGGATACGTTTGTATTTATCTTAACTTTAATTCCGGTTTTAAACTGGTCGGTTATCGAAAATAGTAACTAACCGTCTGTTATTTAATTTAACTGGAGGTTTTTAGTTAGTGCTTTCGACGTTATTAATAAAAGTTCCGTAATAAACGTTTGGGGTTTATAAGATACTTAGTGGGTTTTATATATTTTACGAATATGGGTAGTTTTTCTATTTAACGAGGTATTAAGTAAGCGCATTTGTTTCGTATATTTAATATCTATTTTATTTCGTAAATTGATATATCTTTTGAATTTCTTTATTCAATTCCGTATTAACTTTGATAATATTTATTATTGATTAAATAAAGAAACGTATAAAATTAGATATATCTTAATTTTGAAAAGTAACTTTAGTTTATAATCGTTATTTAAAACTTTTTTAATTATTGTATATGGATTAATGCATTTATAATTTAATTTCTATCTTAGTCGTCTGGTTTGAATATCATTTATGGCAAGGTAGCTTTTTTTCCGAAATTTAATATCTTTAAATTCTTCCGGTCGTAAAACTTTTGTATTTGTTGTTGTACGAATTTTAATATTTCCTTCATTATTTTATGTAATTATTTAAGTGTTTTTGGTATAAAGATAACCTTTACATTAACCGGTTTTCGTACGAATTCTTGTAAATATTTAGTATAAACTCGAAATTAGCATTTATTTAAATAATTATAATGCTTTCGTAATAATTAATATTATAATTATATGATATAACGTCTCACACCACCTCGCGGTATATACCACCTTGCGGTATACTTTTTGGCATCTTGCAGGAACGAAATCAAATAGAGCAACCATAACGCCATAAATCAATTTAAACTAGTCGGATTTTTCTTCGTTAGAGGTATTTACAGCTTCTTTACAAGTGCGCGCATTATATCCGGGCTTGCCGCAAACGCCACATTTCCGTTTTTTCGTTTCAACCCTTTTGTGACGATTACTTTCAGCTGCTGTTAGCTGGGATTTTTTATTACCCCTTTTTTTTTGGCTAGAAGAATTTGTTTTTTTTGTATAGTAAGTGTTCTTTTTTTTTTTTGAAAACGTTTGTTTTTGGTCCTTTGGCGTTTGCTGAAAAGATGGTTCGTTTCGCGTAATTGGGCGGTTTTTTTCCGAAAAAGTGTAACTTCGTGCAAAAGTAACAAATTACTTTTGGTTAAAAGATTAACCGATTTAACCATTTTTGTCGGCGAGCTGCCCTGGTGATTTCTGATTTTTTTTTTGCAAGTAACGTCCTTGTTTCGTTGTTTTATGGATATTTTTAGGGGTTTTTGCGAGAAGGAAAGAATAAAACCGGCAGAGGTGAGCGGGGAGACGGTCGGCGTAGGTATAGCTGGAGGAATTTCTAATTCGGAAAGGACGTTATTAGGATCGAATGGAACAAGTCCAGCTTTTGCGAATCCAGCTTTGATATTATCGGACGTTATGGTAGTTTTAAATGCGTCGTAAAAACCGAGGAGGAAATTTTTTTTTGTAATATGGGTATGGTAACGTCGTATTAAATTTTCGATATAAAACAAATAAGCGCGCTTTAAAACAAAAAAGCAGGATATGTTAAGAGGTTGGAGCCGATGGGAAGAATGGGAGGGCATGTAAAAAGTAATAATGTCGTTGTTTGCGCAGTATTTTTCGAATTTTATCGAATGGTAGCTTTCGTAGCCGTCGAGGATAAGGAGGCGTTTCGTTTTTTTCGTACGCGTCCGAATATATTTATCGAAATGCTGGGTTTATTTTAAATTTAATTCGTTTGTTGTTCAGTTATTATAACTAGTACTGACTTTTTAATCGGCTGGTAATGGGTTATCGCAATATTAGGAATTAAGGTAAGTTTTTCCCGTTAAAACAATAAATAACGGTATAGTCCAACTTTGCGAATTAATAGCCTATATAACTGTAACTTAATCCCGATTGCTTTATTGCGCCTGTTTAAATTTTTTACGTTTTTCGGTATTTGTAATTATTATGTCGTAAACTATTAAAAGCCCTATTAAAAAGCCCGTTTCGTCGAAGTTGTAAATATCTTTTTTTGCGATGCCGTATTTTGCGATTATAACCCGAACAAGTTTAAATTATTTGCGAAATATTTCTGGATTTTCGTATAATACCTTTTGATAATCGATTTTTCGATTTAAACACCTTTTAAGTTTGTTTTGCCGTCGTACAAATCTTTACGCTTAATTAACCTTAACGCGTTCTGCGATACGCTGGGCAAATAATAAATTCGCTATATCTTTAACGTGTTAAAGCCGGACAGGAAACGCTTGCGCATTTAGGTTAAGGATTCGGTCGATAATCGATTTTTTTTCGGTCGGAGTTAGATTTCGCAAACTGGGAATAATATCGGTTCGGATGCGTTTGCCGTTAATTCGCGACCTTAAGGTAGTAAATGGGACGTTATAGATAGAATTAAGCTTTTTATAATTAAGTTTCGGGGGGTTTTTTTAGCCTGAACGGCTAGGTTTATTTTCGTTCTTTTTGTAAGTTGTTCCATATTGCAGTTGTTGAGAAATAAGTAATTGAAGTTAGATAATTAGAACGTTGGAAAAAGTGTACCGCGAGGTGGTATGTACTGCGAGGTTGTGTGAGACGTTAATAAATAATTTGTTAGCTTAATTGTTTTGTTTATAGTTAATATAATATCGAAAGTAGGTTTTCAATATTTAGATCGTTCTTGTTATTTATTTATTAGTTTGTGGTTAAAAAACGTTTAATCACTGATAGGTTAACCTGAGTTATATTATTAAGTTCTACCAAAACTTCGACGTGCAGGTAATTATTTTATCCGAAAGAATTTTTATAGATAAATCCTATATATTGATAATGTGTTTAAAAAGATATATGGTTTTTGCCCGGTATTTATACTTTTATTATACGAAAGAAAAAATAAAAACAACTTTGTAAATCGATTTACGATTATAAATAAACTGTTATAATATAATTTTGTTATATAATTAATAAAGGTTGTAGCTTTCCGTATAGTCGATATCGCTGTAACTTAACTTTATTACATATATCGCATTATTATAATGTTTGTTTGTTATACTTACTCTTTTATATAAAAAAATATGTATATTTTTTGTAAACGTTTAAATATTTTGTTTATATCTGGGTAACCGTAAAGCCAATGTTTATATACGTATCATATTAGTTTCTATTAATACTTTTCCATTATTTGTTTTTTTCTTGTTATGTTATTTGTAGCTTTTCATTATATTGTCGTATTTTTATATAAAAGTTAATAAACTATTATTATATAATTGTTACAATTCGGTGTATTTTAAGAAATCCGTTTACCTTATATTAAAGATCGTATATTTGATTCTCGTAAGTTTTTTTAAGTTTGGTCGTTGGTTAAAGTATTTAGTTTGCCCTTTTCTGAATTCTTTTTTAAATAGTGATAATGTCGTAATTAATGAGTTTTTTTTGCAAAACGTAACTATTATTTTGTTAACTCTTTTGTCGTAATAAACTATGTAAGGTTTTTATAATTTATATAAATTTTGATTTAGTATAACGTCCTACACAAGCGAATCGGACATACAAGCAAGTCGGATATTTTTTCAACATTCTAACTATCTAACTTTAATCACTTATTTCTCAACAACCACAACATAGAACGACTTACAAAGGCATCTAAAATAAACTTAGTCGTTCAGGCTAAGAAAAATAACCCGAAACTTAATTATAAAAAGCTAAGTTCTATTTATAACGTTCCACATTCTACCTTAGAGAACCGATTTAACGGTAAAGCTTCCCAACCCGATACCGTCCTTAATTCGCGAAAATTAACCCCGACCGAAAAGAAATCGTTCGTTAACCGAATTTTTAACCTAGATACGCGAACGTTTCCTATCCGGCTTTAACATATTAAAAATATGGCAAATTTACTGTTTGCCTAACGTATTACGATACGCGTTAGGGTTAATTAAACGTCAAACTTGTTCGACGGCAAAAAAAACTTAAAACGCGTTTAAATCGGAAGATCGATTATTAAAAGGTGTTATGCGAAGATCCAGAGGTATCTCGTAAGTAATTTAAGCTAATCCGGGTTATAATTACAAAATACGGCATTACAAAAAAGGATATTTATAACTTCGACGAAACGGGTTTTTTAATAAGGCTTTTAATAATATGCGGCATAATAATTACAAATACCGAAAAACGTAGAAGATTTAGATAAGCGTAACAAAACAATCGGAAATGGGTTACAGTAATACAAGCTATTAATTCGTAAGATTAAATTATACCGCTATTTATTATTTTGGCAAAGAAAACCCACCTTAATTCTTAGTATTACGACAACCTATTACCAACCGATTAAAAAATCGGTATTAATTATAATAGTTAGATAACGAACGAATTAGGTTTAAAATAGATTTAGTATTTTAATAAATATATTCGAACGCGTACGAAAAAAACAAAACGCCTCCTTATCCTTAACGGCCACGAAAACCATTATTTAATAGAATTCGAAAAATACTGCGCAAATAACGATATTATTACTTTTTACATGCTTTCATATTTTTCCTATCGGCTTTAACTTTTTAACGTATCCTGCTTTTCCGTTTTAAAACGTCTTTATTCGTTTTATATCGAAAATTTAATACGACGCTACCATACTTATATTACGAAAGAAAATTTCCTCGCCGGTTTCCACGACGCGTTTAAAGTTACCATAACGTCCAACAATATCAAAGCTGGATTTGCAAAAACTGGACTTGTTCTATTTAATTTTAATAACGTCCTTTCCGAATTAGAAATTCCTCCAGCTATACCTACGCCGACCGTCTCCCCGCTTACTTCCTTCGGTTCCATACGTTCCCTTCCAGCGAAAACCCCTTGAAATATCCAAAAAACAAAAAAACGGGGGCGTTACTTGCAGAAAAAGGTTAGGAATTACCAGGGAAGCTCGCCGACAACATTGGTTAATTCGGTTAATCTTTTAACAAAAAGTAACTTGATACTTTTACACGAAAACGTTCTTCTTAAAGAAGAAACAGCCAAATTACGCGAAACCAACCATCTTCTTAGCAAACGTCGAAAAACCAAAAACAAACGTCTTCAAAAAAAAGAGATACTTACTATACAAAAGGGACAAGCTCTTTTGGCCATAAAGGAAAAAAGTAGTAAAAAAATGCAGCTAATAACGGCTGAAAGTAGTCGTCGTAAAAAGGTTAAAATAAAGGAACGGAAATATAACGTATACGGGAAGCCCGGATATAATACGCGTACTTATAAAAAAGTTGTAGATACGTCTAGCGGAAAGAAATCCAATTAATTTTAATTAATACGATATGTTGTTATTAAGTTATTTAAATTTGTTATTACGAGACGCCAAAAAATGTCCGACTCGCTTATATGTCCAACTCGCTTATGTGGTACGTTATGTTGTTTCGTATTATATGGTTAAATCTTTTAAAGGCGTATATTATAGCCATAAATTCTTTATTTGACGTTTTAAAACTTAATTCCGTTTTTTAACTTATAAGAATAAAAGGTAATAGGGTATAATATTTCTTTATCGTCCTTATATCTGATAATAGTTTATAAAACGTAATTTAAAACGTCGGTTTCGAATTTAATACATCGTCGTAGGTTATATATAATTAATACCGGTTATTTTGTAATATATTCTTTAATTTTTTGAAAAGCTCGCTTTATTACTTTTTATTACTTAAATTATCGTTTTTTTATAAGTTTCGTTAATCGTATAGCAGTTCCGCTAAAGCCTTTAAGCAATTTCTTTCAATAATTAGCGAATCCGAAAAAGGCTTATATTTCCTTAATAATATTAAGTGTTTTTTATTTTGTACTTCCCGCAGTTTTCTTGGAGTTTATTATAATGTAAGTTAAGGTAATAAAATATTTAAGTTATTTAACTTTCTATACATAAAATTGATTTTCTTCCGCGTTAATTAGCATATTAACGTTTTATAAGGTTTATAAGATTTTATAAACGCGTTTTTTATATTATGTTTTTGCTTCCGAAAAAATTAAAATCTTGTTAGAATAATATATAATAAAAATATCCAAATGTTTTCGTAATATATAGTTAATTATTCGTTAAAATGTCGGCAGAGCGTTAGTAAATTTTATCAATATAATTAAATATTTGTATGCATCCGTATTTCGTTTAAATGCGCTTTTATACTTATTTTTTTAAATACGGATAAAATTATATTTATCCCGTAGGGTTAAAGTAATAAATTATTTATTTTTGTGTAACGTCCCATACCACCAAGCGCAACACACCACAGAACGCAACGCTTTTTGGCACTTTGCAGCAACAAATTCAAATAACTTAACAACAACATATCGCATTAATTCAAATTAATCGGATTCTTTTTCGCTAGATGTATCTACAACTTTTTCACAAGTACGCGCATTATGCCCGGGCTTGTCGCAAACGTTACATTTCCGTTCCTTGGTTTTAACCCTCTTGCAACGACCCCCTCCAGTTATTATTAGCTGCATTTTTTCACCACCCCTTTTTTTTTAGGCCAGAAAAGCTTGTCCCTTTTATATAGTAAATCTTCTTCCTTTTTAAAAACGTTTATTTTTAGTTTTGCAACGTTTACTTAAGATATAATTCGTTTCGCGTAATTAAACATTTTCTTCCCGTAAAAAAACATTTTCGTACAGAAGTAATAAATTATTTTTGGTTAAAAAATTAATCCATTTAACCCTTTTGTCTTTAAACGAACCACCCTATTAATTTCTAATCTTTTTTTGCAAATAACACGATTACCGCGTTATTTTCTTAATATTCTTAGGGGTTTTCGCGGGCGGGGAACGAATGGAACCGGCGGAGGTTAACGGGAAGACGGTCGGCGTAGGTACAACTGGAAAAACCTCTAATTCGGAAAGAACGTTATTAGGATCGAATAAAACAAGACCAGTTTTTGCAAATCCAGATTTGATATTATTGGACGTTATGGCAGCTTGGAACGCGTCGTAAAAGCTGGCGAGAAAATCTTTTTTGGTAATATGGATATAATAACGTCATATTAGGTTTTCGATATACCGCGAATAAGCGCGTTTTAAAACAAAAAAATAAGATACGTTAAAAAATTAAAACCAATAAAAGGAATACGCGGGCATATAAAATGTAATAATGTCATAATTGGCATAATATTTTTCGAATTCCATCGAATGGTAGTTTTCGTAGCCGTTAAGAATAAGGAAACGTTTCGAACCTTTCGTACGCGTCCGAATATGTTTATCGAAATGCTAAATCCATTTTAAACCTAATTCGTTTGTTATCTAGTTATTATGGCTTATATCAAGCTTCTAATCAGTCGGTAATTTGCTGTCGTAATACTAGAACTTAAGGTGATTTTTCCCTGCCATAATAATAAATGGCGGCAAAGCCTAACCTTGGGAATTAACAGCTTGGATAATTGTAATTTATTCTTTATTTCCTTATTAACTTTATCTAGGTTTTTTACGTTTTTCGGTACTGGTAATTACTATGCCCGTTGCTATAAAAAGCCTTATTAAAAATCCAGTTTCGTCGAAATTGTAAATATCTTTTTTTATAATGCCGTATTTTGCGATTATAGCCCGAATAAGCTTAAACCACTTACGAAACGTTTCTGGATTTTCGTATAAAACCCGTTAATAATCGATTTTCCGATTTAAACGCGTTTGGGGTTTTTTTTGCCGTTTAACAAATCTCGACGTCCAGTTGATTCCAACGCGTTCTGTAACGCGTTAGGTAAGTAATAAATTAGCCATATCTTTAACGTGTTAAAGCCGGATAGGAAACGTTCGCGTATCTAGGTTAAGGATTCGGTCGATAATCGATTTTTTTTTCGGTCGGCGTTAATTTTTGCGAATTGGGGGTAATATCGGTTCGGGCGCGTTTACCGGTAAAACGGTATGCTAAGGTAGAAAATGAAACTTTATAAATAAAACCAAGCTTTTTATAACTAAATTTCGGGTTTCGTTTTTTAGCCTAAATAGCTAGATTTATTTTTGCTTCTTTTGTAAGGCGTTCCATAATGTTGGTATTAAGAAATAAACGATTAAAGATAGGTAATTGGAATGATTGAAAAAGCGTTACGCTCGGTGGTGTGGGACGTTAGGTGATTTTTTATTTTTGTAATTAAAGGTAAAGGTATACGGTTTTTTAATATAATGTTGTTTGCAAGGTAAATATATAGGTCCAAACCTGGAAAATAAGGCTGAGCCAATACATAGAAATCATTCCACGATATAATTTCCACGATAGATATTATACCCAGTATTTTTCGAATACGATAACTTTTCAAATGGTTTTTTACGGTTTGGATAAATTGCACACCTTAATCCCGTACCTTACTTCAAGTCCGAATCGTTGCCGATAAGTTTCGGCTTTAGTAAATCTTATACCCGCTGGCCACGGTTTAGCAGGGTCTTGAACGGCCTTTTAAAAAATAGATTTATACGGTAAACCTTAAAAATAAACCTTAAAGATAAACCTTAAAAGCTTGCGAAAAGGTTTATAAGCCTTCGTTAATTTTATAACTATAAAGTTCAACCTGCATCGTTTTCATAGGTTTTCAACTTATTACTAATCAAAATACGAACCCAAATACTATAATATACGAGGTATTTTTAAATATAAAGTATTTATTATCCGTTATAGGAAAATGTCGATAATAACCGTTTTTTATAACTATCTATTTAAAAAAGATTACTCCATAATTTAAAGCGGTCGATGTTATTGTTAATTTGGAAAATCCTTTTTAAATAAACCTATTATAGCTTTAAATTTTCGGTTACCGTTTAATTACCGACTATAACAATAACCGATCTTTTAAGCAATAGCAGCTTATACTAAATAATCTCACTTCGGCGGAGGTATTGCTGGCGAAACTGATAAAAAGGGATAATGATAACGAGTTGGAAAATTCCGAAATCCAGCTACTGGAACATTGCACGTCGGAAAGTTACAAGCAATAGTTTGCCCGGCTGCTAAAGATGGCGAAGAGCTTCCAGAATTCCGATAAGAATCGATGTGGATAAGGGCGGGATTAGGCAATCTGCGAGACGGAAGGGTGTTAGTGAAGCATAAGAATTAAGGTAGCAATCTATCATTTTATCCAATTTGTATATACGGTTACGTCTTTTCGAGGGAGAATATAATACTGTCTAAATGTCGGTAATCCATAATTAATCATAACTTTTCGTTTTTTTATAGTACAAAAAACATGGGGTATCTAGCTGAGAACGTCGACCGACGTATTTATTCTTTTAAAATCTGTTGTTTATGTATTTTCATAACGTATATAACTTTATTTCGTTTAAATTGTGAATAAGGTAGAACTGGGATGATGTACTTTTTTAAAAAATTATTTTATAGTTTTATTTATTATGTTTAAGTAATTTTGTATCGAGATTTCTTTTTGAGAATAGTCCTTTGTATTTGCGATATTGTTGTAGTACATTAATTATATCGTGTTATTCTGGTTTTTTAAGTTGCTTTTTCAGGATTTCGTTAATATCGTTAACTTGTACCCGGATAATGGCGATGATACGTCGAATGCGTTTAATATACCTTTTTTATGGTTTGTTCTTTTAGGTAGTAAGGCTTTTGTCGTATTTTTATATTTGTATTCGTTTTTTAGCTCGATCTAGTATAGAAACAATTTTTTTAAATTTGTTGATAGAATATAAAGAAAACTTTACCTAGTTAGTATTCCAATTAATTAACGGGTTATACTGGTAGAACTATTGTTAGCTAGTCAGGGTGCTACAGCACCCTGGCTACAGAAGGCTACGCTCTGATCGGAGGATAATTGTTCCGTTGCTAGGCTACACAAAAGCTGTACGCGTACTGAAAAGCTGCCAATTAGCTGAATAGAATAACGCAATTGACATCTCTTATATCCGACAATTAAAATTTTTATTCGTTTAATTCGAGTAATTATTAATTGTTTAGTTAGTATTAAAACGATATAGGCCGTATATTAGTAGTAATTATCTTAATATACTTTAATAACAATAATAGCGATCGTATCGTCGACGGCCTTCGTTACTTATAAAAAACCTAAAAGCTGGAAGAGTTTTAAAAACGAATTTTAATTTAAAGTACGCGCTTTTAATTTCTGGGATTATATTAATCCTAATTAAGAGATTTAATGGCTTACTAAACCTGCAAAACCCGATATAACCTTTTACCCGAAAAGACGAATTCGTTATACGACGCGGACCAATACTTTAGTAGTTTTATTTTTATCTTTAAAAAAACCCTAAAAGAAATCGATTATACGGATAACCTATTAAATACTCTTAAAATAACGATCGAAAACCGATAAGCTTATAATCAGGACTTTTCCAAATTTACTTACATAAATCGGAAATACGATACTTTCCGTAAAAATGTAAATATCCTTATAAATTAAGTTTTAAAAACGGTATCTCCAGCGATTAAGGAAACAAACCTTTTTCTATAAAAAAATCTCCGGGAATGGTATGTTACGACGGTTAAATCCGGCAAGGTATACGACGATAGGCTCTTAATTAAGATCTAACGAAAATACCGCAATAAACTAAAGTAAACTTCGAAGTTAAGAAAAAAGCTAGACGAATAGGTCGTAAAATAGCAAAAAACAATAACCTAGGAATAACAACACGGAATTCCAGAAACGAAATTAACAATTATATAGATTAACGATTTCTATATAACAGTAGCTTTTTTATAGACAATTAAACAACCACCTTTTAAATAATACGGAAAGCTAAAATCAAAACGGCACAATTAGCTACTAAAAAATAGCTGCTAATCTTTTTGATTACTAGGTTATGACCTATTTACCGTTTATATTCCGAAACTTTAAAATAATATTTCCGACGTTTTAAGGAACCCTTATAAACTTTTCTAATTAAAAAGGTCCTAATTAGGAAGATAACAAACTGAAAGGCAGGCTTTTAGGCCCGAAACGAAGTAACCGTAAAGGTTCTTATGCGGACCGAAATTCTAGTAAACGAAAACGTGAGGAATCGGACGTATAAGGTACCCGTTACAAAACATGCTTTAACTTTATATATAGATTACTCTAATGCTTTTATGCCTTTTTTAAAAAGGCTTCAGCAGACTTCCGATTTATAGTAGCAATGGCGTTATTAATAAAGAACCGAATTGCTTTTAATTAGTCTTTAAAGGAAGAAATTAACCGTATATCCAAATCCATGGATAAGTTAATTACGTAAAAAACAGATTAACTTTTAAAAAAAGTAAAACAAATCCTGGCGTATTTCTTAATTATTAATTAACAAGCTGCTAGAAACGTTTCGTTTACCTTTTAAGGAACTTATCTATTTTAAACTTAAGGTTTACGATATATATCTTTAACCTTTTTAATAGGTCCTTAAACGTCAAACTTATTATATAAAACGACGGGGTGTACGCCGGTAACAGCTTTATCCTGATTAGAAACTACAAAAAAATTAATGTATTATTTTAAAGCCCTAGCGGTACGAAAATGTTGCATCTATACGACGTAGCCCATTACGAACAATTCGCCTACAATTTGATATTATTCGACACCTTCAGAAAAAAGGTTTCTGGTAAGATAACTAAAAAATTAACAACTGCATTCGAAATAAATACGATCAAGTTGTAACTACTTTAATAAACAAATTTAATCAGTTTATTATCGAAGATATTAATGCAACAACGTTTTATATGACTTTAATTGCTTATAAACGAAATATTAACTTAAAAACGTCGAAACCGCCGCGTATAGGTAACGGTACTTGATGGCACCTGCGATTAAGCCACCTAGTCTCTGAAGTAATAGCCTAGTTATAGTTCCATGCTTAGGAAGTTAGATTAAAGGGTTTTATAACTATCAAATATCAAGCATGTGGTAAAGCGAAGGCTAAAAGGCAAATACGCCGGGAGCTAAAAAATGGAGCTTCCTAATTAGGACAAAGAATAGCTATTAATTTTATTAATCTCGAAAAAGATCTTATATGGTACAAATACGTTCTGTTCGTTATAACTAGATACTTAGGATTTATTTGGGATATTTACCTTAAAAACCGAGAATAGAATATATTAATTACCGCGTTTAAACACCTTTTAGGCGCTTTTAAAAATCAAAACCAGGTTTTCTTCCAGGTTATCTAATACAATAACGAAATTTTAAAAAATCATCAACGTCGAAATACCTTCCAACCGCTTCCTTTTAGTATTAGATTTAAACCTTTAGTATTACATACCTAGGCCCAGAACGGGGGGACAGAACGCTTAAAAGGTATGGTTAAGGAAAAAGCGATTACGATGCAAAATAGCGCTAAGTTACCTGCGTTTCTAATCGTATATATATTTAAAACTGCAGTATACCAATATCACCGTATCCCTAAATACTTTTTTTGGCAAACCCTATACGAAATTTACTACATTTATTAAACGTACAAAAATAGCGTTATAATGCTTAATCGCAAGCCTTAATAGGCCCATTTGCGAGTTTACGGCTATATGGCTTACGTTATAACGTCTATTATTATAAGAAAAACAAAAGCTTCAAAAATTAAATGCTAAAATATAAATAAGCTTTTTCGTCGGTTACCGATTAACAAATATTTACGAAATTTGAAACCCTTTAACGAATAAGGTTATTACTATTCGAAACGTACTGTTTAACCACAAAGCTACCTTTTTAAGTAATATCAGAAACCTAAAAAACAACTTTTTTTACGTTACCGAAAACGAGCTACAAAATTTAGTTTAGTAAGTCCACCTATTTAATCAGGCCAATAGCCACTTTATAGATATATAAAAGGAGAATACAAACTCAAGTGGATAATTTATTTAACGGCTGGATAAGAAAGATAGCTTTAGAATGGTATTAACGTCGAAAACGTACGGGAAAAGGTAAAATAAGCCTGTACGTAAAGGATTAATTACTTTTATACGACAGCTGTATTCGAAGTACTACTATCGCTTAAACCGTTGCCACCGTTAACGTCCGCCTTATAACTGTTGCGATTATTACGCCGACGGAAAAAATAAAAATAACCTTAAATTTTTATTACGTTATTTAATTCAAAGTAACAGTAAAAAACGAAAGCACCTTGCGGGTTGTAAACGTAAGCTTTTTGTACGTTCCGAAAAATATTATCAAAGTTAACCACAAAGTATAAAGAGCTGCATTTAATACAAAACGATTAACTTATTCCGTAGGTACGCGTAATAATCGGCCAGTAAATTACGGAAAATTAAAGAAAATAAAATCTCGAAATTAACGTTATTTTAATCGGAAACGTTTTAAGATACCAAAAATAAAATTAAAGTAAAAGTATTACCCAAATCGTAAAGCCGGATATACAGGCGAAACTTACCATCACCTCCGCAAATTTATAAAACGCTAAATATACGCTCGTTAAAAAAATATTTCTAAGGTTAAAAAGGCCCACTTACAAAGTTACAAAAACATGCAATTTTAGGAAATCGTCAATCAGTTCGTTACTAAAAAGAAACAGGTCCTAAGATGTATATAGCTATACGTTGACAAATTTGATAAATATGGCTGGTTCCAGAAATGCAAGGCCCGTTTCGTAATACGAGGTAATTAATAGCTTGCTGTTTATAACGATACATACGTATATACCTTAGCCGGAAGGTCTTTTAAAGCCGTAATAGTTATTACAGCTTAATTCGACCTAAAGTTTAAACAATATAACGTTATAAACGCTTTCGTTAATACGTACCTACCATACGAAATATATATAAAAAAGTTTCCAGGATACCCCTAACATAATAGAATATTCTTAATCGGGAAAGTCTTATATAATCTAAAAGAATTACCGTTACTTTAGCATAAAGATTTCACTAATACGCTTAAAAACTTAGGATTTAACCCCGTTCTTTATAAGCCGTATTACTTTATTCGTTAAGGAATGCTACTTTTCTTCTACGTCGACGATATTATAACTGCGTACAGTAAAAAAAACCAAGCCCTCGTCGATCGGTTAATCCAGCAAATACAAGAACGGTAAATTTTACAAATAGTGGAAACCTTCAGTAATTCCTTAAGATCGAAATAATTAAAAACAGACCTAATAGAAATATTTGGCTTTCCTAATCATATTTTATAAACAAGCTGGCTAACCTAATCCTTAAATAAAATCTAAATAATTTCCCAAAGATATTAATAACAAGCACAAAACTACCGCCGAATTTTGATCTGGCCTATCCAGGTTTTATTAATAGATACCAGAAAAATATCGGTTCCATTCTATACGTTAAAATCTATACGTAACCTAATATATCTTTTGCAATATCCAGACTTACCCGATTTAACCAAAACCTTAGCAACGTATACTATGAAGCCATTAATCGCGTTATATTATACCTAATCGGTACCAAAACGTTAACGTTGCAATTCGTTGGCAAAAACTTAATGAATACCTGGAATAACGCCTTTTTCGTAAATAATATAATCGATCGAAAAAGCTTTTAACTTTAAGTTATAAAGCTATTTAAGGAAGTAACAAAATAATAAACGAATAAGTAAAACACAGTAACTACTTTTATAACCGAAGCGGAGTTATTATCTCTTACGTAAGTTATTGAAAAAGCTTATTTGCTTTTCGATTAATTAAAAAACTAAAAGTCAACCTAGAAGTAAGATTTTTAAATATATAATACGATAATTAGCAAACCATAAGGCTTATCAACGCCGACGTCTCCCTTTTACGAACAAAACTACGATACGTAAATATACATAACCATTAGCTACGAGAAGCAGTAAAAAAGTATTTAATCAAAGTGGATTATGTATTTACAAACGATATATAACTAATGGACTAACTAAAACCTTGCCCCAAAAACCTTATAAGCTTTTTAAAGAACAGTTAGGATTAGTGGATATTATAGAAACTTTAAATTTACGGAAGAAAACTTTATAAACGATTTCTAACAAGGAATTGGCTGATTAAAAGGATACAATTATTCGAAAAAAGGTTAAATAAAAAGTTATGGCTTTAAAAAGTGATAAAAATGTAGCAATTAACTTCCCGAATTCTTCAAAGCGTTAAAAGGGTATGTTAGGTAGCCAGGGTGCTTTAGCATCCTGGCTACAGAAGGCTACGTTCTGATCGGAGGATAATTGTTCCGTTACTAGGCTACATAAAAGCTGTACGCGTACTGAAAAGCTACACAATTAGCTGAATAGAACAACGCAACTACATCCCCTATATTCGACAATTATGGTTTCTTAAGGATTATGTCGTAATTTCTTAATAGGATTATATTAAAATTAATTATTTAGATTTTTCCTTTAACGTCCCAGACAAGCTCGCGGAACAGATAAGCTCGTGGGACACTTTTTCGCATTTCATAACAGCAAATTTAAATAAAACAACCACAACGCGATAAATCAATTCAAATTAATCGGATTTTTTTTTCGCTAAACGTATGTACATCTTTTTTACAAGTACGCGCATTATGTCCGGGTTTGCCGTAAACGCTATATTTCCGTTCTTTCGTTTTAATTTTCTTACGACGACTACTTTTAGCCGTTATTAGCTACGTTTTTTTATTACCCTTTTCTTTTTCGGTTAAAAAAGCTTGTCCTTTTTATATAATAAATGTTCTTCTTTTTTAAAAACGTTTATTTTTGGTTTTTCGGCGTTTGCTAAAAAAAATGGTAAATTTCGTGTAATTTGGCGGTTTCGTTTTAAAAAAAACGTTTTCATGCAAAAGTATTAGGTTACTTTTTGTTAAAAAATTAACCAATTCAACCATCTTTGTCGGCGAGCTCCCCTGGTAATTTCTAATTTTTTTGTAAGTATCGGCCCCGGTTTTTTATTCCTTGTATATTTCGGGGGGTCTTCGACGGTGGGAGAAAAATGGAACCGGCGGATATAAGCGGCGAGACGGTCGGCGTAGGTATAAATAAAAGAATTTCCAAATCGGAAAGAACGTTATTAGGATCGAATGGAATAAGTCCAGTTTTTGCAAAGCCGGACTTAATATTATTAAACGTTCTGGCGGTTTTAAATACGTCGTAAAAACCGGCGGGGAATTTTTCTTGCAATATAGATATGGTAACGTCGTATTAAATTTTCGATATAAAGCGTATACGCGCGGTTTAAAACGGAAAAGCAAAATATATCAAAAAGTTAAAACCGATAAAAAATGGAAAGATATATAAAACGTAATAATGTCGTTATTTACGTAATACTTTTCGAATTTCATCGAATAATAATTTTCGTAGCCGTCGAAAATAAAGAAACGTTTCGTTTTTTTTTCGTACGCATTCAAATATGTTTATCGAAATGCTGGATTTATTTTAAACTTAATTCGTTCGTTGTTTAATTATTATAATTAATTTTAACTTTTTAATCGGCGGGTAATAAAGTTATTATAATACCAAGATTTAAGGTGAGTTTTCCGCGCCAAAATAATGAATAATAATACAACCTAATTTTGCGAATTAATAATTTGTATAATTGTAATTTATTCCCGATTGTTTTGTTGCGTTTGTTTAAGTTGTTTACGTTTTTTAACGTTTGTAATTATTATGCCGCATGTTTTTAAAAACCTTATTAAAAAACCCGTTTCGTCGCAATTATAAATATCTTTTTTTGCGATATCGTATTTTGCGGTTGTAACCCGAATTAATTTAAATTATTTGCGAAATATTTTTGGATTTTTGCATAATATCTTTTAATAATCGATTTTCCGATTTAAACGCGTTTGGAATTTTTTTTGCCGTCGTATAAAGTTCGACGGTTACTTAATTCCAACGCGATCGGCGACGCGCTGGGTTAATAATAAATTTGATATATCTTTAATGTACTAAAGCCGGATAAGAAATATGTACGTATTAAGGTTAAGGATTTTTTCGATAATGTATTTTTTTTCGGTCGGCGTTAATTTTCGTAAATAAGTGATAATATCGGTTCGAACGCGTTTATCGTTAATTCGGGCTTTTATAATAAAATATGGGACGTCATAAATAGAACTAAGCTTTTTATAATTAAGTTTCGGATTATTCTTTTTAACCTAAACGGCTAGGTTTATTTTAGACTTTTTTCGTAAGTCGTTTTACGTTGTGGTTGTTAAGAAATAAATAATTAAAGTTAGGTAATTGGAATATTAAAAAAAGTGTCTCGCGAGCTTGTCTGTCTCGCAAGCTTGTTTGAGATGTTAACGAAAGTTTGGAAATAATTAGTTTTTCGTGCGATTTTTTTTATCAGAGGTAAATACTTGTTTTTCGGCGTTTTTAACGATACATTAACAGATCAATTAGATCCGTGCGCTCGGACACCCCATCTCCCAACTCCGACCTATATCTCCAACCCCTTCCAACTTTAAAGTCCAATAACTTAACAACCACGATATGGATTTGGATAAGGTCGTTCCGGTTTTGTCGTCGATCGTCGGTCTAACGAGAACTTTAGTCCGGAAGCCCGGGCTTTCATAATTAGGGCCGTTGTTGCGAGTGTAACCCGGATCCGGGTAGCCGAAGCGATAGGAAAAAAACGTTAACGCGTCGAAGAACAAATTTAACGATGTATAATTGGCAAAACGGTTTATAACTTGTTACGGAAACATCGTTAACGGATTATTTAAAATTGCTTAGTTTTATCACTTTATTAATTAAACCGTTATTACTTTCGCGATATGTATCGTTAGCTTTAAAAAACGACGGGTACTTATATTAGCCGGTTAACGATTAAGCGCTTTTTCCGTACGTCCGCTTTAAAGAAATAGCACGCGGCGAAAAAAAATCAAATTGTCGACGGACGACATACGTAAACGTTTAAAATTCGTTAATGAAGCTTTTAAATAAAATAATTAAAGGTATCTTTTTTTAGTATTTGCTTCAGATAAATGTATTATATAAAACGTACCCGAACGTCCGGTTTAGTAAGTATTTTGTTTATCGTCGGAACGTTATCGGAAAAACTTAATAAATCCGGTAGGCTACAAAAAAGCTTCCGTTTCCATTATAGTTTAGGAGATAATGTAATAACGTAACAGCGAAGGCGGTTTTTGTTTTATTATTTTTTGTAAAAGCGACGAGCTTTTTCCGGGCGGCGGAGTAGGCTTTCGGCGTTATATCCAAGTTTTCGAAAAGGGGTTTTTTCATTTTACAAACCTGGGGATTTTTTTTATTTAAGATAACGTTTTAATATACATAACGACAACCGTTAAAAAGTTCTTCGAAAGCTATGGGATTTGGATATCCGCATGGTCTTTACATTCGTTTAATTTAAACTTTATTGATTATTTTTAATGCGTTTTAAAGAATAAAATCTATAAAATCGAACCCGAATTCGGCTATTTTCTAAATAATTAAAAGAATGGTTACCGGACGTTTAAAGTAATTTAAGACGCGTCTTTTTAAATAGATATTAATCTTGTAATAAAGCTTATTAAGTTATTCCTAAAAAGATTAAAAGCCGTTCGTCAGGTTGGAGGATGGTATATACGGTTTTGAAGCCTTGAAACAGGGTTACACAATAGTATATATAGTTTTTCAATTGGACGTATTTTGAGAAGAAATAAATTGTTGAAGGTATAGGGTGAATACGGAAAAGGGTCGATTGATGGGCTGTGCAAGGATCTAATTGATCCGTTAGTGTATAAAGGTTTTGTTGTTTTTTATAGCAATTTAAAAATATTTATTAACTGTAATACGACATAGTTGGTGCTTAATGTTTCGTAGTTTATTATTGCGGTATATTAATACATTTTAATTCGTCTTTGTAACGTAACAGAATTATTTGTAACTTTTGTTGTTATATTTAAAGTTTTTTGAAAGATATTTACTGTTATTTCTGGTTTTCGTTACCTTAAGGCTTTTTTATAAGTAACGTTTTTTAAAAGATTCGGTTTATATTTGCGTTTTTTATAACCGATTAATATGTCGTCGACCCAACCGATAATGTTTTTAGATTTTTTAGTTTGTGTTATTAGCTATTAGTTTGTCTTTTTGTAAATAGGCGATTTGTTTATTTTATATTTTAATTTCTGTTTTTATTTGCATAATTCGTATTGTATTACTTTGGTTAAAAGCTTTGTATTTAGGTATTACTTACTTGGCGTGGTAATTTATGTCGTATTACATTAACTTTTCTGTTAGTTTCTGATCCTTTTTTTTAGGTTTTCGTCGTTTTTTAGGCGCTGGAATAAATATTAAGTCGAACTGTAAGTTATTAATTATTTATTATATTACGTTTAACAGCGAATATATTGATTTCGTTTTGTAATACAAACGTGCGAAACTGTAAATACTAATGCTGATATTGTTCGATTTTTTTATTTTTATCAAATCAATTTTTTTTATATATCTTATTAATACGCCGTACGATATATCGTTGTTGTCATCTAGCCAGGTGCGCTGAAGCGCCCTAACTGAAGAAGGCTACGTTTTGATCGGAGGATAATTATTCTATTACTAGGCTATATAAAGCAGTACGTGTACGAAACACTTCCGCAATTAACGGAATACAACAACGAAACTGAAATCCTTTATATCTAGTAATTAAAAGTTTTATTCGTTTAATTTAAGCAATTACTAATTAATTAGCTATTATTAA
Organism: Monosporascus sp. 5C6A; assembly: GCA_004155035.1. NCBI lineage: Eukaryota > Fungi > Ascomycota > Sordariomycetes > Xylariales > Monosporascus > Monosporascus sp. 5C6A. The sequence continues at coordinate 33,850 of QJOB01000787.1, forward strand.
GACGATATAAGCTGTATATCAGTAGCAATTATCTTTATATATTTTAATAACAATAATAACGACTGTACTCTTTATATATCTTCTTATTTATAAGGAACATAAGGACTGGAACCGCTTTAAAGGCAAATTCCAATTTAAAGCGTATGCATTTGATATTTAAAACTTTATAGATCCTAATTAGTTACTTTCGTAGCTTATTAAACTAACAGAACTAAATATAACTTCTTATTCAAAAAAAACGAATTTGCTACCCGACGCGGATTAATACCTTATCTTTTTCTTTACTTTTAAGAAAATTTACCCAAAAAATTAATTTTATAAGGTACTTAATAAATACCTTTAAGATAACGACTTTACGAAATAAGTTTTGGAGTTTGTATTTTTAGCCATTAAAGAAATGAGTTTTTTTTTAGGGAAGAACTTATGGAAATGGTACGTTGAGATAGCCGAATCCGGTAAAATGTACGACAACAGATTTTTGATTAGTATTTAACGAAAATACCGAAAAAGATTGAAATAAACCGCGCAGTTAGGCAAGAAGCTAAACGAATAGATTATAAAATAACAAAAGATAATGGCTTAGAAATAGCGATACGACGTTTTAGAAACGAGAACAATAGTTATTTAGATTAACGATTTATGTACAATTTTGGTTCCTGTTATGGAAACCTGGATAATTACTTTCCAGATGGTAAAAAAGGTCGAAATCGACAGCGGAACGATTAATTATCAAAAGGTAGCGGCTAACTTTCTGGATTACTAGATTATAACTTATTTTTTTATATTACGAAATTTTAAGGTATCGTTTTCGACCTTTTACGGGGCTTTTACGGACCCTGCTAATTAAAATAATCCTAATTATAAAGATAGCAGATTTTTTTAACCGTTAACCGTGAGGGAAAACCCCTAAATAAGGCCCGAAGCGAGGTAACCGTAAAGGTGCCTGTACGGACCGAAGCTTTAGCAAACGAAAACGTAACGAATCGAACGTTTAAGGGATTCGTTACAAGGCGTACTTAAGTTTAATGCATTTATTACCCTCATATTATTATGCGTTTTTTAATAAAGCTCCAGTAAAATTTATACCTAGCAAAATAATTAAGAGACTGGTCCGAGATCGGATAGTTTTTGATTAGTCCTTAACGGAAAAGATTAACCGTATATTTAAATTTATAAATAAGCTGAGTACGTAAAAGATAGATTAATTTTTAAAAGAAATAAGACGATTTCTGGTATATTTTTTAATTATTAATTAACGGGTTGCTATAAGCTTATCGTTTTACTTTTTTATGGAATTCGTCCATTTTGAACTTAGTGTTTATCATATATGTTTTTAATTTTATTAATAGGCTTTTGAATTTCAAATTAACCGTATAAGGCGACGATATGTACGTAGGTAATAATTTTGTTTCGATTAAAAGGTACGGAAAAGTTAATATAGTATGTCGAAACTTTAACGGTACGATAACGTTACGATTGCATGGCGTAATTTATTGCGAGTAATTCGTTTGTAATTTGGCATTATTTCGATAATTCCGAAAAAAACTTTTATTAATAAAATAATCAAAGAATAATACCTATATTCGAAATAAGTGTAATTAAGTTGTAAGTACTTTAATAAACAAATTTGATTAATTTATTATTAAGAATATTAACGTAATTACATTTTTTGGAGCTTTAGTTATTTATAAACGAAATGTTAACTTATCGACGTCGAGACCGCCGCGTACCGGTAACGGTATCTTGTAATATTTGCGATTAGGTTATTTAAGTTCTAAAGTAATAACGTAGTTACAATTTTATACCAAGGGAATCCGGTTAAAAAATTTTATAATTATCGAATGTTAGGTATATAGCAAGGCGAAGGTTAAAAGGCAAATACGCTGTAAGCTTAAAAAGAAAGCTTCTTGATTAGGACAGAAAATAATTATTAACTTTATTGATTCGAAAAAAACTTTAAAGGGTATAAATACGTTATATTCGTTACCGATAGATATTTAGGCTTTATTTAAGATATTTACCTTAAAAACCGAAAACAGAATATATTAATTATTACAATTCGATATTTGTTAGGCGTTTTGAAAAATTAAGATAAGGTTTTCTTACAAGTAATCGAATGCGATAACGAAACTTTAAAGACTAACCTGTTTTAAGATATTTTTTAGTCGTTTTTTTTAATATCAGGCTTAAGTTCTTAATATTGTATAACTAGGCCCAGAACGGGGGTACGAAGCGTTTAAGGGATGTGATTAAGGAAAAAACGACTGATATACGAAATAACGCTAAGTTATTTGCGTTTTTAATTATATATATCTTTAAAACAGCAGTATATCTATATAATCGTACGTTTAAATACACTTTTTAACGGATTTTATATGAAGCTTATTATGTTTATTTAAAATATAAAAATGGGGTCCCCGTACTTAATTGCAAGCCTTAACAGGTTTATTTGCAAGTTTACAGCTATATAACCTACGCTATAACGACGGTTGTTATAATGAAAGAACGAAAACCTTAAAAATTAAATCTTAAAGCGTAAATAAGCTTTTTTATCGATTACTAATTAATAAATACTTACGAAATTTGGAACCTTTTAAGAAGTGAGGTTATTAACCTTCGAAACGTATAGTTTAATGAAAAGGTTACCTTTTCAAATAATATCAAAAACTTCAAAAACGACTTTTTTTACATTACCGAAAACGAATTACAAAACATATTCCGATAAGTCCACCTACCTAATTAGGTTTACGGCTATCCTATATATATAAAAAATAAAAACCTAAATGGAATAATTTAATTACCGGCTGGGTAGGGAAAATGGTTTTAAAGTAATACAGGCGTCCAAAATAACATACTGGATAAGGAAAAATAAACCTGTTCGCAAAAAACTAATTATCTTTATACGACCGTTATATTCGAATTATTTCCGTTCCTTAAATTATTACCGCCGCTAGCGTTTACCTTAATAATTGTTTTAATTATTACGCCAACGGAAGAAATAAAAGAAGCCTTAAGTTCCTATGAGGTTATTTAACTTAAAATAACGGTAAAAAACGAAGGTTTCTTATAGGTTATAAACGTAAGCTTTCCGTACATTCCGTATCGAAATAATAATTATCGATACGATTACAGGGTATAAAAAGCCGCGTTTAACGTTAAACGATTAGCCCTATTTTGTTAATACGATGGATAATTAGCTAGTAAGCTGCAAAAGCTTAGGGGAAAAATAACCCGAAATTTACGTTACTTTAATCGGAAAGGCTTTAATATACCAAGAACAAAATCAAAAATAAAGATATTACATAGGTTATAAGGCCGGGTATATAGGCGAGATTTATTGCTATTATTCCGAAGCCATAAAGAACTAAGTATATACATGTTAAAGAAGATATTTTTAAAAGTTAAAAAGGCCTACTTATAAAATTATAGGAACATATAGTTTTGGGAGACCGTCGATTAGTCCGTTGTCAAAGCGAACCAGGTTTTAAGATATATATAGGTTTACGTTTATAAGTTTAATAAGCATGGTTAGTTTTAAAAATGTAAGGCTCGTTTTATCGTACGAAGTAATCAAAAATTAAAAAACGCTTATAGCGATATTTACGTATCGACTTTAACCGGAAGGTTATTTAAAGCTTTAATAATTATTACGGCTAAGTTCGACTTAAAGTTTAAGTAATATAACGTTGTAAATGCTTTTATTAACGCGAATTTACTTTATAAAATATATATAAAGACGTTTCCGGAATACCCTTAACGTAATAGGATATTTGTAATTAAAAAGGCCCTATACGGCCTGAAAGAATCGCTGTTGCTTTGGCAAAAAGACTTTACTAATACGTTTAAAGATTTGGGACTTATCCCCGTTCCTTATAAGCCTTATTACTTTTTTAGTTAAGGGGTTTAATTTTTTTTTTACGTCAACGATATTATCGCCGCGTACAGTAAAAAAAACCAAACTCTTGTCGGTCGGTTAATTTAATAAATATAAGAACGGTATACCTTTATAAGAGGTACGGACTTATAGTAGTTCCTAAGTATCGAAATAATTAAAAATAAACTTAACTGAAAAATCTGGTTATCCTAATTCGACTTTATAAATAAACTGGTTAACTTAGTTCTTAAAAAAAAGTCTCAATAGTTTCTTAAAGATACTTATAGCAAGCGCCAAGTTACTGTTAAATCCTGATTTGGCCTATTTAGGTTTTGTTAATAAATACTAAAAGAAAATCGGTTCCATTTTATATGTTCCGGTTTATACGCGGCCCAATATATCCTTTGTAATATCCCGACTTACCCGATTCAACCTAATTTTAGTAACGTATACCATGAAGTAATTAATCGCGTTATATTGTACCTAATTAGTATTAAAACCTTAACGTTGCAATTCGGTAGCGAGGATTCGATAAGTATTTGGAGCGACGTTTTCTTTATAAACAATATATTCGATCAAAAAGATTTTTAAGCTTACGTTCTGAAATTGTTCAAGGGAGCTAAAAAATAGAGTGAAAATAAGTAAATATAATAATTATTTTTATAACCAAAACGGAATTATTATCCTTACGTAAACTATTAAAAAAGCCTTATTTGCCTTTCGATTAATTAAAAAACTGGGAATTAACCTGGATGTTGAAACGTTAAATATATAATGCGATAATTAGCAGACTACACGGTTTATTAACGCCGACGTCGCCCTGTTACGGACAAAATTACGATACGTAAATATATATAACCACTAACTGCGAAAGGCAGCAGAAAAAAGCCGGATTAAAATGGATTATGCGTTTATAAGCGATATGTTAATTAATAGATTGACGAAAGTTTTGTTACGAAAAACCTTTTAGTGTTACAAGAACAGGGGTTCTTGCCTAAAGAAGGGCCAACCTTTGAAGCCTAGCGCGAGAACAGTAACGGCTAAATTCCGGCTAAAAAGGCTTAGCTCTCGAAGGTAATCTAGGTAATTTAACGGATTAATTAAATTACATAGATCACATAAATCCACGACGCACTTATTATGGAAAGGATGGATATATAATAAACCAGTTTTCCATATAAATAACCTTTAAATAGTTTCGTTTCTTAACTATCAATCTAAATTTTCAATTAAAGGCACCGTTTTTTAATCGAAGGAAAAGTCCGCAAATCTTTTTAACGAACAGATTAATAAATCATTCCTTGCCTTATTATTACCTGCAAATCAAGACCCTATTTCGGATACTGCTTATACCTCCAGGTGGATATATAACAGGTTCGTTACATTTTAATAGCTTCTTGATCAATAATCGACGAATAATTCAAGGCCCAGTTAGGCATAAGCTCTTTTAAACTTAGTAAAAAAGATATTATAGAATGACGTTCAAAAAACAGACAACATATCCGATCTCCGTCATTAGCCAGTAAAAGATCAGTAACCAGAATTAACGACCTACCTTTTATTAAAAAAATCGTTTTTTTAATTAATAATATGGCCCTTTTTATTACCCGATCCCAAGAAAAACCCTTTTCCTTTCAGCCTAGACAACGGCCTACTCCGGCTCCTAAAGATACAATTAAAATCCAAAAAGACGAATCGGAACAAAAGGAAGCTGGAAAAGAATATAAAGCCGAAAACCTAAAAAGAAAAAAAATTTACAACCGAAAAACGACTGGATTTTTTGGCGCAGAAAGTTACAAAATTAAAACAAGAAAACGCCAAGTTTAAACAATAAAAGAAAGCTTTTGCATTACTCGTATTTGGATCCGACCTATACCGCGAAACCACTATCCTACTTTCCGGATGCCATGGAATACCTAAAGTTAAAAGATATAAACCAACCGCTTTCAAACCCTATAACGGATTTACGGATATAAAAGGATTCTTAATCCAGGCCAGACTTCACCTTAAATTTTACGAGAATTCTTTAAAGGAAAACTATCAAAAAATAATAGCCATTTCCCAGGCACTTACTGGAAAAGTTCTTTTATAATTCGAACTTATTATGAAAGATTATTTGAAAAATTTCCCTCGCATATCTTCTAACGTTACCAATTACATTTTTAACGATTATAAGCACTTCGAAAATAAAATGCGAGCCTTATTCGGAAACGCCAATAAAGAACAACATGCAATAAAACAACTATACTCACTACGATAAACCAAATTAACAGCAAAGTATACGACCGAATTTAATTACTTAACCGCCGTTTTATAACTGTCCGTAAATGTACTATTCTATCCATATTACGACGGCCTAAAACCCCAGGTTAAGGACGAAATATACAAAGTACTTAAAACAAAATCCTTTAAGGCATATATAAACTAGGCTATCATCGCCGATCGACGCACCTTTAATAAATACCTCGAAAAAAAAAAGATTTAACAAGTGAAAAAACGACAAGAGTTCGAATAACCGAATTTAGAAAAAAGGGACAAACCTTAAAAAAAAGCCAATACAGCTTTAAGAAATCCCAAAACAGATAAGTCCAATATAAAGTGTTTTAACTATGGTAAAAAAGGCCATTACAAAAGCGAATATCACTTTCCAGCTAAAAGAGATACCAAAAAAGAAGGAGTTCCTTAACCTTAAAGGAAGTTTCAAGGGAAACCTTAAAAAAAAGTACGAATAACAGAATATAAATCAGATAACGAAGAAAAAGAAAAGGAGAAAAAAGTCAGCACCGCCTCTTTCCAGCCAGAATTTACTATTGCCATAACGAGCCAAGTTCAGAATAATAACCCAAAATACAAGCGTTACCTAACCTGCCAGAATTAGATTACCAGAGCCTATAAATATCATCCCGGATAAATAGCCTTTAGGATAGCTATAAAACTAGGATATGTTTATTATTTAAATAAACAAAAGTACAAAATTTATAATAAAAAAAGCCAATTACGGCTAGATCTTAACAATTACGGATAGTTATCCCCCGAGCTCTATAAGTTTCTGAATGCATAGTATACCCGAAACTTGACATTATTAAAACGTAATAAACGAACAACCATAATCTTTTTAATTATTCCGCTTATTACGATTATAATTACTTAATTTATTTACGAACTAAGGAAAATAACGATAATTAGCCCGGATAGGATAATAATCTAAATACTGAACTTAATAATAAATACAAATGTATTAAAACCCTTAAATAACCAGAATATCTTAAGTTTTATTATTTATATTCGGAATCTGAACAGAGCCAAAAAGCTATAGCATAAGGGTGTATATGTTACTTACCTATATTATGCATAATATACGAAGCCCTGGCGGTAGAAATGGACCCGTTAAAGGTTAGATTCCAAGTAAGTTTCCTTTTGCTTATAAAAAAAGAACCAACTTAAGCCCATATAATCCTAAAACATCAGTATTAATATGGCAGATAAACTTGGTTTAAATATATAAACGACCATTATTCCAAGCATGCGGTTAAAAAGGCCCGTAAATAAAGACGCTTCCAATATAATTAATCTTACTAATCAAAAAACTTTAAAAGCTTTCGATATTAAGGTATCAAAAAGCCCGCCAATACAAAATCTTATATAAAGCAGAACAGAACTTAAAAGTTAAATTAAGATTTTACTATATTATGGAAACAAAACATTCAAAGCCATAATTAACTTAGGCGCAAAAAGCAACTTTATCTTACCCGCTATAGCAGAAAAGTACCAGATCCCTTGGAAGTACAAATTACAATCTTACAAATTACGTACTATTAATAAAAATCTATTTACCTACGAAAACGGTCCAATTTTCAAAAAAAACAAAAAAGCTTTTAATCCAGATATAAGGGCATTTAAAAAGGATTATCCTTAACATAGCCGACATGTCAGGACATAACATCATTCTGGGAATACCTTAACTCCGTTCCAGCAACCTACGTATTAACTGGAAAAAACAAGCACTTTCCTAAGAAAATAAAGCAAAACCGATAAAGAAAAACAACCAAAAAGTCTGCTATATCATCAAAGAAATACGAATCCCAAATCAAGATGTTACAGTACCTCAGGAATACCGACAATTCAAGAAATTGTTCAAAAACAAGGAAGACTACAAATTACCCCCTCACGGATAATGGGACCACAGGATACCCATCAAAAAAAAGCATCATCCCAAACTCCACAAGATCTATCATATAAACCCTAAAAAATCCAAGGCCTTATGGAAAAATATACAGCTAGATTTAAAAAAAGGATACATTCAACCTTCTAACTTCCCCGCCGGATACCCCGTCCTTATGGTTCCAAAAATAAAAAATAGCAAACAAAGGATCGACGAAAACGGAAACCTAGTTTTCAAAAAGGTAATCGATTACAAACAGTTAAACGATATTACAGTTAAAAACGGATATCCTTTAACCTTTATAAACACTCTAAAAAAACGCTAACAAAACCAAATAATTCACTGCATTAAATCTTTAAAATAGCTACTACCGCATTAAAATGGCCAAAGGAAAAAAATAAAAACCGGCATTCAAAACAATATATGGATTTTACGAATACAAAGTTATGCTTATAAAACTTATTAACGCTTCCGTTAATTTCCAACACTTAGTTATGATTACTTTTAGATAATTCTTAAATAAATTTATTTTTGTTTACCTTAATAATATCCTTATTTATTTTAAAATCTTAAAGGAACATAAAAACCATATTACTTAAATGCTTAAAACTTTAGACAAAGCAAATATACGCGTTAACCCAGCAAAGAATATATGGCATATATAGAAACTAGATTTCTTAAGCTATACTATCATTTCAAGACAGATTTAGATCTAAGATTCTAAGCTGAAAGTAGTTAAAAAATAGCCTATCCCAAAAAAAGCAACCGTTACAAATATCCGACGGTTCCTGGGATTTACCGGATATATACGCAGCCTGGTTAAGGACTATAGAAAATTAACCAGTCCCCTAACGAAACTTACTACCAAAAAGTACGCTAAAAAGGAATTTAAGCTTTCGGAAAAAACCAAAAAAACCTTTCAGAAAATTGAGGACAAGATTATTAATACCTTAATAATGAAACTTCCTAATTATTACAAAAAGAAACGACTAAAGACAGATGCATCAAATTATGGTTTTAAAGCAGTCCTAAAGCAACAAGAAAATAACGGGAAATAATATCCCGTAGTTTATTTTTCAAAAGCTTTCCGAAACGTTAAACTTAAATACTTTATCTACGATAAGGAATTACTAACGATTATCTTAGTACTTAAGAAATAAAAACCTTTTTTAAATGGAACCAAAAAACTTTTTAACATTTACTTAAATTACAAAAATCTGACTCGATTTATAATAATTCAAGACCTAAATAAACGCCACAAAACCTAAATAATCTTCTTATCGAAATTCAATTTTAAAATATACCATATTAAAAAAAAACATCCAGGCGGATATTCTAAATCGCAAAGAAAACTACGACTTTAAGGTCCCAAAACGTTATATGCAAATGCTATAATATAATAAAAACTGCATTATGTAACTATATAAAATGGTTAAAGGACCAACCCTTAAACTTTTAACACAATTCCGAATTTTTTATAATTCAAAAAAAAGGAAATTCGGAAATTAAAAAAACAACCAAACGGTTAACTGCTATACTATGGCAAAATCTACATCCCTCGGACTTAACAAAAACAATTTGTTAAGGAATTCCACGAAGATCCGTTATACGGATATCAAGAAGTTTTCAAAACTACCAAACGATTACAGGAAAAATACGACTTTCCAAAATTACGCCGGATAATCAAAAAAATAATTAAGAACTGCAATATCTGTAATAAGGCTAAAGCAACCCGATATAAGCCTTACGGCTTATTGCAACCTATAGATATCCCTAACAAAGCATAAAATACCATTACTTAAAACTTTATCATTAGTTTACCCTTTTCGAAAAACCCGGTTATTGGAATTAAATATAATAGAATATGGGTAATTGTTAATAAACTTACTAAATATAGGTATTTTCTGCCTTTTAAAAAATACGACAACAAAATAATTAACTTACGTTTTCATACAACATTACTATAATAAATATAAAATACCTAAAAAAATCATTTCCGACAAAAACAAACTGTTTACATCCAAATTTAATACCAGCTTTTTTAAGTAAATCGGTGTTAAACTTAAATTTTCCACCGCCTATTACCTATAAACAAATAAATAAATTTAGCGATTAAATTAAATATTAAAATAATATTTACGAAGTTATGTTAACTACTAGCAAAATAACTAAGTAAAACTTTTATTACTTGCTTAAATAGCTTATAACACCTTTATTAACGAAAACATAGGCGTATCCCCCCATATAACGGTATATAAACATAAAACAAAAACCTAACGTTTAAAATAACTACTAAGTAAGGCCCTTATAATCACTACGATTACATTATAAACAAAGATAATCGTAATAATAATTAAGACGATACAAACCCGAATACAAACCGAGCTATAATTCTTTTAATAACGGATGGCCTAGTATTATAACAATAAAAGGATTAAAGGATTAATTTTATCAAAAAAAAAAACAAGATTTACCTGTTACGGCAAAAACTTAATATAACCTCGAACATCTTACAAATCAAAACAAAAAGACCCAATGACAAGCTCGATTTTAAGAAACTCGGCCTTTTTAAAATTAACGAAATAATTTCCAAAACTAACTACAAATTATCCTTACCTAAAATAATGAAAATACATCCAATCTTTCATATTTCCCTGCTTAAACCAGCACCGAAAAACGCCCCGTTAAAAAAAAACCTAAAGCTGGAAAATAAAACCAACAAGTACGAAATCGAAAAAATCCTAAACTCCAGGATAATCAAAAACAAAATCCAGTACCTAGTTAAATAAAAAGGCTACTTACATAACAAAAACACTTAAAAACCACTTAATTACCTAACGAATATAATAGACCTAATTAAGACGTTTTACCGACAAAATCCTAACCGACCATCTCCAGCACAGCCAAAATCGCAAACAATAAAGGTCCCCCGCTCAAATCCAATTCCATAACGCTCCAATCGAAAAAAATAAACGCCTCTGCCATAACGTCTATTTCGGAAACAAACCGCACTTGCTTTACTTCTACCTATCACCGCTTTTCTTCTAATTTTTCTTATTTTTCTAATTAATCCAATTCATAACTTTCCTTCAAAATAACAAAAGCCTTTTTTTATAAAATATCTTATTAAAAACGCAAACGTTTTAACCGACCAAAAAGTTCCATTAACTTATCCTCTATTTCACGTTGTTCTTTTTGCAATCGCTTACGTTCCTTTCCAATTTTCACTATAAAGTTTATATTTAATACGTCGTAAACCGAACGCTAATAACGGGTACAACAACCACAATTTGGAATATCGACTACAAAAAAACAATCAAACTTGCCAAAACGAATACAGTTCGAACAAAAGTTAACCTTAAAGCCAAACTTCTTAATAAAACCCGCATGGTTATCGCGTACTTCGCGTTAATTTAGTTAAGGTTTCCTTTTTTCTTTTTAAATACGACCTATCATAATAAAGTCAGCTAAAAAAACCCGGAACTCTTTCCAAACCACCAAAGTAATTACTTACGGTTCTTATCTTTGGAACAAAAATCCTTAAAAAAAGGAAATAATATTATAAAAACAAGGGTTCTTACCTAAAGAAAGGCCAACCTTTAAAGCTTAACGTAAAAACAATAACGGCTAAATTCCGGCTAAAAAGGCTTAGCTCTCGAAAGTAATCTAAATAATTTAACGGATTAATCAGATCACATAAATCATATAGATCCATGACATACTCATTATAGAAAGGATGGATATATAATAAACCAGTTTCCTATGTAAATAGCCTCTAAATAATTTCGCTCCTTAGCTATTAATCTAAATCTTCAATTAAAAATACCATTTTTTAATTAAAGGAAAAGTCTGCAAATCTTTTTAACGAATAAACTAATAAATTATTCCTCGCCTTATTATTACCTGCAAATCAAGACCCTATTTCGGATACTGCTTATACCTCCAGGTGGATATATGACAGGTTCGTTACATTAAGTAGTTTAAAAAGTAGTTGGGATTAATAAATATTACAAAAACCCTGGATTACCGCAGGAAAACGTTAAAGGCGATTTTCAATAAGAAATTAGTTAATTAGGAAAATACAATTACCGGAGAAGAGGTTAAATGGAAAGCTATAGCTTTAAAAAGTGATGAAAATATAGCGATTAACGCCCGAACTTTTTAAGGAGTTGAAGGGGTATGTCAGCTAGCCACGTGCTCTGAAGCGCCCAAACTGAAGAAAGCTACGCTTTGATCGGAGGATAATTGTTCCGTTACTAGGTTACACAAAAGCAGTGCGTATACGAAGCACTTACGCAATTAGCGGAATATAACAACGAAACTAACATCCCTTATATCTGACAGTTGTTGTTTCCTATAAATTACATAATTACATTTTATATAGTTTACTAAGTAAATTAATTTATAATATTTAAATTTTCCTAATAGTCAATCTTTTTCTTATTCTTAATAACTTGAATTTATTATTTAAAAATTTGTCCTTTTTTTAGGTTTTAAAAAGCTGCTAAATAGGTGCTAATTAAGATTTTTTATCCTATTTCTTTTACGATTTATTTTTAAATTATTATTTGTAATAACATTTTGGTTTTTTTTATTTCCTGTCGGATTTTTTCGTTTAGGCGTAAGTTTTCCTGTTAGCAAATTATAGAAATCGACTTTTTTAATCCGTTTTGTATTAGGGTTTTTTTAAGTACTGGCTGCTAATATCGGTCTTTTAAGGCTTTTTAACCCCTTATATTTACGTATTAAATGTTTCTTCTTTCCATATTTATAATATTAAACCTAATTTAAATTTCGTCGTTATATCGTTCTTAATTTTATTACTCATAGTTGCGTTCCATAAAACGTCGAAAATATTTTCCGTTTTTGTTCTTAGTTAGGTTTATATTACCTCGTTCGTAAAATGAATTAGTTTTTTTTCGCGACGTCGTTTATATTGTCGATTATCGCTTTTAAAGGTTTTCGTAATATATTTATTAAAAGAATTAAATTGTTCGAATTTGATAATTTCGCCTCTCACATTTCTTTTCAGATTATTATAAAATATATTAATTAAGTTATTATTATTATTGTTTGTTCAATTAACTTTAACTATAAACCTTCGAAATATTACTATATATTTAAATATTAATCCCGTTTGTCGTATATATAAGATTTGTTATGTTGCCATACGTTCTTTATCGGGATTATCGAAATTTGCTTTAAGTTTATTTTCCACGGTTTCGTAATTGCCGAATAGTTAAATAATAAACGTAACTTTGTCGGCTTTTACCGGTAGTTTCTTATAACATGTTTAAATTAATTAAGGGCATTTCCTATAAGGAAAGTTGCGATAGTAAAAATCTTTTTCGTGAGGTTTTTAATTTCTGAAAAGTACAAGTATATTCGAACTCAAGTTAAAAAGCTTTAAACGCTCCTTTTTCCCTTATACAGCTAAAACTTACTAGCTTTAATTCGTAAGGTATATATAGGTGTCGTAGTTTTTATAGTCGTAAATTGCTAAATCGTAAGTTTTAACTGGTTAATCCGTTTTTGAAGTTGCTAAGTAATACCGTTGTAGTTACTTGCCGATATAATATTTAAATATTGTTTAAGGCTTGATGATTTCTTTAAACAAAAACTTATAACGTATAACATTTAAAAGGGTTTCCAACTATTAACCTTTAACCGTATGGTTTATATTAGGAAATAAATTATAAATATTAAATAATAAAATTTAGTTATTTCGCTTAATAATAACAAAATACGTTTTACATAATTAAGTTTTATTATAAACTGTTTGTTTTTAGGTTTAAAAAATAAATATAAATCGTAATTATATATTTTAAAGCGCTTTATTCTAGTATTTAAGGCCATACTGTTTAATTTAATCCCGTTTTATTTTAGTATTTGAAACTATACTGTTTAATTTAATTCTGTTTTATCTTCGTATCCAGAGCTATTTCGAATGTAGCGTGTGTTTTCCAGCTCCTTATAGCGTAACTACGACCGTTTCTTTAAATTACCAAAACGTCCGAAACGTTAGGTCGTAACAGAACTAACCACTTATAAATACCCATAAGTATTTTTAAACGAGTATTAATCTACGTACTAATCCGTATTGCCGTTAAAATATTCGCGCGAACGGAATTACTTATTAAAATAAAAAAGTTAGCTAATAAAATTCCGGTATTCCACTTAAATCGAAAACGTTATCGATATTATGGGTATATTCTGCATTTTGGGTACCCATGGGTGGTTAGTTCGTGGGTAATTTCATTCCACCCACGGAAAGTTTTACCCAACCACGGGTACCCGTAGGTGGAAATTTTAGGGTGGATGGGTGGGTAGTGCAAACCCTACACGAAACACGCCATGAAATGTGGTGGGCTGCGAGCTTCGCCCACGAATCAAAACTTCGTAAGACGACGCACGCCCATGTCACACCCAGCGGAACCTTCCTTTCCTTGGCAATTCACCGACGCCGCTGCAATGCTGAACCGTAATCGGCTGTTGTCAGAATACGGTGCTCACTGATCACATCAGGCCATAAAGTAGGGGTGTCAGCGCAAGCTTGCTTGGGTAGTGTTTCGTTCCATGGGCCATAGGTGCAACCGAATTTGGCCCCCGTATATGCGTCGAAGATGACTTGCATGACGAAATTCCGTTCAAGTGCATTCAAAGACCTTTTCAAGGAGCTGGGTATCAAATGATGATAGCCAACTTAAAGCACCCCAACCGTCTCGGTCCTTCGGCATCATCGTCTCCGCGATTTCCATGTATCGCTGGACCTCAGCTGGCCCGTAATCCTTAAGGCTTCTTCGACGCTCTTGTCTTACGTTTTGGAATCGGAATGTACGTGTTGTCGTTGTGGCCCGAAGCTTGCGATTCTTGAATGACAAGAGCAGCAATGCTACATCAGGTGCATTGAACGTGTTGAAGCATGCTCTGGCTACCTCAAACGCTCTTTGTATATCGACCCGGGTTGTTGTATGCTCAATGGACCATCCTAAACGAAGACTTCCCACGCGGTTTGTCCATGACCCCATTGCAGATTCTTCTGCAAATTCAGGGTACAGGTTATGTAGTCCAGCCTGGATGAGTTGGTCAAGAGAGAACACCCAAGACCGCCTAGTGTGATGCACACCTCTCTGCGAAAGATACTCCCCGTTGTCATAATATGGGGTTTTGAGAAGAAAATCGAAAAATTTCCTTATCTCCTCGTCGAGTTCGGAATTTTGACGATAGGCCCGGAGCAATGTTATGTTGCGCGTAAACTGCCCACGAGGGAACTTCCTCGTGTCGACCGTGCAAATTTTGACCTCATCTAGGGCCCAGCGACGATGGTGGCATCTCCAGGTCGCGTACTGGATCACAAACAGCAGAGAACTGCTCCACGACATCAAATTGTCATCGCCTTCCCCTCCAAAACATGACTTAGTCAAATGTCTGTGTAGCATTCGTGGGACACCCTTCCGCGCCTTAATGACACGTACCGCAGTGCAATCTCGTTGCAGGTCGCCGTTGCAATAACGATGGGCGAGCAGGCGTCTACCGATTTCGTCTAGTTTCTTGAAAGGGACAACGGTGGCTATACGGAAGTCCGCGAGTTCGTCCAGCGATTTAGCGAGATGAGCCGCAGCCGCATGTTCCAATTCCCGGTCTGCTGCTTTTACGAATCCGAACCTACAGACTTCAGCAGCGTCCTTCGGGGTCTACCTGCCGAGTTCCGAGACTCACTGAAGGGAGAAACCAAAGGAATTGTAAGTTCACTCTCTAGATGTATGACTGATAGCTAATTCTGGACAGCTTGTGCCAGAGTACTCTGCTTGCCTCGATTCTGTGAAAAGAACATCGTTGGATACCAGGCATGGGATGATGCACAAGTTTGCGGATCCAGAGTCGATGGCCTTTGGGAACTTGTCCCGCATCTTAAAAGACTTTTATGATCGCAGGATGGCGACCCTCGACGAAAAAGGTATTGACAGGCATTCACCTTTATCTAGACATAACAGTAGTTGAAGCCGGGGTTATTATCTACTCGTTGCGGCGGAATCTACAGGTAAATGCGGACACTGAACCTGGCAGCCACTGTAGGATAAGGCACTGTCTCTCGCTGCAAAGCACTTGCTGACTGTCTTGCCTAGAAGGAGCCATGGACTTCTTACTTGTCATCGTTAAGAACGGTTGCACGGGTGCTTCCAGCTCACCTCCACAGTCACAATCTCCCATACAGCTCGGTTATGGCGGGACAAACCTATACCGCGCTAAAAATTGCAACTCAGGAGGCCGGAAACGGCAGCTCAAGGAGCCAGAAACGGGAACAGGGGGAATAGCAGCCCGAAATCTGGCATGCAGCAAGATAAGGTTAACTTGGTGCTGCAATATACTAACTAAAAAGGTATTATAAAATAATTTATACGAATATTAAAGTAGAAATTAGAATATTTCGACTTCTAGCCGTAGGCTACCATAGTGTAAAGCAGTAAGGGTCTTTGTTTTGCTTAAGACCCAGGTGTTAGAAGCGCTGTACTTTTCATCAGGGTTGCGAAATTAATCCTTAGCCTTTAGTCTTAGTTAGACTAAAACTTAAACTAATTAACTAATTTAAGGTAAAAACTAACTAATTTAAATAAAGGGCTAACTTTTTTGCTTAGTTAGTCTTAGTTAACGACGTAATTAATTATACTAACTAAGAAAACAAAGAAAGATTTAATATAAGTTAAAGAACTTTATTTATTTTTTAGAAGAAAATATTGAGAAGTTTTATATAAATTGTAATAGAATTAAAAGATAATATTGATATATTAGAAATATTCAAAATAAATATTTGTTTAAATATTCGATACAAGACGTTTTTTTAAATATATTTATCTTTTTAAATATAAGTTAAATTTGCTTTTTATACTTCAATTTTAAGTTAAAACATTTTAGAAAAAGCATTATTATTTATATAACTACAAGAATTAGCTTAATGGTCATTTTTATCATTGTTTTTTATATTTTTCTTATTTTCCTTTAATGCGATAAAAATGTTAATTCTGGTTAAATTCTTTAACTTCTAACTTTTTAATAATATTAACAACTTAACAGCAAAGGGTAAAAATCGGTTTCGGGATTTCTTAATAATATTTTCGCGATAAATTGTTTAATAGTGGATATTTATAAAAATTCAATTCGCAAAAGCCTAAAGGATGGATCTATTATAAGATTGATGAAAAGTAAAATTAGAAATTACCAAATTAAAATTTTAATATAACAATAGGCTTTGTTAATTATAAAATATATTCATCGTCAACTTCATTTTGTTAAGCAGTAAAAACTCGTTATTCCAACCAACATTTTTAACGAATATATTATATATACTTTCGTTAAATGAATTTATATCGTTGTTTAACTTAAAATAATTAGCTTTTTAACAACAATTAGTAAATTTTAAATAAGGATCAGACATTATGGTTAAAAAGTGGCATTTATACTTTTTAAGAATTAAAAAGGTTATTTTGCGCAGAAAATATTTCATTAATCTTTCATAACCGACTTTTATAGCCGATATAAGATCCGTATAATACTATAACCAAAATGAGATTAATCCTAGTTTATTTTAAAGAAAATACCTTAAAAAAACAAAACTAAATAACAATGTAAAAAGAAAGAAAAAGGTAAAAACAAAAAGAAAAAAAAAGAAAATACGATTTCAAAATAAAAATAAAAACAAAGATAAAAACGAAAATAAAAGCTTACAAAGAATTAGTTCTTTTCGATATATTTTCCGTATTTTTCGATAGGGTTTTCCAATTTATTACATATCGTATATATATATATATATATAATAATGCCTTATTTAAGATTATATATGTTTCGGCTTGTAATTTAACTCTTAATTTAACGAAATTTCGAATATACCTTTTAACTCGCTTAAAGCCGTTAATTCTAAATCGGATAATATCTTTTCTCTAAATATTGCTCTTGCCGAATTATTTCCAATATAAATTAAAACCTTTTTTAAATATAAAGTTGTCTTAATTATATTATATGTTAAATTCTAATGAGTAGGATTATTAAAGAAGAAAAGTTAATTTATTAATATTTAATAAATAATATTAACACACTTAAAGGAATTTCCTTTTTATTATAAATTTGGGAAGTTATTTCTTCTTTTTTATATTTTTCGATCTTTTCGATAAATAATTTGGAATATTTATGTCTATATTTTATCGAAGTAGTTAATTTCCATATTTTCACCATCGTATCTATTAATATTAGATAATAAATTTCATAAAAAGTAAGATTTACCCCATTATTTATATAGGTTTTATTCACTTTTCGTTCGGATTAACGTTTTGCGTAAATTCGAATAATTCTTGTACTGTTTGGGAATATAATAAAAAAAATTTCAATATATCGTTAACGCTAATATTGATATTATCTGTAATATATCGAATATTGTTAAAAAAGGTTTTTTGCAATTAATCTTAAAGATTCCTTTTTATATGTCGTTTTAAATAAGCCTTTATTCGAAGCGTGATTTCCCGTAATGTTAAATATTTATTAATATATGTTTTTTATAAAATTAAAACAACATATCTAAATATATTTTCTAAAAATAAAAACAGATAGAGTTCTAAAGTATCCATAATACTTTCGTATATTTAAGGACCAGAATATATTTCGTATAATTCTTTAAGTCTTATAAATATTAATAATAATTTATTAATAAGTTTACAATTTAACTTGAAATAGCAAATAATAAAAATAATAATAACGCTTAAATAAGCCGTTTAACTTAAAGAAGCCCATATATCAAATAATAATAAAACAACGCCGTTACTATTATAATGGCTTTTTAATAATAAATTAACATCTGAAATAGCCTTAATAAAAGTATTAAGAAGTAGTATTTTTAATTTATGACGATTTAGAATTAAATTGAGCTCAAAATATTTTAATATAATTGCAAAATAAAAGCTTTAAACATACCGGTTATCATAATTTCATACATTTTTAAGCGGTTTAAAATTTAAATTATGGAAATAAAGGTTATTATTGATAATAGAGGTTAACATCTTTTGATATGTTTCGTTTTCGTTAAAATCTTTAAAGTTATTATTTCAAGCTTTTTTTGCTGGTCGGATAAATTTTAAAGAGATTATATTGAAGGTAAAACTGTAAAGTTCTTTGTATTTATTTAGCTAAATATTGGCGGTATTTTATAGTATACTTATTTTCTTTACGTATTTTCTTCTTGTGTTATTATTATAAGCAATTTTTGAACGTTTATTTTTATAATAACGAGCAAAGCTCGAAGCTTGAAATATTTTAATTATTTAGTTTTTTTGTAATTGAATTTTTATTATTTTAATGTATTTTTAAAATAATTCAAGATATTTACATAGTACAATCAATTAGCATATTGCGATCGCTTTTTATATTTATAGGTAATAAATATTTAATAACTAAATTATTTTCAAAAATATAGATCTTAGATTTTGAAAGATTTTCGAACATAAAAGAATTTTGATTATATTTTAAAATTTTATAAAAACTTTTAATAACTAAATTAGAAACCGATTTTTCAGATCCAGTAATCGAACATAATAATAAAAAAGTAACTTTATTGGTTGAAGTAATAATAAAAGAATGGATTCTTAAAACCGTTAACATCTTGAAAAGAGTTAAACGATAATAAAATTTAAAACGAGATACGTAAATATAAGCGATTTTGATATAGTAATGTAAGCGGGGTGTATAATTTGCGGTAAAAAACTAATGGATATTAGTAGCTTTTATAAAAATTAATATATAATTTTTATTAAATATCTACCGGTTATAAAGTTTTTAAAACCTGGTAAACCCCGTCAAAGCCATTAAAACGATTAAATCCTTTAAATCCTTTAGATTTTTTAAATTTTTTCAAGCTATTAAGGCCATTAAATGCGTTAAATCCTTTAAAATTATTATATATACCTTTTTTTAATTTCCTGTTTATTTCAACTTATTCTTTTTTGACAAATCATAGTGTTTCACCCTTTATTTGTAGTTATAATCTAATTTATTATAATATATCTCTTTTAACGTTTATATCTTTTTCCCCTTTGTATGAAAAATAACAATAATACCTGTTACTTACGATAGTTTGTACGCTGTTTTTATGCGTAAAGTTAAAGTTAAAAACGATTTTAACGAATTTCTTTTCCTTCTTAGTATTAACAATTTTCTTAACAGATATTTCTTTTTTGATTTTATTTTTATATTTAATTTAACTTGTAAAATTAACTATATTAGGCCGAAAATGAAAGATCCCTATATGGTTTATATAATTACAAAATGCAAATTTAAGCATACGAATATACGGTTTATAATGGCTTATTATGGCCCTATATTCTTCATTTTTCAAACGATAAAACGGTAAAATACTTTATCTTGTTTTTTATAGTTTTAAATTTGTGTTAATTTAAATTTACTCATATTATCAACAACGATGGTACAAACCTTTACTCGAAAATAACCCTCAAAATCAAATTCATCCAGTAACTCCTTTATTCGATCGTTTTTCTTATAACTTTATCCCACTTACAAAAGTATAGTATTTCAATTTTCTGAATATATATATATATTAAATTGGGACGGGGTGACTCGGTCCTGATCAGTATATAATTCCAAGGAGTGTTTTCGTATAGGTACTTAGTGGTAAGTTCAAAAGCAGTCTGTATTGCATAATGTTAAAACCATGATAATATCTTCTGATAGCGTTACGCCTAGCGAAAATGAACCTTTAAAAATACATATATAATGTAGAACTACTGATTATCCGAAATCGGACTTAAACCCTTGCACTCTGCCCTATTTTAACCTTTCTTTTTTACGATAGGAATCGTTTTTAAATTATCGTAAAAAATAATTAAAATCTTAACATAAAATTTCCCAACGCCGTAAGAAATAAATTATATTTGTAACTTATTAATAAATTTAATTACCATTTTCGCGGCTTATCTTTTAGTTTTCTTAATTTAAGATTTCGGCCTCGACGCCTCACTAAATCCTTTCGTTATCTTTTTCTTTCCCTTTTTTCTAAACTTTATTTTCCAGCATTTCCGTATTAATTAATTGCTTATACCTTACCCAGCCAGGCCATCTTTAAAGGAAATACGGCTCAAGCCGTATTTTTACATTTTTATATATATCTTCCACCTAGCGGTATGGTGTAATATACTCGCCGTACGCTATAACGTATACTTACTAATTACCAAGTTCTACACGCGGTATATATCCGAAGTTCGACGGGAATTCCGAAGATAACGATTTAAGATTAGAGACGGGAGCGTTAATCGGTCGAAACGATTTAAATAAAGGTAAAGATATTGTCGGATGTGAAGGTTATTCGGAAAACCGTTTAATAAAATAAACCGATCGAGGTTCGGGGGTTTTGGATGTTTTAAATTCGGGTACTGTACTTTCTTTAATTAGTCGAATACTTAGCGGTTTATTAATTAATTAATTAACTTATTCCTTTATATATGAAAGCTTATTTTTAAAAGATAAATATCGTCTTAATTACATTTTAATACTTCGCTTTATGTTATCTTTTTTAACTTTAAACCTAGGTAAACCGTAATTATTTCGGTAAATATGAATTTTATATCGTTTTTACCAAATTCCGGTTGCTTAACT
Source organism: Monosporascus sp. 5C6A (assembly GCA_004155035.1). NCBI lineage: Eukaryota > Fungi > Ascomycota > Sordariomycetes > Xylariales > Monosporascus > Monosporascus sp. 5C6A. The sequence goes on from QJOB01000787.1 coordinate 55,536, forward strand.
ATCGGTCCCTTTCCTTATTATAATAAATTCCGCGTAATAATGTAATATACGTATGTAAGCCATATCCACATATATAAAACTTAAATTAAGAAAGTATTTGGATAATTACTATACGATTAAGCGAATTATTTAATTCGCTTTCCGTTTATACGTAGCGGTATATTTGCAGAAATAATCGGGTACGATTTTAAGTTTGAAAAAATATCGAATATTAAAATAAACCGAACTTTTTTAAGATGTAATATACCAACTTAATAACACGTTATTCCTTTTTAAATCGGAAGGTTAACTTAAGACATATTCCAGATATAAAAATAATTATTTTATTTAACCGTTTCGGCGGCTTTATTAAAATTAAAAAATTATTTATCTTTCGAAATTATTCGGCCAGTTTCCGGGATATATATCAAATTATCTTAATGTAAATAAACGCTAAATATTAATATAAAACCGGTAATATAATCAAACTGTAAATACTTTTTATCTTATATTATTATAAAAACTGTGAAAAACCATTTGAAGAGTCATCGTATTCGAAGATACTGGGTATAGTATCTATCGTGGAAATTATATCGTGGAATGATTTCTGTGTATTAGCTCAGCCTTATTTTCCAGGCTTGGACCTATATATTTACCTTGCATATCATTATAAAAATACGCCATAATAACGCGGTAATCGCATTTTGCTAATTTCTTTTTCGAAATTTCCAACCAGCTAATAAGGTAATATCTTTTTATAAACGTTACATATTAATATTATAAGGTATAATCGGTATAGCTTAATCGAACTAAAAAGGAAAAATAGCTCTTTTTATAAATAAGGGTTTTACGTTTTTGTTATATATTTTAACCAATAAACAATCTATATTATCATTCTTCTATATAAAAACATTCGTTATTTAGCCGAACTTTTCAAAATATAAAATATCTAACTTTTTGGAGTCTTTATATTTATTTTGCATAATACGCTTCCTGGATAATAGTATAATAACTAATTTAAAACAAATCGAGGTAAATAAGAATATTTTAAATAGTATTTAATAATTTAAAATAACTGCAACGGATAGGAATAATATTTGAAATATATATTTAGATAAGTATAAGTAAATAAATATGCTTAGGTAGATGCCGTTATAAATACGTTACTTCAAAAATTCTATACATATAAAAAACCGCTAGGAAGTAACAACGAATTATATACTTAACTAATTAAGTACTTTCTAATCGACCAGACGAATCTTTTAACCGTATAACGTAAACGCCGAGGAATTTCCAGGAAATTTCATCCGAAGTTGTTAAAAAGGTACAGTTACCTATTACGTTCTTTAATTAATTTCGTATGCACTTTTTTCGCTTCCGTATTTCTCGAAATTCTTTTTCCTATAACTTTTCCATAATCAACTTCTGCTATTTAAAATCTTTCGTTTCTTACACCTACACATATTCTTACGTTAATTATCTATCATAAGTTCTTACCAGCTATCAAAATCACGCGGTTCCGTAATCCTCGCATAAATAGAAATGGCGAAAAATTAATTTCCCCAATAAAAAAAAACTTCATTAAAAATAAGCAAAATCGAATAATATATAAGCAAACTTTAACAACGCAAAACCGATTAGTTCTAAAATTAAAAATAACAAACGTAAATTTAAATAAGTCGCTAATTATCGTAATCGGGTCTTAATAACGTCGAATACTAAAACGTTCTTTAAATTTACTATACGTTATACTGATAAGACGTTAATTCTTAATCGGAAATTAAAGCTTCCTTTTAATCTTTTAAATGCCCGCAAACCTTAGAGACCGATATATCGTTATTTTTTAAATAAAAACGATAACCCCTTTATTTCAATACCGATTTTTTAGCAATAATCCTAAAAATCCCATACCGGCTAAAATCCTTATAATATTCAACCCATTACTTTTCAAATCTTATCCATCGGTTAAACCCAAACAAAACCTAACCGCTAGCCAGATTTTAGGTACCGTTAAGCAGATAATAAATAATCGCCGATCAGTTTCGGTTATTCCAAAACTAAACAATATACCTGCTTTAAACAATTCTTTCTCAAAAGAATCTTCATCAACGGCTTTAATAATCGCAACATTTCCTCAAATTACGAATTGAATCTTTAAATTATGCATTAGTATAAAGGCATTACGGCTTCCTCGTATCATCTTTAATCGGAAAAAAAAACTTAGCAAAACTTTGGAACGATATAAACGCTATATCCCACGTTATTTCCAAACATTTTAAAATAAATGCTTTATTTATTATAACCTAATTACAAACTGATTATTGATCGTTACCAAATATTCAAAACATATTTATTAATATCGTAAACGGCGTTATTCAAAATTAATATATCCAATAGCGAATTACTAACGAAACTTTTTAGCTAACTGCCAATTTTTAATCCGTTATAATAGACAAACTCGCCGTATCGGAAAAGTTACAATCTTAATCAATTTACGTCAGATTATTTCGAAACGGTCCAATTGGCTTTTTTATAATTAAACTTCCTAAAAATTCTTACTATATCTCCGGGCTATTTATTTAGGTATGCGGTATTCCCAACCTCGTGCCGTATAAATTATACAAAAAACGATTCGTATCATCGGAACATCTTAATTGATACGGCATATACCCATTTTTTAAGTACCGGTATTTCCCAGGTTTCTATAAATATCCTATAATAATTACGTTAAGTTTATCTAAAAACATAACTGTACATTCCGAAATAATGCCTATTAATAATTTAAGGCCAAAAACACCCGATTACCATAATCGAAAAAAGCCTTCGTAACAGTACTTATCTAATATTCCGACACTCCCATTTCGAAAGTCCTAAATTCCAAATTATAATTACGAATTACGTATCTAACCTAAAGCTCCGATCCAAAGTTCGTATTATTATAACACAAATTAATATTAAAAATAAGTTATAATCGTAGTATAAAATAACCGTAATCGGAAATTAAGAAAAAAATTCTTCTTTTTGTAATTTAACTTTTTATAATTAATCGCGTTAATCTTGTTCTTTGCCTTTATCGGACCGTTTCTAAAATATCATTATTATTTATAACCGCGTAACTTTCAAACCGGCCATGCGGTATTTATATCTTAATATTTATTTTTATTAACTCTAAAACTTTAAGTTACTAATCCTTTAATAACTTAATATTAACATTATCCAAGTTCCCGGCCATCGTATCGTCAAGTTAATTAAATAACGGTTTCGTCCAGTTATCTTTTTATATATTAATCGACTCCTAATATCCCGTTTTTTCTTTTTCAAATTATTTAAATCGGTTAACAGAAAAGCTTCCTTATAATTACCTCCTACTAATTTGTTTTAACTGGTAAAAACTTTAACCGGTAATCTTACTAGAATACGGTCCTATTTATCGGTACTTAAGCTTCATATCTTTAAATATATTTATGTGCCGTAATATATTATATAATAATACCAAATCGTTCACTGTTAAAGGTTTAGTTTTTATCTTGTTCCGGTTTTTATAATTAACAAATTTGGCGGCTTTACGCTGCTATTCGTTAATTATTCGGACGGCGTGAATTACGTCTTTTACTTTTCGCTTTAATAATCGAATCCGCTATAAAATTAAATTTTTTCCGGGGTATTCGGGTTCCAATTTATAAGTTTTCAAATTAAAATTACTATTTCGATCGGCTATAATACCTTTTATCCGTATAGCAACTTATAAAAACTAAATCCATAACTTTTCATAATGATATTATCTGTAAAAACCATCTTTAGCAGTAATTTAACTTATCTTTTATTAATTTTATTTGTTGCTTTTATTAAGATTTTAATGCTTGGTGCATAGCTTTTTTCGATTAATTCTTATCGTAAAGTAACGTACGGAGTTTTAATTTTTCGTTCGATATCTAACGTTATATACGTTTCGAAAATTTCGCCTTTATTTTCCAAACCACCGTTAATTTTAATCTTAATCGGAATGCCGTATTAAAAATGTTTTCCAGAAACCTTTTAACCGCTATTAACGTAATAAATCACGGGGCCATAATCTTTAAATAATCCAATAACTCGTACCTAACTTTAACCGTAACCTTATATCTACTATTATCGGGTATAAATTATATATTAATTACCTAAATAACTGCTATATCGATAAATTGTAAAAAGCTATGACTTTCTTCGAAACGCCGATCAGCTGCTTTTTGATATTTAAAGTACGCAAAAATTACTTCCTAAACTTGCCTGTATATACCTTTTTAATAATACGAAATTATTATAAGTCGGTACATCGAATCTTTTTTTTATAACCGAAATCTTCGTAGCACTATTTAATTATTATATTTCGCTTTTATTTTATATTAATAATCTTTCGACTGTTATAGCAGTTATTACCCTTTTGTTATAAAATACCGTTTTAAACGAAATATTTTTAACCTTCAATTTTGAAACAGATCTTTTACGTATCGTAATATTACGGAAACGATTAGGAAATTCCAGAACTATTAAAAACATTACGTATTTTTGCAACTTTTCAAACTAATTGCTAATAGAAAATCCTTATTCCGTTTCCGTTCCGAAAATAATAAAGGTTATACCCGATATAATCCAGTTAAACTTAACGACATTTAACTGGATATTACTAAAATTATTAACTTTTCCTTCTTATTAATCGTCTAGGGCGTCGAAAAGTCTTGTTGGTTTTTTAAATACACTATCCGTAATTAATTCTTTTTTATTAAAGGTATAGTTAATTTCGAAATTAAATGTTTTTATTTAAACAATCCATTTAATTAATAAATCTTCCGGTGAAAAACTTAAGGAATTATTAATTTATGCCACAAATACCTTAATATCGGTTTCCAAAATAAATCGGATGCCGTAAATATAATTTCGGAATCGTTTTAAAATTTTAAAAACCGTTCGATATTTTAATTTGCCAGTATTGTAATTTAATTTAGCACCTTTCCAAATGCCATTCTTATAACGCGTAGGATGTTCGATACCGTCGATTAGTTAACTTAAAATGCCTTTATAGCTTTTTTCGCTAGCGTTAATCCTTAAGATAATTTTTCCCATGTTAAGGCTATAATTTAAAATAATCAAGGTCGGAATTGTAATAAAATCCTTTTCCAAAATTTCCATTGTTAAGTTTTAATTATAACCCTGTTCGAAAAATCGCTTTTTACGAAATAACCGGGTTAAAAATTTAACATTCAAAATATCCGGTAATAGACGGTAATACTTAAAAACACTTTAACTTCCGTAACGTTTTTGTACTGCTTAATCTTTAAATCCTAATTACTTTAATACTGTTAGGTCGTCGGCTATTCGATCCACAGAGAAAGCTTATTATAATAATAGTTTTTTAGCATTATTAAAACTTTGCTATATTAATCGTTACACCGGCAAGTTTATAATTTAAAAGGGTTTTGTTTATAGTTACTATATACTTATAAATAAATCGTCGGATTTTCAAAAGAATCTCTATCTTATTATATCTAGTTTTAAACCTTTAATGTAAACGTTATCAACGAATAGTCGGGTTACGTAAAGTATCAAATTATTTAAAATCCTCCCGATTATATAATAAAAATAAATTATAAAATTGGTAAATTCTATAGGTATAATAATGTATATGAAAAAGCCTAAAAATATTAAAAATATTATATAATCCTTGTTAACTAGAACTAACGTAACCTAATTATAACCGGAAAAAAGTTTATTAAATTAATTAAAAGGCATATGGCAAAATCGGCAAAGAACTTATCGCAATTTTCTGGCATCCACGTATTCCGTAATGTAATAACGTTTAGTTATATTGCGGAATTAATTAGCTGTAAGTTACTATCCTTTTTTTATAAGGAACCAGGTACTTCTATATGCGGCATAAAATTTTTTAAGAATTCCCTGTTAAATCTGTATTTATAACAGGTCGATTAATCTGTTTTTTATGTTAGCCGGTACTTTAATACCTTTTATTTACTAAGTTCTATAAGGAACTATACGAATTTCGTAAGCAGGTACAATATATTCTTTAATTCTTCCGTATTCTTTCCATTTTAAGCTAGAGTTATTTTCTTTCGGAATAACATCTTTTTTAAAAAAATGCTTTTTTAATGCGGGTAAACTTGTCGCCTAAGTGATTAAGGATAATTTCGGCTTTCTTTTCGGTAAATCGGGTACCTCAAAATATGTCAAAAAATTTGGGAAACAAGGCTATTAATAGCGCTCCTAGCTTATCGGGTTATTTTCCTTTTTAATTAATGGCCTTCTGTAGCTACTTAAGTTTTTTAACCTTTTAATCCGGGTTTTTTAAAAGGATAAATCCGTTAGGTAGTATATCGTTAACAGAAATAACTTCTTTCTACTTGGATTTGTATATAATATTAATTTAAACCGGTCGTTTTATATTAATATAATTACGTATTTCCTTCCAAAAACTGTCATAAAGTGCATATTTTAAATTTTCGTTAGTAAATTATCTTAACATAGTATCGCCATATTCCAATTTGCTATTAATTACGTCCGAAATACTGGAATAATCCTAATTAGGATAAGTATCACTAATTAAGAAAATATAAGGACTTATAACTGGTTTATCGGTTTTTTTGTTCGTAAGCTTATAAGCGTCAATAAAACGGCTTATAATTTTACTGGCTGGTTTTTTTTGGCTTTTTGTCAGTACGGATATTACGATTAATTCGTCCTGTAAGTATTAATAGAATGATAATTTTTGTAAGGCTGAGTTTTAAGGTTTTTTCTATAACTTCAAAGTTCATATTTAAAGTTATTTTTGATTTACTATAAAATTTAATCCGAATATTAATAATTACGTAATATAGCTGTCATCGACGACAAAGAGAAAAATAATAAATAATCGGCTAGCTAGTTAAATAAGTACATCGATGATGTCTTTAAATCGGGTTATTTTTTAAAAATTAAAATTTATAAACGATATTTGTATTTGTCCTATAATTAATCCCTATTTTTTAACATACAACGAAATAATAACGTTCGATTTTACCTTAGTATCTATTACATTATTAATTAAGTTTTTACCGCTTTTATAATTAACTTTTATTATAAATTTAAATAAGGAAGTAATATATTCGGTTGGATTGTAATGTTATACAAACAGAACGTTAGCTTCCTTTTAACTTTCAGCCTTATACCTAATATCTATTATCAAAATTCTGGGATTCCTTTTTATTATTAACAACTTAAAACCTTAAATTTTAGTTTCAGTTATCTTAACCGTCTTTTCGTTATTACAACCGAATATTTCCAAAATCTTGATAATTATAAAATTCTTAAAAGCCTTACTAAAATTAAAGCAGACCTTCATTAACTTAAACTAAACAATTTTAAACTTTTCTTCAGCGTTCTCTTTAATTTTCTTTTCCTAAAACTTAACAACCCGTTTATTAATCAGGCCGCTATAATTTAGCTCGTTATCGGTCTAAATCCTAGCCTTTATATCTATAAATAAAAAGCTTTCGTACATCATATCATCATTATTAATTTTAATTTTTTTAATCATCTTATAGTTTTTTTCCTTATCAATATATTTAATTATTAAAATATTAATAAAAATAATAAAAGAAATAAAGTTATTAATTTTTAAAACACGGATTTTCTTAAAATATCATTTTTTTAACTTTAATAAAATTATTTCATAACCAGTTACTTCAAAGTATCTTTTTATAAAAAGAACATTCTGTTTTTTGCAATAAAATAAAATATATTAACATTAACTACATAATTTTAATTACTGCTTACTTCCGGTTGTTTTAAAGTTTTTGTAAAACGAAGCGAAGCTGGAGCATTTCCTTAAGTATTACAAAATTCGGTATTAATTCCTTCGTTTTCGGATCTCCTATATATGCCCTATTGGCGATCAAAATAATATATCTTGTTTTTATATTATTTAGGAATATTCGGGAAATTATAAATCCATTTAAATATCTTCTTCCAAATCGGCACTTACTTATTAATCGCTTAATACTTAAAGATAATCGGGAATTATATTATACTTAACCTGGTACAATTATCCGGACTTTCGAAATAAATAATCATACCGTCGTCGTCGAAACAAATTAATCAATATTTTCCATATTAATAAATAATTTACATTTATATATCGAATAGCCAAGCTTTAAATAAAACTAACAAGTATTATAATCTAAATTGCCAAATTAACTACCGCGAGCTTTATAACTTCTATAACTATCTTAACCATTACGGTAACCACCGCGATAACTACCTCAGTTACGGCAATAATTATTCCGTTTAGATTTATCTAGCTTGAAATTAATTGCACGAATTAATAAATCGGCACCATAATTTCAAACTTAAAAGGCTTTCTGTCCTAACAGAACATAATGCTAAAAAACTTTAGCAACGTCATTATATTTCATCTTTTCCTTAAAAGCCTTTAAATTCTAAATGTATCAGGCCTAAGCAATCTCTAATTTTTGTAATACGTTCGTTATAACGGATACTTAATCAGGTTAACTCGATGTTATCTGTTTAAATTCAGGGCTTACTTACCGTAACGTTAAATATAAACGGCTTTTTTTAATTTGGTTAATATCGAAAAGAACTTCTTTTTATTATTTGCTTCGACCTTTATATCGTATCAGGCCTGCTTTATTAAGGGCTTAATCTTTAATTAATATGTAAGCATTATCGTGAAAAGTCACATATGAGTTTTCGAACTTTATAAAAAAGTTATTAAAACCCTTTTCCAAATAGTTATTAAAAAATCCTTCCAACAATTTTTTAATATATTCGTTCTTGATAACCGTTTTACCTTTACGTTTAATCTTTTCTAGGATTTCGCGGATTTTAGCAGCATATTTTAAGTAATACTTATAAACGTAATTAGGCATAAAACGCTAAGTTTATTTCGCTAAAAATCCTTAATTAATCCTTAATAATCCCAATTTACTTAAGATTTTATAACTTGAAAATCTTTAGAATAATATCGACAGTAATATCCTATTTAGTAATTCCGTTAATAGCAGCTTTTACTTAATCCTTTATATTAGAATTATTAATTTAATAAAGCAATTCGGCAATTATCTTAAACTTTTTAAACCTAAACTTTTGAAATAATTTATAAACGCCTTTAATTTAATCGGTAACTTCTATACTTAAAAAACGAAGCTTAAAATAAATCGATAGATCCGGAAAAACTACAAAAGATACAATTTTATCCATAGTATTTGCCGGAAAACCGTAATTCATTTAATTAATAAATCCGTTTAATTAATAAATCCGTTTAATTAATTAATCCGTTTAATTAATAAATCCGTTTAATTAATAAATCCGTTGAATTAATATATCCGTATAATGTTATATCCGGTATAAGTTAAGCAAATCCAGTAAATGATTTCGAAAAAACTTAAACTAAAAAAACTTCTTATCTTTTAAATATTTTAACAGTAATCCCAGGAACCTTTTAAATTTTAGCAACCTTTAAAAATCCGATCGGGTTATTCGAAAATTCTACCCCGTTAACGTCATTTTCCTTTGACGTCTTAATGAATCGATACTAAATACTAATATTCAACGGTAAATTTTAATCTTTTTTAAAAGTAAGAAACTTTAACATTAATAACAAGCCTTATCGTTTAAGTTAAGTAATAATCTTTAAAGGTTTCGACGGTTTTCAAGCAAACTAGTTAAAATTTAACTTAAAAATTGAATTAAAATAAATTGGTTTAATATGGTTAATATTTAAAGTTTCCGTTTTATTATTAAATACTTAAACATAAAATAAATAATAATATATAACCATCTTTGTAACAATTATCTTTAATTTCATTATTACAAAAAAATAAAACGTTTTTTTTTTTACGATCCAGGTAAACGGATACTTTCCGATCAATACGATACCGTTTTTCCGGCCAAATTAAGTTACTTCCAATTAAAAAATTGATACCTTTATTGTTAACTTAACCGTTTTAATACTTAAACTAATTACGAATAATAAATCCTAACGTAAACCATTTAATAATTCCGATATTAAATGTTATCTAATTAATAAAAAGTAGATCCAAATAGTACTTTAAAGTAACTTTGTTATATCCTTTTTATTATATTAAGAAATATTATTCCCATCTTGTAATTCTCGCTTCGTAACTAAAATACGCAACTTCACAGCCTTATTCCTTTTTTTATTAATATTTATAATTCGTTCTATATCGTTAATCGTAGCGTCGCTTTATAATTCTAATCTTTTAATTCCTAAAAACCACGTTGCCAGTAACGCGGCTTTAACTTTCTTAACTCTTATTAATAATTATTCGTTTTCTGTCGTTATTTCATAATCTTTCGTATAATGAAATTTATTATTTAAATTACGCAATCGATTTAAAACTAATTAATTAAGCCGAATTCCGAAACCAATACCTTTATTCCTTTCCTTATTTGCCGTTACATAAATAAAGCTTTATCTCGTTAAAAAATATCGTATCGTCTCTATTTAATAACTTTCCTTTTAATTAATTATAAATAAAGTCGGTGGCATTGTCGTTGATATTCGTTCGTTTCGTAAGTTCATAAATATCTTTAGTTGCCATAATCGTAATTACTATATTATCGTACATTTTAATCAGGACTTTATCTATTCCGTTTACCAATTCCGGAAACCGGAATTATTTTAATAACTAACTAAAACCAATCTCCTTACTAAAGATACCAAATAAATTGGGACGGGGTAACTGGGTTTTAATTAGTACATAATCGCAAGAAGTATCTTCATATAAATGCTTAATGGTAAGTTCAAACGTAATCTATATTACATAGTATTAAAACCATGATAATGTCTTTTAATAAAGTTACGCCTAGCGAAAATGAACCTCTAGAAATACATGTGTAATATAGAGCTACTGATCATCCGAAACCGGAGCTAAGTCCCTGCACTATGCCCCATTTCAATATGTATATTAATAACTTTTTAGTAGTTTTTACTGCCTAATTTGCATTATAAACCCATATCCGAATGGACTTTTGAAATCGTATATCGAAAAAGCAAATCTGTTAGTTTAATTTATATCTTATTTTAATTTATATTTGTTAAACTTCTAAAGATATCTCCTTCGTATGCAATTGAAGCTACTCCTATTTCTAGCTCTGGAAAACTTGAAATATATAAAGGTAAACAGAAAATCTTCGATTCCGGCATTTCTGTAAGTATATTTTTTTTTTTAAAAATGAAATACGTTATTAATTATTTTATAGAAATGTTACTTACGAAAACGGATATGCAACCTTTGTCGTCGCAGTTTTTGAAATGGAAAAGCCTTAAATAAACATAAATCCTGGGTAAAAAGAAAAGGAAAATGTATATAATAATTTCTTTTTATTTATATATTTTCGGGCTTATTTTTTAAAAAATTGTTAATTTAATTTAAAACAAAGTTAAAAATAATATTGAGCTCAATCTTATATTATAATTCTTTTTTATATTGTTTTGAATTTATTATACGTTTTTTATTATGATCATAATTGTTATTATTATTATTATTATTAATCCCCCCCCCTTTCTTCTCTTTTTGTTATGGTTAAACTTATTAATCCGTAATAAGCTTTATTAATCCAAGTTAATATAACTTATGTTTTAACGTTTTTCTTTTAAAAACTTTTATTAATTATTATTAGTTGTTATGATATTTCATTCCGGTGCATTATTTGTAATTATTTATTATTATTGTTTATTGTTTTTAATTATTCTGTATTGTTTCTATTGTTTTTATTGTTTTTTTATAAAATAATTTCTACTTTTTGGTTAGTTTTTAGTTAGTCCTTAGTTAGTCTTACTTAAAGGGGTGACTTAACTAAGTAATTTCGCAACCCTGCGCATAGGGGCAAGTAGTCCTTTTTCATACCGAATTTACGCAACATAGAATGCAAGGCATGGGACGCGGAATCGATTTTATACGCAACAGCACATATCTGGAACGACAACGAAGTCAATCGCCTGAGGGCATTCCGCAAAAGGCCCAATAGCACGAAGAAAGCTGTTTGCCAGCTCAGTGGTTTCGCTCCGATAAATATTCCTTGCCGCCCTATGCAGGGCCCAGGACTGGGTGAATACAAAAGTGGGATGTATCTCTAAGCTGGCAATGCAGTCTTTCCTTACTATTGGGCCTTTTGGTGCCGAAGGTGCCCCACATGTGGTCGCGTACTGATTGAAATAAAGCGGGAGTCAACTGTTTGATACACGCAAACAGGATGTAGTAGCATTTCCTCCATGATCAAGACGCGACTTGAAAATTCCCCGTAATGGGTGAGAATCGGAGCCCGTGTTTGTAGACGCTCGAAAGTCATATAGCTTCGGTCATTTCGGTCACGTTCTCGCCCGGTGATCGGACGCTTACCTCCGCATCTTATGATAAGACCATACGGATATAGGATGCCGTGACGGGACAGTTACAATAGACGTTCGGAGGCTATACGAATTCGATTACTTCAATCGCGTTCTCGCCTAATAGAGATAGGCTGGCATCTGTATCTTATAACAAAACTGTACGAATCTGGGATGCCGCGACCGGATAGTTACAACAGATGTTTGGAGGTCTAGGAATTCGGAGTTTAGTCCGGATATACCCCAACGGAGATCCGTTAGGAAAGGTTTTCGAAGATTTCTAAAGTCTTCCAAACCTTTCCGTTGATTAATAATAGAAATACTGAAATAATAAAGCTTAATAAGCTATTATTCGTATATATATATATAGCCCTGAATTTCCCCAGCTGTTGTTGGATTTCTATAGCTCGAATATAGCGAATTCTATCCTTTGCGACATATCTTAAGTTTTCTCTAAACGTTTTCCTATATAAATCTTTGTAAGGTAGCCTTACCTTCTGTTTTAATTCTTGGAGGAGGCCATACGAATTGGGTTTATTCAGTTACATTTTTATCAAATAATCAAACGCTAGTATCCGTATCGCATAATACAACCGTGCGAATCTGGGATTTTATAACGGAATAATTATAACATACATTCGTGGGCTATACGGATGCAGTTTATTTAGTTATATTCTCGCTTAGCGGCCGAACGTTTACGTTCGTATCTTATGATAAAACTGTACGAATCTGGGATGTCGCGACGGGGCAGTTACAAAAGATATTCGTAGGCTATGCGGATGCAGTTTATTATGAAACCCTGTCATCACACACTGAAGCATATATGGCTGAAGAAGAAGATAAATTGTCAGGTTGACCTCCTAAACAGTCCTGTCTAGAAAGAAGGTTGCGAAGCCTCCCTATATACACGCAAAACAGCTGTATCTAAAAAGGAACAATACCGGAGCTTCGAACAACGCATCAAACAACGCATCCACTAGTTGCAACGCTAGCTAAGCCATTGCGCAGCTAACAACCCTAGCCTTTAATAAGGTCTGACACACCCCCCCAGCAGTTAGGAACTAACAGCTAAAACTTTCACGAATCTGAAGATTACCCAAAAAAGAAATACAGTAGTAGTTAAAGCAAAAATAAAACTAAAAATAAAAATAAAAATAAAAAGGTCGTCGAAACCGAAAATAAGGGTTTCTTACTTTCGATTTCGAAAAGCTTTTAATAGGATTTAAATCTATATTTTTAAGTATTAAAACCTAATATTATATTTCTAAACCATAAAAGTTTTGTTGGAAAGTTAGCTTAATAACTTAATACTTAAGTTGTCCTAAGGTCTAGGAGATAAGGAACGTATAACGGAAACAAATAATTAAAAAAATAAAACAACAAACTTTGTTATTGTAACGTAATAACGTTATTATAACGAAGCTTTTAATTTTCTTTTAGCCTTAAAGTAACGTTTCGAAAGTTTAGCAACCGAACGAATTCTTAATGCTGCTATAACCCAAATCGCTTTGTAAATTTATCCGTAATTATTACGTTCGTAAGCGTTTATTTAACATCAGTCTTTTTCGTTACAAAACCTTTGCGGAACCAATAATTATAAATATTAACGTATTTTAGTTTCGTAATTAAGTGTATAGTTTTTTCGATAGTTAATCGTATCGTCTACTTATTATCTATTTAAATAATTAGCTTTTTATCCGGCTTTAATTCCATAATTCTAAATAACCTTTGCATAAAAATAGCGTCTTTAATAGTTTGCGAGAAAGTTAATAATTTTATTTCCGTATTTAGAGTAGTAACTATATCCTTCTTATTAACTTTCCGAATAATAAAGCTCCCGAACAATATTAATACGAATCCTTAAAAGCTTCTTCGATTAAGGTTATCCGTAAATAAAGCGTTACTTGCGCATATAATCAATCGGGAGTTAGGTTTTTCGTTACCTCCGAATTTTAAAGCTAAAATACGTATAAAGTAAACGTAAAAAATAGCTTTAATAGCGTCAAAATATATAAAGCTAAAGCTTTTTCAATAACGAAACAAATAAAAACAGTTTTAATTAAATTTGGGCGAATAATAATAACTCCGTATAACAGGCTTCTAACTTTTTCGAAACCCGTCTTCCTAAACGCTATTAACGTTTCGCCTTAATACTCCTTAAATTCTCTCCATCTAGGGATTTTAATATAACGTTTCCCGAACTTAAATAACTCGAATCGGGTATATAACTTTTCCTAATAAGTATCCTATATTAGCTACAGCTTCTTAACCGCGCGGTCTCGCAATATACGCATCCCAAGGAACTATTATAACTCCTTGAGGTCGTTAATATGAAAACCTTACATTAATTTCTAAAAAGTATTTTAGCGCGTATTATATCGCAAGTCTTGTACGTCATAAATATATCGTTAACGTAGAAAAGTAACGTTAACTAGCCGTTAATTAGAACGTATAAGTTATCTGGAAAAGGCTTTAAACCTAGGTTTTGAACATCTGAAAATAAGTTTCGTTACTATAATAATAATAATCGCCTTAAGTTATACAAAACTTTCAGGAACTTTAAGCAGTAACCCGGACGTACAAATCCCGGTAGGAAATATACGTATACGAATTCGTCGACATCGCCATGTAAAAACGCGTTAATAATATTAAATTAACGAAATTTTAAGTTAAATCGGGCTGCAATAGTTATAAATATACAAAAAAAACTTTTGTATTAACGTAAATGCGTAAAGGTTAAGTTTTCTACGAAGATAAAAATTACCCCGGATAACAATTTTAATCTGAAACTTTTAAAATATCTTATATTTGTTAAACTTATAAATAAATACCTACATCAACGGGAAAATAACGTTAAAGCCTACGTCATTAATCGCTTTTTAAATTAAAGTAACGGCAACTAAATACTTTACCCTATATATCTAATTCCATTCCTTTTACATAACTGCTGTTTATTTTTTACGTATTTATGATGTATATTTTCGGGCTACTTCTTAAGTAAAAAATGGAAAGAATTACGATAAAAGCGTTCCGGCTTAGTAGCCGTCGAGAAAATAACGTTAAAAATAGTTGGATATATATTACGTTTTTTAAACTTTAACTTATAACTTGTATTAGCCGAAAGTACCTCTTTTCTTTCGCTTTGGATTCTAAATTTAATAACGGCTAAAAAATCTAGAAAATCCATTTCGATATGACGTTGCCGTAATCGAAAGGAATTAATTGATGCATTTTAAACCTTACCTAGCAAAGGCGCGTAATGTTATTAAGAACTTATATCTTTAAGAATTAAAATAATTTCGGGTATAGGCAAACCTTATAGTATGTTTTCTTTTTCCGAACTACCTGATTTTCCTTAAAAACGAATAGGGTTACTTTCGGAATTGTTGCCAACCGCCGAATCAAAGGATTTTTCCGAATCGCCTTCTTCGTCAATCTTCACCTCCTTAGCTTCCTGTAAAGCTTTTTAATCAGGATTATCCGTAGCCATTATAATAATATTATATATAGATTTTTCCTCTTTAACGGAAAAGCCCTACGCTGCCGTATTATCCACCCACCTAGTAATACCAATATTTAAAGGGTTATTGCTAAATATAACTTTTAACATTTCTAGGAAAGTCGTTACGGAAGGTGGGATTAAAATGTTATCGATTTAATCGTTTAGTTTCTTAATTTCGAATAACGATTTCTGCTGTTCGCTATAATATATCTTCGTCTCGTCGAAGGTGACGTTTCGTACCGTAATAACACGTTAATGCGAAAGGATCTAACCCTTGTAAATATTGCTAATTACTTATTTAACGAAATACCTAATATATGCTTTAAAATCTATTTTTCTAAACGTTTTAATTCCCGGCGAGCTGCTTCCGTAAACGCATAAGCTTTTAATTCGAAAAGGATAACGTTCGTAACATTCGCCTTTAAGCTTTTTTCGGAGATCGGGGGTTTATTTTTTTTAGTTATTTATTCGTTAAGGACCTAAATTGATATCTTCCAACTTAAGGCTTTAATTGGTATACGGTTAGTAATATACGTAGCTGCTTTAACAGTTTTAGATTACAGGTTAAAAAAACGTTGCTGTTAATTATTAGGTAACGGGATTTCGTAATAATTACGCCCCCGGTGCGTTCTTAAACGCCTGGGGGCTTTTTGGTATAAAGCGGCAAAGGTTCATGGGCGATACTTATATTAAGAAATTATTTTCGAAACCTGTTTCCGAAAAACGTCTTTCCGTTTGATACGATCGTTTTAATCCTGATATAATATTATGGTTTTAAGACAGCAATTACGTTTATTAAAACAATAAACGCGGACGTCTTCCGTTTTATAGTATAACTAATCCTAATTCCGATAATAAGATAAGTAATAATTAACGGCTTTATACGGCCGTTAAAAACGTTACTAAATTCGAAGAAATTAACGCATATCGTAACGAAAGGTTTGCGATTTTTAATTTACGTTCTTCGCGAAACCTTCTTTCGAACCTTGCCGATTACATAATCCTGATAATCAATCTTCAACGGAAGCTAAATTTTCGCTTCGGTAACTGCTTGCACCATTTTCTTAAAGGCCCTTAGGCCTAAATAAGCTAGCTTTCGGTGCTACAAAGTAACGTTTCTTTTTAAAAATTTTAAGGGAAAACGGGAATTATTCCCGTAAAGCTTTTTCTAATTAAACAGCATTAAGAAAAGAAATTCTTAAATCGAAAGTTTCGGAACGAAGTCTTCGTTTTCGCTTTCGAAAATAACTTTATCCTTAAAATCACTTTCATCCTTAAGGATTGTAACTCTAAGCTCCTCGGTTACTGCAAAAACTACTGGATTAATAACGTTGTCGTCGTTATTTTTGGGCGTTACTTTAACGTGGTATATAACGGGCTGGCGCTTAATTTATTTAATCTTTACCATTTACGTTTACGACGTTAGTTTTATAATCCCAATACATTTTAGCTTGTTAAAACAGCCGGTAAAAGGTTAGGTTGGTATATATTTTAAGGATATAAAAGCAACCTTTCAAAAAAAAAGCGTTAATTTTGTTATTTGGGATAATAAACGCGATCCTTCGTATTCCCTCGCCCAATATCTCGAAATACTTCCTTCCAGCTAAAAGCCTTCCATTTATTATGGAAGTCTGTAAATCGATAAAGTTAGCTTTCCGATTTCTTACGTAGAAATCTAAGCATATATCCAATAACGTAAATCTTTTAAGGTTATATCTAGTAGTAACATTATTAACCTAAATATTCGTTAATAAAATAAAACCTTTAATAAAAAATATTGAAGCTAATTAAAAAGTTTATTACGTTAATACCTTCCGAGCCATCTTAATAACGCGCTTTAACCTGAAAGTTCCGTTAACGATACGTTCGTTTACTTACTTTTTAACCTTAAAGTTTTTGGTTTACTTATCGGGCCTAGCCTTTAAGTAGATATAAAGGCATTTTTTAAAGGTATGGACCATACTGTAAAGGTACTTTCGATCAACGTAACGGTTACCGTTTTAATTATTATAACGGCGGTTATTTGTTGTTATTCGAAAAACTTTAAGAAAAACCCGTTTAATCTAGGGTTTTTCCGTTAAAAATAATGCCGAACGTTCCTTAAGATAACTGTTCGACGGTAACGCCCTAAGCTTTCCATAACCTTATATAGCTTCGGAGGCGCTTTACGAACTTCTATATTAAAAACAGCTCGTCGACGTCCTTACCGTCGAACATGGCCTCCTTAATAACGGCAGTCTGGATAATAAAAAAAATCGAATAAGAAAATATTAACCGCCTTAAGGAAATTAAGGTATCCATAATAACCTGTAATAACTGGAATTTAAAGTTCCTTGGTTTTAATATACATTTTCCAATACCTAAAAAACTACGTATTTATCTAGATTTTGTTAGTTTTTAACACTTCCTTATATCGAACGTCAACTTCGTAAATCCGTACGTTATTACTAAACTTAAATTTGCTTTTTAAAACAGCTAGCTTTTTTCGAAATATAATCTTCTTTTAATATACCTAATAGTAATTAGGGTAAACTAATTGGTTTAGGAACCTATTAACTTTAACAAACGCTTTCTTTTAAGTTAAAAAAAAGATCTGTTCGCGATCGTATATCTTTACAACTTTCTGGAATCTCGTATCAGCTTTTAACTTAAGGTTAAATTTATTCGAAACAACTAAATCAAAGTTTTTAAAGTTAAGAAAAATAAATCTTTTTAATAACGGCGGAGTTTACGCGTTATTAAGGTTAATATAATCTTACAGAAAATCCGCCTTAAAACTAACTTAGAACTTAAAGGTATCATACTTCTTAAAAATCCTTTTTTTAAAAGAAACGCCTTAAAACGCCCTAACAAAGTTTCGTTAAGGTTTTTTTTTAAAAATAGAAACCATAGCTTCAAACGTAATACAAAAGAAATAAATGTTAAGGTAATAGAAATGTAACTAGAAATCCTTTTAAAAAGCGGCAATAAGTTATAGAATTATTACGGGAACAACGGCGAGGTTCCAAATAACTTCAAAAACCAAGTATCTCTAAGCGCAGCTAAAAGAAATACGGACCGGGCTCATAACTATAAAACCCTGTCATTACACACTAAAGCATATATAGCTAAAAAAGAAGATAAATTATCAAAATGACCTTCTAAAATGTCCTATCTAGAAAGAAAGTTGCGAAGCCTTCCTATATATACGTAAAACAGCAATATCTAAGAGGGAACGATACCGAAGCTTCGAATAACGTATCAAACAACATATCCACTAGTTGCAACGCTAGCTAAGCCATTGCGCAGCTAACAGCCCTAACCTTCAACAGGGTCTAACATTTACTTAGTTACGTTCTCGTCTAGTGGCTGGACGTTTATATCCGTATCTTAGGATAAAACCGTACGGATCTGAGATACCGCGATAAAAACGTTACAGCAAACGTTTAAGGGTTATATAAATTAGGTTTATTCGGCCATATTCTCGCTTGATAGCCGAAAGCTAGCGTCCGCGTTTTATAATAAAATTATGCGAATTTGTAATATTACGATAGAAGATTTATAACAGATATTCGTAAGTTATATTAATTAGGTTATTTTAATTCCGTTTTCGTCTAATAATCGGATATTAATATCTGCGTTTTATAACAAAACCGTGCGGATCTGGGATGATACGATAAAAGGCTAATAGCAGATATTCATAAACTATATGCATTAGGTTACTTTAATAACGTTCTTGTCTAAGGCAACCCCCCCACCAACGGGCCACCCCATCAACGGGCCACCCGTTTTTGAAGCCATCGCAACCACAACCCTTCAATTCAAATAACAATATCTCAACAACCACTTAATCAATTGACTCCATACTAACGGCTACGTACAACTATGCAATAAGGGTCATAATCGCTATCTTTTTCGCTTTCGGAGGGCTCGTTTTCCTCTTGATTTTGCCGAATGACAGTAGAACGTCCTTTCGCAGGGGCCTTAAGCCCTACCTTCATTTTTTTCACTGATATCATCTTTACGAAAGTTTCATTTGGCTCGGGCTGTACCTTTTTACGTTTCTTAGGCTTCGTTTTTTTAAGGGCGGCAGCTAATTAACTGTTATGTACCTCGGCAGCGGAGAATTTGTTCGTTTTTTCGTTAAGGGCCTTCGCGAACTTGCAGAACAAAAGGCGTATGGTGGGATTTCCGAAAGTTAGGTTAACGTCTACCAGGTTTTTCTCGATCCGAGCTAAATCCTTGGATAATTTAGGTATTTTAATACCTAAAACAATTAATTAAGCAAGGAAATCAGGGCGTAATAGGGTAATAATCGACTTCGGAATAGGTACGTCCGTTACTTTCCCCTTTTCCCTAACGTACCTGTTATTTAACACCTTTGCCTTATTAATAGGACGCAAATCTGTTGCTTCCCAGCCCTTTAAGATGTATTTCGAAGTCATTATAACTTCGCCCTACGCCTTCGAAAGCGCCTAGAGGAAATCGGTCTTATCTGTAGCCTCGGACGCCCGTCCGTAACAGCGTTCGCGGAACTAATAGCGGAACCTCCGCTTTAAAGTAGCAAATACACCCACATCAAAAGGCTGGAAAACATGGGAAGCGTGGGCAGGCAGGAAAATGATATAGATCTTGTTCTGAAGGTACATCCATATAAAGTTTTCGTTAATGTGGCTGTTGTGGCCGTTAATAACTAAAAGCCTCCATTCGTCAGGGTTCTCGGGCTTGGTATTAGGAATAAAAACCTTGCGAAACCATTTTAACCTAATTTCGGTATTCGTCCAGCCGTTTTTTGAAATAGTAAAGTACCAGCTTTCGTATGCCTTATCATCCGAATCGGGAAACTATTGTTATTATACGTCAACGCCGCTGAAGATCACAAAAGGTGGTAACGAACGCCCGTCAGTACTAACACATGCGATTATAATAATCCACTCCCTTTTAAAGGCATCCTTTAAAAAAATAAACCTTTTAAGGGTTTTTCCAAGGACGAAAACGTTCTCCCCCATACCTTCCATCACCCCGATCTTATTTACGTTAAATCGGTTCCTCCACTTAATGGCCTTAACTTCCGGCAAGGCGAAACGATCGAATAAAACGTTAATGGAGGCCGGGGAAACGCCATTTAAACGCTTATAATTAATCGTTGTGCCCTTGAAAATCCTAATTTTAAGATGGCGACGTAAAAATCGGGCTACCCAACCTTTTCCTAAACGTTCGGGGCTGCCGTTGTTAATTAGGAGCCGCTGTACATACAGGCGAAATCGGAAATAGGGTGGCGCATAACCTAAATAACCTTGTACGATAACCCAATTAGCTAAAGCTTCCTTCTGGACTCGTAATAACTTCTGACGAACTTTATCAACCTTTTCTTTCGTCGGCATACCTTCGATACGGCGTGTTATATATTATTTAATAACGTCGTAGCCCTTAAAGGCTGAACGCAGGGATTTCCCACGTTTAACTTCATCAATCGCTTACGCCGTACGGAATTAAGCTAAAAGCTGCATATCGTTCGAAAGCGCAGATTTTAATGAATAAGAAGATAATTATTTCAATTTTCTAACGTATTGTTAAGACGCCTTTTATAAGGAAAGAAATCAGTAAATGGATCAACGCGCTACGCGGGTGTAGGGTGGCCCGTTGATGGGGTGGCCCGTTGGTGGGGGGGTTGCCTTAATAGTCGGACGCTAACATCCGCGTTTCGTAACAAAATTATACGGGTCTGGGATGCCGCAATAGGAGACCTATAATAAACGTTTAAAGCTTATACAAACATGGTTATTTCGGTTATATTTTCGCTCGGTGGTTAGATGTTTATATCCGCATCTTATAATAAAACCGTACGAATCTGGGATGTTACGACTAGAGCATTATAACAAACGTTTAAAAGCTATACGAATTGGGTTATTTCAGTCGCGTTCTTGTTTAATTATTAAGGCTGGCGTCCGTATCTTATAACAAGACTGTACGGGTATGGGGTGTTACAACTGGAGCTTTACAACAAACGCTCGAAGGCCATACGGATTTAATTAATTTGGTTATATAGAAGCTATCGTCTAGGGACCGGCCGGTAGTGCTGGCTCTGCTCCAGAACTGTACGGGCCAGGTTTACTCGGTCACGTTCTCGCCTAACGGTCTAACGCTAGCATCCGCCTATGGCCAGATTATGCAGATTTGGGATGCTGTAACGGGATCCCTACGGGATGTGCTCGTAACAGAATCGCTACGAGACCTGCCCGGACTCTTGCGCAATTTCCCCAAGGGGTTAGTCTATTCGGTTACGTTCTTACCCGGTGGTATAAGGCTGGCGTCCGCGTCTTATAACAAGACCGTACAGATCTGGGATACCGCGACAGGAACGCTACAACAGACACTTAAGGGCCATACAGATTGGGTCTACTCGGCCACATTTTCGCCTGATAGCCGGAGGCTGGCGTCCGCGTCTTATAATAAAACTATGCGAATTTGTGATATTACGAGGGGAGACTTATAGCAAATGTTCGTAAGCCATATTAATTAGGTTATTTTAATCGCGTTCTTGCCTAATAGTTGGACGTTAACGTCTGTATCTTATAATAAAACCGTGCGGGTTTGGGATACGGAAAAAAAATCGTTACCGCAAATAGTTAAAAGCTATATAAATTAGGTTAATTCGGTCGTATTTTCGTTTAATAGTTAAAGGCTACCATCTGCATCTTATAACAAAACCGTACAAATTTAAAATATTATAACGGAAAGCTTATAGTAAACGTTTAAAGGTTATATAGATTAGGTTTACTCGGTCGCGCTTTTACCTAATGGTTAGAGGTTAACGTCCGCATCTTATACTAAAACTGTGCGGATCTGGGATACCGGGAAGGAAGCGTTATTATAGATACTTAAGGGCCATACGGATTGGGTTACTTTAGTCGCGTTTTTGCCAGATGGTCGGATCTTAGCATTTATATCTTATGATAATATCATACGGATCTGGGATACCGCGACGGGATGTTACAACAGACGCTTGGAGGTTATTACGAATTAGGTTACCTTGGTTGCGTTCTCGCTTAATGGGCAGAGGCTGGCATCTGCGTTTCGTAAAACTGTATAGATATGGAATGCCGCGACAAGAGCGCTACAGCAGACGCTTGAAGGCTATATAGATTGGGTTTACTCGGCCACGTTCTCGCCTGATGGCCAGAGGCTGGCGTCCGTATCTTATGACAAGACCGTGCAAATCTGGAATGCTGCAACGGGAGACCCACAGTAGACGCTCGTAGGCCATATAAGTTGTGTTACTTTAGTCGTATTTTCACCAGATGGTTAGAGGCTGGCGTCCGCGTCTTATGACAGGACCGTAAGGATCTGGGATGCTGTGACGGGACAGTTACAACAGACGCTTAAAGGCCATACGTACTGGGTCACTTTAGTCGCGTTCTCGCCCGATGGAGAGAGGCTGGCATCTGCGTCTCATGATAAGACGGTGCGGGTTTGGGATGCCGTAGGGGTCTGGGATGGGAGTAAGAGCGACATTCGGTGACTGGCCGCGGAGATTGCTTCACATCCCTACCATGAGGTCACTTAAATGGCGACCGGGTAATAGGTACGGAGACTGGGAATCCCCGGGATATAGCGCACTGTCGTACACCTAGGGTCGTTTCAAACTCAAGGACGACAAAAGACGTAACATCAAAGCCATCGCCATCGAGGGAATTGACTGGCCTATTCCTCGTAATTAATCCAGATCATTTTACGGCCGATATGCTTAAGCTAGTTATTGAGAAGATTCGAGAACGAGGCACAGAATTCCTTTGGCTCGACATCGCTTGCATCGCTCAGCGCACTTCCGAAGGTGGGTTGGAAGTCGGCCGACAGGCGGCGATATTCAATGGGGCCAAAGAAACCTATATCTGGCTCAGTACACTTGCAGCTGAAAGCTGGTATGAACTGATGGAATCATATTCGGCTAGGGACCTTCCGAGGGTTGTTATGATGCTAATGAATATCATCAAAGACCCTTGGTTCACGTCGCTTTGGACCCTGCAAGAAGCGTATCTTTCAGAACATGGTCATATTTTAGATGGTGGGGGCTCAGTAATGCAGATCAGTGCCAACTCTTCAACATCATTCAGCACACTTGTTCAGGTCTGCGGAGAGGTTTCCTTCGGAACGGAAATCGAGGCTACTGGGCTCCCAACAATTGCGACCAAGAATCCTTTCCTTCTTTACAGTGCTGCAGCGCACCGTACAGTGACCAAGGAAGCGGACTTTATCTATGGCATTCAACAGATTTTTGACCTTCGCCTTGGCGATACTGCACCAGGGTCAGAACAGCGAGAATACACGCTCCCCGAACTCGAGGATCACTTTGGCAGTTCTATGCTTGAAACATATCCCGTACAGAGCCAGCTACATATTTACACTCGTCAGCAGGAAACCGGAAAAGGTTGGCATGTGAACCGGTCCTCTATGAGCCCACGCGACTGGTCATTTCAAGGGGGAAAAGAATGGCTATTATGTAACCTCTATTCCAGAAGGAAAGGGTCTGAGGTCATGGGATATTTCTCTGGCCACACTTGCTCAGCTTATGAATTTCTGAGCGTATTTCACAAACAAAACAGCATTAGCTGTTCCATCGGGCTTGACCACCGCGAGTCCCTCAATACGACAAGGTTGGCTCTGACTTGAGGCACCTCCTTGGACAACTACGTCAATGTCACCAACACCGCACGCACCTTTTTCCTCGTGAGTGGGTCGATGTTGGTCCTTGCTTGATCGGGCTTCCAGAACTATTGGAGAAAGTTCGAGAGCACGACATCGTAATCCTTAAACTCGGGGTGTACCATTCTGTCGCAAAAGCGACGCCGCTATTGCGTTGCTAGCAATAGCCTTATATGTACCCACAACACATTCTGAGTTCAGTGGACTGATACTGACGGAGGCAACCGAGCATTGGAAGCGCTTGGGAATTTGCTTGTGGAAATGCTGGCAGACGTTTGAGGCGGACAACTTTAAGAACATAGAATGGACGAAAAGAGAGGGATATTTCGGGTAGGAAGACAGCGTTGGCACTTTTGGGAATCCCTTTCGATTTTTATGACATGAAGGTTCGGGCGGAAATCTTCGGTCCTCGGCACTGAACAAAGGTCGGGATATCGCGCGGCAAGGTATGTATGAGAAGAAATCAATAGTAAAAACTATACTTATAACGTACAGAAGAGCAAATAGCCCAGCTGATCTCGCTACTGAGCATTTGCCGTATATGGATGAACATCCGCTCGCTATGTCAATGTCAAGCGCGCTCAGTTCATTCGTACAGGTGACTACCTCCCTCGCTCAATCGCCTCCCTTCAGCTTCGTACAGTATCGCACCTATAGAGACCCTACACTCCGCTCTCGCTACGGGAAGGCAACTATGAACTGCTTGTGGATCTCATGCCACGGCAGCCCCTGCTTCTTTAGCTCGACGAGAAGGTCGTCTTCTTCAGGCGTGAAGCGGGCTCTTGTTAATGCACCTCGCTTCGTGGTAGGACGCCTCTTGACCGGTGACTGGTCCTGTAGGCGTCCAGTTGTAGGGTCTTTGCGTCTGTGATTTGCGCAGGAGTCCCAGGCGAACTGTAGCTGGAAAGTCGCCACGCCGTTCGCCGTAACACGCTTGAGAACCACATCATCAAACGGCCATTCCTCGAACTTCGCCATGGGGACCTACACGCTTACTTTTTCATCGCCAGAACCTTAAGATGATGGCGGGCTAGGTATACTGCGTAAGCCGGAACGCTTCCGACCTAAAGCTAATATTTGGACCTGCTGTAACCCGGAGGTGCCGCCGTTCGAACGAATCCGCCGTTCGGTAAACGTTTTAAGGGTTGGCTAAACATAAGAACTTATCTTAAAGCGTTTACGTTACGTCGGGCGAATATTATCCTTTTTTTTCGTTTTAATCTCTTTCGCTAACCTTAAGAAAATAATAAATATCTTCGTTTTTTTATTATTGCGCCGATAACGGCTATCCTGGTAGCCGAATTGTTATATAATTTCGTTTTTATCTTTAAAATCGACCCTGGAATTCCTAAAAAAACGATAAACCCCGTAACCAATTACATTTTTCTTCCAACCAAACGTAAACTTGGCCAAAAACGGCCTAACTTCGTTATCGCTATCGCTTACGCTTCCCGAATTACGGCGCAATATACTTTCTCGATTTACGCCCTTTTCTAACTGCAATAAAGAAATACCGGAAAAACGGCTTAAACTAGGCATATATTAAATTTCGACTTTAAATAATAACGCCAAAAGCCCCTTTATGAAGCTTGCCGGATATAATATTATCAAAAACAAATACCTGCTCCGCCTTATACGAAACATTACCAACGGAAATAAGCGGGTTTTATTTTACCTAAAAAAGCCCCAGCAAGGCAAACGATAACCGCGGTAATACTAAAGCGGACGGCGATACTAAATAACGTTATAAGTTACAAATTTGCTACTATTAACTCGATATAACCTTACCGTTTAAATTAATTCTCTCGATAACGAACGGCTTTACGGCATCGCTATTATTACCGGCATCGGATATACCGCTAAAACTTCTATTTACTTAAACGTATTAACATAACGATCCGCCTAAAAATAAAGATTTAAAGCATATACCTATACCAGTAATACTACCAAATTTAACGTTTTTAGGTTTAGCAGCCCGAAAAAGCTTCTTAATTAATAAAAAAGAAATATCGGATTTGTTATGATCGAAATCGCCTTAATCAAACTCGTTATCGCTAGAAATCAAAACTGCATCATTTTAAAAAGCGCCGCCAATACCGTATCAAAAATCGTATATATTTTGCTATAATATATTTAAATCTTTAAAAAAAGCTTTCTTTATAAAAGATATCCTTAATTAATTTGAACATGTTGTAAAAGATTACCTAAATAATATAAAAGCCGATAAAGTTGCGTTTATTATTTAGTTATTTGTTAGTTACGGAAATTTCGAAGATAAATTTAAAGTAAATTCCAATAAATCCGATAAAGAACGTATAATAACATAACAGATTTTATATTTACGATAAACCAGATCAGTATCTATATATGCAGTAATATTTTGAAGCTTTATAGTTAAGACTAGCTAGACGGATAATAACAATAATAGTTTAATTAATATATTTTATAACGGTTTTAAAAAAAAGTTAAAGATAAAATTTTCAAGTTCGAAAAACTTAATATTTTTAATAAGTACGTTACAGAAGCCGTCAAAATCGTCAATTAATAATACGAACAACGTTGCGAAAAAAAAGAATAATATATTTTATAAATAGGATAATATAAGCTTAACTAATGAAAAAAACGCGAAATACTTTTTATGTATTATAGGACGTAACTAGGACTTATGGAATTAAGAACAACTTAATGACGAAATTTAAGTTAGGTTTAATATTATAACTGTAACAAAAAAGGATATTTGGTACGTAAATGTAAGGTATCGAAAAAAACCTTACAAAGAACAATATTAGCAACTAATACTTAAAGAAACCTTATCCGCTGGAGGGCGACAAGGAGTTAGCGCTAACAATTTTTTAAAAGTGGCTAGCTACTCTTTTTTATTGGCCCAATTAGCCTAATCAGCTTCCGCAGGAAAAGCTACCTTTAGCCACATTTATTTTACGTTATAATACAGATACCAACCCCGGTCATTATTACAAATTGCAACATTACATTCGGCGCAACGAAACCTTATTTATCGAGCTCTTTCCCGATTCGTAATACTATCACTTGCAATTTGAAGCCTTACTTGCCGCGTACCGCAATAAAAGTAACCTAAATAAGCCTAGTATTTCGAAGCGGATTTCCCCGAGATTTTATGATACTGGTTAATAGGGATTTCCATATTACCAGTACGAAAAAAGTTCTCTAAAGCTTTCTTTCGTCCGTTAAAAAGTAACCCGAAATATTAAACGTCTTTATTAACAAGTGCTTTGCGGAAAAATAAAGCGTTTTTATAAGATTTCATAATATATAATCTTATTTTTACAAAAGGAAGCAATTGCTAACGATAACGTAAAGTAGGAAATTGTATATAAAGGCCTGCGTTGCATTACGCCGAAAGTTATGAATTTATTCAAATTTAAACTTTTGCTAATTATCGAAATTAACGCCGTTTATATAAAATTTGTATTTATAAGTATTTCGAGGTATCATAGCCGTTTTTTCCACTTAATCTCCAAAAAATTACAGATAAAAGTTTTGTATTTGTTTCTTATTTTCGGCTTTTTTCGAATTAATAAAATCCGTTCCTTTGCTGTGTACTTAATATTAAAAAATAAAGCAATGGTATTATTAACCCAAGCGATTTGATTTACTTTATTATTAGGCATTAAATATTTTACCGCCTAATGATAAGATAAAGAAACGCTTTTGGACTTTTTCAAATTAACAAGTTGCTTTGTTATTCTACATTTTTTTCGGGCGGTACCTGTTGTTATTATGCCTTTTTCGCGTAACTGCAAAAAAAGGTATAACGATAAAAAAAGGTTATCGAAAAATACATAATACGGAAAGTTGGAATTATCTTTAAGTTTATCTATAAGGAAAATAACTATAAATTAAGTAAAATTTAGCAAATTATTACCTTTACTATTGATTTTTTTCCTTTTTTTACTCGCGGAACGCTAATAAAACTTCCGTTTTTATTTAGATAATAACCTGCTTATACTAAAAAAAACTCATAATAAGCCAGGACTTAAGTTTTAAAGCCGGTATTATTAATTTTATTCGGAATTATAATATTAAAAAGTAACTTCTCGTCATATCTTACGATATACTTATTTACGGTAATATTACACCTTAATATATAAACTTTAAAAGTTTAAATTATATTTATTGAGCCCATTTATTACAGCGTTCGAAAAGTAATCTAAGTTAACGTGTATAATTTCAAACCCGAAACGGTCGATAAATAACTTACTATCGATCGAGAAAAAAAAAGCTAATAATCGGATAATACAAAGAACGGTTCGAATTTATCCAATGCACGTTTACCGACCCCTCCTTATAATCGCACATATAATTTAAGATAAAAAGGAACAGATACAGTTTTTTAACAAACGTATTATATCATAAGTAACCGCGAAAACATAGTTTTTCTTCTTCCTATTCGGGTTCGAAGTTATTAATCCATTGCACCTATTTCTTAATTAGCTAACGTAATATAAAAATAAGAAATAATTTAATAAAGTAAGTAACAACGGTTTTACTTAAACTTTACGTTTATCAAAAATTAATAGCTTAAAATAAATGCTTACAATTAGATTAGGTAACACGTTAAAACGGAAAGTGGCTACATTTGTAAGGTTTTTTTTATACGAATTGAGGCTTAGCTATGCCGTAGGAGTTTGTAATTCTATCTGAACGTCTGTAACTTTCCGCTTTCGTTCCATTTTACGTTAACCTCGCACCAAAAATTAAGAAAAAACGTAATGTTGAACGGAAGAAAAAAACAGCAATATCGTTAACGTCAACACTTAAAGCATCTTCGCACTCGCGTTTTTATAAAATAGCGCAACTTAGTGGACCTTCAGTGGAACTAGCTTCTGTTTTAGGCTAATGACCCGCTAAAAAATTGTTAGGGGTAACTTCTTGTCGCCCTTCGGCGGATAAGGCGACGGATTAAAAAAGTTAATTTCCATAACTCGCTAACGGGAAAGTTTACGTCTAAACGAAAAGATCCGATAAGAAATAAAAGTAGTTAAGATATTGTTATAAATAGCGATTTAAAAGCAAATTGCGAAATAAACGAGATGGAGAAGTTTAATTAATATAAGTTTAATAGCTTTTTCAGATTTAAAAAACGACAAGCTCTTAAAAAGTGGATTTAGAATTATTAAAAATAAGTAAAAATTTTATTATTAAAAAAGCCCAAATATTATAAGTTGGTTTATTTAATAAACTATATATGACGTAGCTGTATGATTTACGAAAAATAGTAGCAATATATCGTACGACGTATTAGTAAGATGTATAAAAAAGGTTCGATTTTATAAAACTTGAAAAAGATAAGCAAGATTAATAATGGTACTCGTATTTTCGTACGTTCGTATTATAAAGTGAGATTGATGTATTTACGGCCAGACGTAGTTAGTTAAAAGGACGACGTTGTTTATAAGACGACTTTTTATGTTATTATTAATAATTTAATTATTAAACGTTAAAAGAGTTGGTATACCATACGGTAATGAAGGTAATGCGGCGAATAATCGGTAATTTATAATTTAATTTAGTATTTATTACGGACTTTAAGAAATAATAAAAATTTAAGAAAAAGGTTAAAGGTTGTTAAAACTGTTAATTTAACACGATATAAGTTATTAAGCCAAATAGACAATACTCGGATACGAAGACGTTCATTAAGATTACAAAATACGAATTATACAGATGGAAGCGTAGATTAGAATATAAGATAAGCAGATAGATTATTTATGGAAAGCTAATTAGTAGTTGATAGTACGAATTAAAAACTTTAAAGAGATTATCGGTTACGTCAACGATATATTAATCGGTTATAGAAAAACACAAATATAGATCGAATCCTTAAAAAAACGTTATTTGTAAAAAGGTTTTAGGATAACGAAAGCCGGAAATGGCAGTAAGGATTTTGTTAAAAAGGTTTTGGATATAGCAATAAAAATTACAAATAACTTTGTTATGTTATAAGTACGAATTATAGCATATTGGGATACCGTAATAATGGATTGCGGAATATTAGGCATTAATTATATCGTATTACAATTAGTAAACGTCTTTAAACTGTTATGAAAGGATAAAAAGAACTTTTATATTGCTAAAAACGCCGAAGGTTAGGTATTCGCTGACAATAATAGAAAATCGTATGAAAGATTAATTACTTCTAGATTTTCGTTAAAAGAAAAATTTAAACAGTTGATTTCGATATCATCCAGTTAAGGAATTACGATATAAATTTTGGAAGATTATGGTTGTATTTAGTATAATTCTTTAATTAATTAGAATATTGGTTAGGTAAAGTTTCCTTTATATTCCATAAACAGGTTAAAAGAAAAAAAGAATGTAAGCATAAAGATACAATAAAAACCTTATTATTTAAAAAGATGAAATATAAGAAAAAAGGAAGGCATAGTAGACGCATTTAATGCATTTAACGCATTATTGTTATTATCCGGGTATAGCTTAACGATATTAACGAACTTTTAAAAAAACAGCTTAAAAAGCCAAAATAAGACGATATGGTTAATGTATTATTAAAGTATCACAAATATAAACGATTATTTAAGAAGAAGCTTAATACGAAGCTACTTGAATATAACGAATAAGATTATGAAATAGTTCTTAAAGAAATCATATTACCGAAGTTTTACCTTATTTATAACTTAAACGAAATAAAGTTATATACGTTACGAAAATACCTGAACGATAAGTTTTAAAAGAGATGGATATATTAATCGACGTTTTCTGCCGGATACCCCATGTTTTTCGTACCTAAAAAAAGGGAAGTTACAATTAGTTATAGATTATTAATAGTTAAACAGTATTATATTGAAAAACCCTACATATTTACCTTTAATTACGGAAATAAAAATCCGCCTATAAGGAGTTAAGTGGTTTACTGCCTTAGATTTACGGGATGGATATAAGTTTTATCCGTATTAAAAAGAAATACGAATAAAAAACGGCATTTAAAACTAAATACGGATTATACGAATATTTAATTCCGTTATTGGGATTTATTAATGCCTTAGCAACGTGTTAGCGAATAGTTAATTATGTATTGCGAGAATATTTGCATATTTTTATTGTATATTATCTTGACGATATTTTGACTTTTTCGAAAACAGATAAACAGTATCAAGAATACGTTTATAGAATTTTATAAGTTTTATAAAACGTTAATTTGCTTATTAATGCAGAAAAAGGCCAGTTTCATACATAAAAAGTTAAATACCTTAGATATATTATTACTCCAGGTTATATTATAATAAACCTGTCGGCATTTAGGTGCTTTCAGGTGTTGCAGGCTGGAAGGCTTTGTCGGTATAGGGCTGCAGGATGCAGCCTGCGATACGCTTTATCTACCGCCTACCTTTTAACCGCTCAATTATGTACTTAAAAGCGATTGTTACGGATAGGATTTGTCTATTAAAGCAGATAAAGAACTATTATATATAGAATTCGCCAACTTAATATATTTAATTATTATAACTACTAACATGGTAACATCGTTTGATTAACCAGCAACCTTAGTACGTTATACGAAGTAATTATTTATAATTTAATAATTAAGTTAAAAAAAAGCAGGAGATTTAAGAAAAAGTTTAATAAGTTAACGATAGCAAATAAAAAAAACCGCGAGAAGTTCTTTTTTAAAAACGCCTTATCTGATAAAAGCTTCGTTTTTTACGAAGGCTAAAAATATATAAGCGATAAAAACCTTTTTTTATTTTCTTTTCCGTTATTTAAACTTTTTAATAATTAGAATGTACTTTAAGGAAAAAAGTTCTTTAATAAGGGAAAAAAAAATAAAAAGGGAGATTTTAATACCGCAGTTCCAGTAATCGGGAGAACGATTTAAAGTCCTTATCTCAAAATAATAGCCCGAAGTTAATTTAAATAAGTTTTATACTTTCTTAGACATTAATATAAGTAATATTAAACGAGACGTTAGAATATAAGAAAACAGTTATTAATAGGTTTAAGAAAAAGTTAAGAAGCTGAAGTAACAAAATAAAAAGCTGAAACTTTAAATTAAAAAATTACTGATATAATAAAACGACTAACGTCTTACACAAGCTCGCAAGCCGTTTTTGGGCAACTTGCAATAACAAATCTAAATAAATCAACTACAACGCGATAAATCAATTCAAACTAATCGGATTCCTCGTCGCTAAACGTATTTACAGCTTTTTTATAAGTACGCGTATTATATCCGGGCTTGCCGTAAACGCCACATTTCTGTTCTTTCGTTTTAACTTTCTTGCGACAATTACTTTCGGCCCCTGTTGGCTGCATTTTTTTCACCACCTTTTTTTTAGCCAACAAAGCTTATCCTTTTTATATAGTAAGTGTTCCTTCTTTTTAAAAACGTTCGTTTTTGGTTTTCCGGCGTTTGTTAAAAAGATAGTTAATTTCGCGTAATTTGGCTTTTTTTTTAAATAAAAACGTTTTCGTACAAAAATGTCAAGTTATCTTTTGTTAAAAAATTAACCGATTTAACCAAATTCGTCGGTGAGCTTCCCTGGTAATTCCTAATCTTTTTCTGGGAGTAACGCCTTCGGATTTTTTTTGTTTTTTTGGATATTTCGAAAGGTTTTCGCGGAAAGGGAATGTTAAAATGGTGTGGGGTGCAGTTGGTGCAGCTACTGCTGCAGCTGCTGCCGTTTCTAACCAACTACAACCGGTTCTAGCCGTTTCGAGCCGTTTCTAGCTGATTTGGGCTGCAACGCCAAGTGGGTCGGCGATGGTTTATAAAATGCTGACCTACCAACTTTTGTATGTAGTTTTCCATAGCAAGCAAGGAACGCCCGACATTTCTTTTCCTAAGCTTCTAATCAAGAAGTTCTGTATACAACAGCTTTGAGTTGCCCCGTCCCAATTTATTTGGTGTCCTCGGTAAGGAGACTAGCTCTAGTTAGCTGCCGAGGCAGCTCCGGTTTCCGGAATTGGTAAATAGAAGGGATAAAGTCCTAATTAAAGGCCGACAGTATAACGATTATAATTATGGCGATTTAAAATATTTACGAACTTACGAACGATCGAAATACTGACGATAACGCCGCTGATTTTGTTTACAGCCGATTAAAAGAAAAGTTACTAAATTAAAACGATACAATATTTTATAACAAAACAAAGCTTTACCCGTACGTCGGTAAATAAACAAAAAAACGAAGGTATCGGTTCCAAAATCTGGCTTAATGTTACGACCCAACACCTCTTGGCCTCCACAAACGGTCAAGACAAGGATTCTCCAACTAAACGCAGGTCACGTGCAGTCACGTGCAATGGTCCAGGGATCATTGGGATCATTGAGCGAGTGCAATGATCCACGAATCTATGGACGAACCATCAGTATATAGATACGCTCATTACCTTTCATAATCTGAGATAGCACCAGCTTGTAATACAACTTGGTTACCCAGATCACCCTTGGTTATCTGATATTACCAAACGTGACTAGTATCTTCGTTATTGCTCAGTTTCCCACAGCACCACTGCCAACATAAACCCGTACGACTAGGTTTAATAGTTGGTTAACTAGCCCAGCCGTCACACTTAATTAACTAGTTTTAAACCGATGGCGTAATTTAAACAACAAATTTCATCATACGAAAGATTACGAAATAACGATACGAAACGAACGATTATTAATAAGGATTAAAAAAATTAAAACCGCGTTACTGGCGACGTAATTATTCGGAATTAAAAAATTAAAATTATAAAGCGACGATAAGATTAACGATATAGAACGAATTACGAATATTAGTAGAAAAAAGAATAAGGTTATGAAATTACATATTTTAATTACGAAACGAAAATTACAAAATAAGGAAAGCGTATTTTAATAAAATAAAAAAGATACGATAAAGTTATTTTATAATACCATTTGGACCTATTTTTTATTAATCGGATAGCATTTAATATAGAAACTATTAAGTGGCTTTTTTTAGGATCTGTTATTCGTAATTAGCTTAAGCGTTAAGGCGGTTAAGTTAACAATAGAAATATTGGTTTTCCGATTGGAAATAACCTAATTTAGCTTAAAAAACGGTACCGCAATAATCGGAAAAAATCGGCTTACCTAAACCGTAAAAAAGGAAAATTTCCATTTTTTTGTAATAACAAAATCGAAAATTACAGTTAAAAAGATTAATACGTATAATTATTTACCTTATGCTTAAATACTTAATAACAAAATAGGAAGCTGTAAATTACGATAACGTTAAATTACCGGCTTTTAATTAAATTTCCGAACCGGGTTTTAATCGACTTACTAAAAAACCGTTAAAGCTTTCAAAAATTGTTACTTAGCTTAAGTGATACGGTTTATTACCAGTACCCGAATTTTTTATTCTAAAAAAAACCATAATCTAATGTTAAATATTACTATTTAGTATCGATTAATAAATATACAAAAAAAAGTAAAGTTAACAAAATAAAGCTTTTAAACAACCCGATTAGACCCTGGGAACCTGCCAGAATTTAAAAGGTTCCTGGGATTATTATTAAGATACCTAAAAAACAAAAGATTTCCTTAGTTCAGGTTTTTTCGGAACTATCTACTGGACTTATTTAACTTATACCGGATGTTACACCATACGGACCTATTAATTAAACGGATTACGGTTTTCCAGCAAATATCATAAATAAAATTGTACTTTTTATGGTTTTTCCGGATTCGTTAATTTATCCGGACTTTCGTTTTTTAAATATTGGAATTACCAATTAAATTAAAGGTATTTACCGATTATTTAAAAGGTTTAGGCTTAAAAAATTAAGATAATCGCCGAATTACCTTACTAAACGGATAACCCGAACATAAAAAATCGAATAAAAATTATTATTAACGGAATTACTAAATAGGATACCATTATCGATATTATTTTAAAAACTTTTAAGTTACAAAATCTTAAACAAATTAGGATTACCAAAAATTGACTAAGGATTTTAACGAAGCAAGCTTAACGTTTTATGTCTAATTACGTTTATAAATATTACTT
Organism: Monosporascus sp. 5C6A; assembly: GCA_004155035.1. Lineage (NCBI taxonomy): Eukaryota > Fungi > Ascomycota > Sordariomycetes > Xylariales > Monosporascus > Monosporascus sp. 5C6A. The sequence continues at coordinate 91,114 of QJOB01000787.1, forward strand.
AAAACATATTATTAAAATTTGTAATATTTTTAAAAAGCTAGACGTAAGGGCAAAACGGTTACTAAAAACGAGTATATAAAAAACTTATTAAAAGGACTCTTTACTAATTATTTGGAAAAAGTTTTTAATAACTTTTTTATAAAATTCGAAAACCTATACGTGATATCTTACGATGATACCTATATATTAATTAAAAATTAGGCCCTTAATAAGGCAGGCCTAATAAAACATAAACGCTGAAGTAGATAATAATAAAAAATCCGTTTCGAGATTAACCAAATTAAGGAAAGTTGTTTATATTTAACGCTGCAATAAGGAAGCCCTGGATTAAAATATACGGCATCGAACCAACCTAATTAAGTATCCGAAATTACGAATATATTATAAAAATTAAAGATTGCTTAAAACCGATAAATTCAAAACTTAAAGACTTTCAAAAAAAAGATAAAATATAAGGACGTAACTACTAAAGTTTCCTAATATTATGTTTTACCAGGATAAAAGTTTCCATAAGCTCGCAATTATAATGCCGATTTATCGATTAATATAATAAATTTCCAACTAAACGAGTTTAAACGAAATAATTATTACCGAGGTTAAGATAGTTATTAAGGTGGTTACCGTGGTAGTTAAGGCGGCTATGGAGGCTGTAAAGGCCGATTACGTAATTCTGATGCCGGTATTTGTTAGTTTTGCTTAAAACCTAGATATTCGATATATAAATACAAGTTATTCCTTAACATAGAAAATATTGGATTAATTTGTTTCGACGACGACGGTACGATTATTTACTTTAAAAGTTCCGATAATTATGCCAAGTTAAGCATGATATAATTTCCGATAACCTTTAAATACCAAGCGATTAATAAGCAAATACCGATTTGGAAAAAGATATTTAAATGGATTCATAATTTTCCGAATTTTCTTAAGTAATACAAGGACAAAATTTAATATTTTAATTACCGATAACGCTTTTTTAAGGGTATTAACAGTAAAGGAGCCGGTATCAAATCTAGTAATATATAAGAAAATGCCTTTTATTCGCTTTATTTTACGAAAATCCCGAAGCGATTAAAGGCTAGTAATAATTAAAGCCGCATTATTAAGGTTAACATGGCCCATTTTGTTATAAAAAACAAAATGCCTTTTTATAAGAAGGTACTTTTACGTAATTAGTTATGGAATAATTTTATTAAAGTTAAAGAACCCGATACCTAGAGGAAATCCGTACTTTAAAGGTCGACGATTTTGATTAGCCTAATATTTTTATTAACGTTATGATAGCTAAGCATGCTGGTAAAATAAAAGTCGATAAGACCGTAAAAAGAATTAAAATCGACAACGACGATATTATGCATAAAAAACCTTTATTTATAAATATAAAGGCTAATATCCAAACCGATAACGAGCTAAACTACGGCAGTTTAATTAATAAACGTATCGTTAAGTTTTAGAAAAGAAAAAATAAAAAAACGTTAAAAAGAAATTCAAAATTACTTAATCCGAATTAATTAAAGTTTACCTGGATTTTAATAAAGCTTTTAAGAATTTCATGGTTACCAAAATTTTGGAAACATTCGGTCGTATTAATAAAAAAACGATCAAAATAACCGAAGCCAAAATTCAACGCTTTAAACCACTAATAATAACAAAAAATAATCCCAAAATTCTGACAATAGATATTAGGTATAAAGTTAAAAGCCAGGAGAAAACTAATGTTCTGTCCGTACAACGTTATAATCCGATAAAATATATTATTTCGTTATTTAAATTCGCAGTTAAAATAAGCTATAAAAGCGGCGAAAACTTAATTAATAACATAATCGATACTAAGGCAAAATCAAACGTCATTATCGCGTTTTATGTTAAGAAATACGGATTAGCTATACGACAGATACGAATATCGTTTATAAACTTTAACTTTCAAAAACGAACACGATTCGAAGGCATTATTAAAGTACCTATTTAATTCGCTAACCGATTAATTACCATTCCGTTATTTATCGTCAATAACAGCCATATTACGCAACCATTAATATTCGGATTAAATTTCATAGCTAAATTAAAGATAACTTTAAATATAAACCTTAAAGTTATAAAAAAAACCTTGGAATTCGGTTTTACAAAGATTATTATTCCATTAATGCCTGCAGGAAAAGTTAGTCGCAATATCCGTACCGATAGGGAGCTATAAAAAAAGCAGCTGGTAAAATCCTAAGCCGCTTTACTGGCGCAAATAGGCTTACGAACGAAGAGACCGATAAGCCGGTTACGAGTCCTTACGTCTTCTCGATTAGTAATACCTGTCCTGATCAGGACTACTTTAGCATTAAATTAGAACGGGGTGACTAGGTTCTGATCAGTACAGAATCGTAAAAAGTGTCTTTGTATATATGTTTAATAGTAAGTTTAAATGTAGTTTATATTGTATGGTATTAAAACTATGATGAAGTTGGATGATAAGGTTGCGTTTAGCGAAAATGAACCTGTAGAAATACATGCATAATATGGAATTATTAATTATCCGAACCCGGATTTTAATGTTAGCATATTACCTTATTTTAATTCTTTTTTTATAATAAACATTATTTTTAAGCTATCGTAAGAAATAATTAAAATTTGAAGTAATCCTAACGTTATAGGAAATATAACGTATTGGTAACTTAATAATTAATTTAGTTAGCGTTTATATGGTTTGTTTTCCAGTTTCCCTAATTTGAAATTTCGTTTTCGACGTTTAATTAAATCTTTTTGTTATTTTTTTCCTGCTTTTTTTAAACTTTATTTTCCGGCGTTTCCGTATTAACCGATTGTTTGTACTTTATTTAGTTAGGTTATTTTTGAGAGAAATACGGCTTAAGCCGTGTTTTTGTATTTTTATATGTATTTTTTACCTAGCAGTATGATGTAATGTATTCGCCGTATGCCATAGCGTATGTTCGTTAATTACCAAATTCTGGACGTGGTATGTATCCCAAATTCCACGGGAATCCTGAGGATAACGATTTAGGTTTAGAGGTAGGAGCTTTAATCGGTTAAGGCTGTCTAGATAAAAAAGGAGATATTATCGGATATAATAATAGTTCGGGGGATTGTTTAATGGAGTAAATTAATCGAAGTATAAAAACTTTAAATGTTTTGGATTTGGGCATTGTATTTGGTAGTCCGCTACTTAATTAATTAATTAGCTTTTTTTCGTATAGAGGTTTGTTATTAGGAGATGGGTGTTTTTTAGATTATATTCCGGGATTATAATTTGTATTATTTTGCTTTGGTTTTAAACTTAAATATTTTTTAATTATTTCGGTAAGTACGAATTTTATTTAGCTTTTATCGAATCCCATTTATTTAATTATTAGTTTTATTTTTTATTATGATAGCTTTCGGATAATAATATAATATACGTATACGAGTTATAATTTATATATGTAAGATTTAAATTAAGAAAGTATTTTAACGATTACTATATGGATAGGTGGGTTATTAAGCCCGTTTTCCGTTTATACACGGCTATATACCTGAAGGAATAATTAGGTACGGTTTAGGTTAAGGAGAGTATTAAACGTTAAAATAATTCGTGTTTTTTTGATATATAATATATTAATTTAATAATCCGGTTTTTTTAAATTAGAACTATGATTTAAGCGATACTTTAAATATAATAAGGCTTTTTTGTTTAATTTTTTAGTAGTTTTATTGGGTATAAAAAATGGTTTGTTTTTTTAAAATTATTCGTCCGGTTTTTGAAATATATGTTAAGTTGTGTTAGGGTAGGTAGGTAGTAATTATTAATATAAAACCGGTAATATAATTAAATTGTAAATATTTTCGATTTTATATTATTATAAACATACGTTACAACGGTATCGTAATTATATTATGCCAGTATTATCGGTTTTAACCGGACGGTAAGGTAATATTTCTTTATAGGCGTCGTTTATTAATATTATAAAGTATAATTAATATGGCTTAATCGAAACGGATTTAAAAAGTAGTTTTTTTTTACAGAACGAGATACGGAATTATTGTTGTATATCTTAATTAATAAGCGATTTATATCCTTATTATCTCATATATTACCGTTTGCTTTTTGGTTAAGTTTTTTAAAATGCGAAATATTTAACTTTTTAAAGCTTTTATTTTTATTTTATATAGTACATTTTCTAAATAATAACATAATAATTAATTTGGGATTAATCAGGATAAATAGGAATACTTTAAATAATACCTGGTGATTTAGAATAGCCGTAATAAATAAGGATGTTATATAGGATGTATATTTAGGTAAATATAGGTATGTAAATATGCTTAGGTAAATAACGTTATAAATATATTATTTTATAAGTTATATAAATGCAAAAAACCGTTAAAAAGTAATAATAAATTATATATTTAATTAATTAAGTGTTTCTCATTATAACTAACGAATTTTTAACCGTAAAACGTATATGCCGAGGAAATTCCAAAAAATTTCATCTAAAATTATTAAAAAGGTATAGTTACTTATTGCATTTTTTGATTAATTATATGTATACTTTTTTCGTACCTACATATCCCGAAACTGTTCTTTTTTTACAACTTTTCCATAATACATTTTTATCATTAAAACCTTCGTTTTTTTATACCTACATATATTCCTATATTAATTATCCATTATAAGTTTTCATTAACTATTAAAATTACGCAATTTCCGTACTTATCGTATAAACGGAAATCCCGAAAAATTAATTCTTTTAGTAAAGAAATCCTTTTTTAAAAAATAAGTAAAACCGAATAATATATAAACGGGCTTCGGTAACGCAAATCCAATTAATTTTAAAGTCGAAAAAAACAAGCGTTAATTTAAACGGATCGTTAATTATCGTAATCGGATTTTAACGATATCAAACAATAAAGTATTTTTTAAACCTTCCACGCGCCGATACGTTTAGACCTTAGCTTTTAATCGAAAGTTAAAACTTCTCTTTAATTTTATAAATAAACGCAAATTTTAAAATCCGATATACTGTTATTTTTAAATATAATCGATAATTTCTATATTTTAATATCGATTTTTTAACAATAATCCCCTTAATCCTATACTAACTACAACCTTTATAATACCTAACCTAATACTTCCCAAACCTTATTTATTAATTAAATCCAAACAAAATTTAGCCGTTAGCCAAATCTTAAGTATTATCGAACAAACAGTAAGTAGTCGCCGATCAATCTCGGTAATCCCAATATCGGATAACATATCGTCTCTAAGCGGCTTTTTCTTAAAAAAATCTTTATTAACGGCTTTAATAATTACAACGTCTCCTCAAATCACGAATTAAATCCCTAAGCCATTTATTAACGTCAGGGTATTACGGCTTTATCCTATTATCCTTAATCGGAAATAAAACCTAACAAAACTTTAAAACAATACGAATTTTATATTCCACGTTACCTTTAAATATTCCGAAATAAACATTTTAATTAATATAACCTAATTATAAATTTATTATTAATTATTACCAAATACTTAGGAATATATTTATTAATAATCGTAAGCGGCATTACTTAAAATCGATATATCTAATAACAAATTATTGACGCGGGTTTTTAACTAACTACCGATTTCTAATCCGATATAAAAACCAGATTAACCGTACCGGAAAAACTCTAATCTCGATTAATTTACGTTAAATATTTGGAAACAATCTAACAAATTAACTTATAACTAAACTTGCCCGGAATTTTTAATATATCTCCGGGTTATTTATTTAAATATTCGATATTCTTAATTTCGCACCCTATAAACTATACGAAAAACGATTCGTATCCTTAAAACATCCTAATTAATACGGCATATACTTATTCTTTAGGTATCGGTCCTTCCCAGGTTTTTATAAAAGGTTTTACGGTAATTACGTCGGGTTTATCAAAAGGTACAACTGTACATTCCGGAATAACGCTTTTCGACAATTTAAAACCAAGTATATCCGATCGTTATAAATCAAAAAAGATTTTTGCAAAAGTACTTATCCAGTAATCCAACATCTCCATTTCGAAAATCTTAAACTCCAAACTATGGTTGCAAATCGTATATCCAACCTTAAACTCCGATTTAAAGTTCGTACAATGTAACTTAATACTTAAAAATAAATCATGGTTATCTTATAAAATAATCGTAATCCGGGCCAAAAAAACGAAATTCTTCCTTTTGTAATTTAATTCCTTATAATTAATTGCGTTAACCTTTTCCTTTATTTTAATCGGATTGTTTTTAAAATATCGTTATCATCCATAACCGCGTAACTTTCGAACCGACCGTTTAATATTTGTACCTTAATATTAATTTTTATTACTTTCGAAACTTTAAGTTACCAATTTTTTAATAACTCGACATTAACATTACTTAAACTTTCGGTTATCGTAACATTAAGTTAATTAAATAACGATTTCGTCCAGTTATCATTTTATAAATCAATTGGTTCTTAATATTCTTTTTTATCCTTTATAAATTACTTTAATTAATTAACAGGAAAGCTTTTTTACAATTATATCCTATTAATTTTCTTTAATTAATAAATACCTTAACTAATAATTTTATTAATTAAATACGATCCTATCTATTAATACTTAAATTTTACATCTCTGGATATATTTATATGCTTTGGTATATTATATAATAACATTAAATCATCCACCTTTAAAGGTCTAGTTTTTATCCTATTCCGGTCTTTCTAATCGGCACGTCTGGCAGTTTTACGGCGTTACTTACTAATTCTTCGGGCGGCTTTAACTACGCCCTTTACTTTTCGCTTTAATAATCGAATTCGTTACAAAATTAAATTTTCTTTCGGGATATTCGGGTTCCAGTTTATAATCTTTCAAATCGGAAATATTATCTTGATCGGTTATAAAACTTTCTGCCCATATAGCAATTCGTAAAGGTTAAATCCATAACTTTTAACCGTAATATTATCTGCAAAAACCATCTTAAGAAAAGATTTAACCCATCCTTTACCAATTCCATTTATCGCTTTCATTAAGGCTTTAACAATCGATACATAGCTTCTTTCGATTAATTTTTGCCGTTAAATAACGTACGCAACGCCGATTTTCCGTTTAATACCTAACGCTATATACGCTTCGATAACTTCGCCTTTATTCTTTAAACTACCATTAATCTTAATTTTAATCGGGATGCCGTATCGGAAAAACATATGTTTCTTTAAAAACCTTTTAATCGATACTAATATAACAAATCGTAAAACCATAACCTTTAAATAATCCGACAATTCGTACTTCGTTTCGACCGTAACTTTATGTTTATTATCGTTGGGCATAAATTATATATCGATTATCTAAATAACTGTTATGTCGATAAATTATAAAAAACCGTAACTTTCTTCAAAACGCCAATTAACGGCTTTTTAACATTTAAGATATGCAAATACCGCTTTTTAAATTTGCCCATATATACCTTTCCAAAAATGAAAAGCTGCTATACGTTAATAAGTCGAATCTTTTCCTTTATAACGTATGATACAAGCGAGTTGCGTATACAAGCGAGTCGCGCGTTTTCTTTATTATTTTAATCACCCAACTTTAATCGTTTATTCCTTAATACCATAACATGGAACGTCTTATAAAAGAAGCCAGGATGAATTTAGCCGTTTAGGCTAAGAAAAAAGACCTGCGATTTAGTTATAAACGGCTTCGTGTTATATATGACGTTTCCGAATTTACTTTAAGAGACCGAATTTACGGTAAATCCTTTCGAACCGATATAATTTCTAATTTGCGAAAATTAACGCCGACCGAAGAAAAATCTATTATCGACCGAATTTTTGACCTAGATACGCGAGCGTTTCCTGTCCGGCGTTAGCATGTTGAAGATATGGCGAATTTGTTATTTACGTAGCGCGTTGCGGAATGTGTCGGGGTTAATTGGGTGTTTAATTTTGTTAGACGGCAAAAAAAATTTAAACGCCTTTAAATCGGAAGATTGATTATTAACGGGTATTATGCGAAGATCCAGAGATATTTCGTAAGTGGTTCGAATTTGTTCGGGTTATTATCGTAAAATACGGCATTATAAAAGAGGATATTTACAATTTCGACGAGACTGGATTTTTGATGGGGCTTTTTATGGTAACGGGTATGGTAATTACTAGTGCCGAAAGACGTGGAAGACCTAGATAAGTGTAATAAGGGAATAAAAAATGGGTTATAGTTATTTAAGTTGTTAATTTTTAAGGTTGGGCTGTACCGCCATTTATTATTATGGCGGGAAAAAATTACCTTGGGAACTGGTTTTGTAATAACTTATTGCCAGTAGCCGATTGGAAAATCGTAATAAGTAATAATGGCTGGATAACGAACGAATTAGGTGTAAAATGGGTTTAATATTTCGATTAATATATTCGAACGCGCACGAAAGGATCGAAACGTTTTTTTATTTTTGACGGTTACGAAAATTATTATTCGATAAAATTCGAAAAATATTGCGTTAATTACGATATTATTATATTTTGTATGCCCGCGTATTTTTCGCATTAGTTTTAAATTCTTGACGTATTTTTTTTAAACGCGTTTATTCGTTGTATATCGAGAGCTTAATGTGATGTTATTATATTTATATCGCCAAAGAAGATTTCCTTAACGGCTTTTACGACGCGTTTAAAGCTATTATAACGTCCGACAATATCAAATCCGGATTTGCCGCAACTAGTCTCGTTCCATTCGATCTTAATACCGTTTTTTTTATTTTCGAAATTCCTCCAGTTGTGCCTACGCCGACCGTCTCCCCGTTAACCTCCGTCGGTTCTATATCCCCGTTTGTAAAGACCCTTAGAAATATTTAAAAAGCAATAAGATAAAGACGTTATTTGTAAAGAAGAATTAAAAATTACTAAAGTAACTCGCCGACAAAAATTGTTAAATCGGTTAATTGTTTAACTAAAAATCAATTAATATTTTGGTATAAAGTTACTTTTTTTGAACAGGAGGCCGCCTAATTGCGCGAAACAAACCACGTTTTAAGCAAACGTTAAAGAACCAAAAACAAACGTTTCCAAGAAAGAAAGATATTTATTATACAAAAAGAACAAATTTTCCTAACTGAAAAAGAAGGGGGTAGTGGAAAAATGTAGCTAACAGCGGCTGAAGGTAATTGTCGTAAAAGGGTTAAAACGAAAGAACGGAAATATGGCGTTTACGGTAAGTCCGGATATAATGCGCGTACTTGTAATAAAATTATAGATACGTTTAAGAAGAAAAGTCCGATTAATTTTAATTAATACGATATGTTATTATTAAGTTATTTGAATTTGTTGTTAAAAGATGCCAAAAACCGCGCGATTCGCTTGTGTGCGCGATTTGCTTGTGTTATACGTTAATTAAAATTTTCGTGACGTCGCACACCACCACCCTGGATGCACCACCACCCTGGATAACTTTGGGCACCTTGCGATAACAAATTTAAATAATACAACCATAACGCATTAAATCAATTCAAATTAATCGGATTTTTCTTCGCTAGACGTATCTACAACTTTTTTACAAGTACGCGCATTATGTCCGGGCTTGCTGCAAACGCTACATTTCCGTTCATTGGTTTTAACCCTTTTGCGACGACCCCTTCCAGCTGCTGTTGGCTGCATTTTTTCACCACCCCCTTCTTTTTGGGCCAGAAGAGCTTGTTTCTTTTGTATAGTAAATGTTCCTTTTTCTTAAAAACGTTTATTTTTAATTTTACGACGTTTGCTTAAAATATGGTTCGTTTTGCGTAATTGGACGTTTTCCTTCCGAAAAAATGCAATTTCGTATAAAAATAACAAGTTATTTTTTGTTAACAAACTAGCCGATTTAACAACTCCTGACGAACCACCTTAATATTTAATTTTCTTTGCAAATAACGTCCTTGCTTCGTTATTTCTTTAATATTCCTAGGGGTTTTTGCGGGCGGGGAACGAATGGAACCGGCAGAGGTGAGCGGGGAGACGGTCGGCGTAGGCACAATTGGAGGAATTTCGAGGTCGAAAAGAACGTTATTGGGATCGAATGGAATAAGACCAGCTTTCGCGAATGCAGATTTAATGTTATCGGACGTTATGGCAGCTTTGAACGCGTCGTAAAAGCCGGCGAGAAAATCTTTTTTGGCAATATGGGTATAATAGCGTCGTATTAGGTTTTCGATGTACCGCGAATAAGCGCGTTTTAAAACAAAAAAACAAGATACGTTAAAAGGTTAAAACCGATACGAAGAATGCGCGGGTATATAAAACGTAATAATATCATAATTCGCGCAGTATTTTTCGAATTTTATCGAATAGTGGCTTTCGTAACCGTCGAGGATAAGAAGACGTTTCGAATTTTTCGTACGCGTCCGAGTATATTTATCGAAATGCTGAATTTATTTTAAACTTAATTCGTTTGTCGTCCAGTTATTATGGCTTATATTAAGTCTTTAATTAACTGGTAATAAGTTATCGCGGTATTAGGACTTAAGGTAATTTTTCCTTGCCATAATAATAAATGGTAATATAGCCTAACCTTCGGAATTAACAGCTTAAATAACTGTAACTTATTCTTTATTTTTTTATTGGGCTTGTTTAAGTTTTTCACGTTTTTTAGCACTGGTAATTACCATACCCGTTGCTATAAAAAGCCCAATCAAAAATCCCGTTTCGTCGAAGTTGTAAATATCCTTTTTTACGATGCCGTATTTTGCGATAATAACCCGGACAAGCTCGAACCACTTGCGAAACGTTTCTGGATTTTCGCATAAAACCCGTTAATAATCGATTTTCCGATTTAGACGCGTCTGGAGTTTTTTTTGCCGTCGTACAAATCTCGACGCCCAGTTAACCCTAACGCGTTCCGTAACGCGCTGGGCTAATAACAAATTCGCCATATTTTCAACATGTTAAAGCCGGACAGGAAACGCTCGCGCATTAAGGTTAAGGATTCGGTCGACAATCGATTTCTTTTCGGTAAACGTTAATTTTCGTAATTTAGTTATAAAGTCGCTAATAGGAGGTGTACCGGTATATCGCGTATGCAAAGTAGATTAGGCTACTTTATATATAGAACTAAGTGTTGTATAATTAAGTTTCGGGTCTCTTTTCTTAGTTTGAACAACTAGGTTCATTTTCGTTTTTTTTGTAAGTCGTTCCATGTTGTTATTGTTAAGAAATGGACAATTAAAGTTAGGTGGTTAGATTGTGTCAAAAATTATCCAGGGTGGTGGTGCATCCAGGATGGTGGTGTGCGACGTTAATATTATTTAATTACTATATTACGTTCTTGCTTTATATTAACAACCTTTCGACTACTATAACGTTTATCGACTTTATGCTATAAAATACCGTTTTAAATAAAATACTTTAAAACCTCTATTTTAAAAACAATTCTTTTACGTATAATAATACCGTAAAAACGATTAAAAAATTCGAAAAATATCAAAAACCTAACGTACTTTTATAACTTTTTAAACCAATTGCTAATGAAAAGTCCCTATCTATTTCCCGATCCGAAAATAATATAAATTATACCCGTTATAATCAGATTAAATCTAACGGTATTTAACTGGATATTAATGAAATTATCGATTTTCTTTTCCCATTAATCTGTTACGAACCCCAGAGGCCCTTTGAGGAGGAACCTCTTTTGGTTTTTCTTAGGCCTAGAAACGGATAAACTTCGGATTTTGAAGGCTTGGCCCAGGGACAGTGATTTAGGGTGATTTAAGTGATTTAGGAGAAGTGGAGTAGATTACGATAGATTACATATATTTACGATATATTTATTTTTGTGGAGATAAATATATACAAAACCAGTTTCCTATATAAATAGCTTTTGAATAGTTTCGTTCCTTAGTTATTAATTTAAGCTTTTAGCCAGAGGTAATTACCCCGTTTTTTAATTAAGAGAAAAGTACTTTAAATCTTTTTAACAAACATATTGAATTATTTCTTGCCTTATTGTTATCTATAAATCAAGACCTTTTTCGGATACTGCTTATACCTCTAGGTGGATATATAACAGGTTCGTTATATTTTGATAGCTTTTTAATTAATAACCGACGAATAATTTAAGGCCCAGTTAGGTATAAGCTTTCCTGAACTTAATAAAGACGATATTACAGAATGACGTTTAGAAGATAAATAATATATTTGATTCCAGTTACAGGTTAGTAAAGGATTAATAACAAAACTAAACAACCTACTCCCTATTAAGAAAGTGCTTTAACTTATCGACAATATGGCGCCTTCTACGACTCGAGCCCAAACCGGCTTCTTTTTCTTCCAGCAGCAACCTGCCCCAGCCCCTAAAGAAACTATTAAGGTATAAGGCAACTTAAAAGAAAAGGATTATAAAAAGGAGGAGCCCGAAACCGAAAAGCCAGAACTTAAGGGCAAATAAAAAGAACGGACAACAGACGAAAAACTGGATCTCTTAGTAATAAAACTCCAGGCTTTAAAAAAAGAAAATGCCAGACTTACCCGAAAAGAAAGAAAGAGTATCCGATTAATACGAGAAGAGAAGGAAAAGGCCTTCGTACCACCTTTGTTTGCCCCAAACCCTTATTACGAAACTACCATTCTACCTCTTAGATACCATGGAATACTAAAGGTTAAAAGTTATAAACCTGCCGTTTTTAAACTTTATAACGGATTTATAAATATAAAAGGATTCTTAATCTAAGCTCGAATCTATTTTAAGTTTTACCAGAATTTTCTGGTAAAGGACTATTAAAAGATACTGGTTATTTCTTAAGCATTCGTAAAAAAAGTCCTTTTATGGTTCGAACTAATTTTAAGAGATTACCTAAAGAACTATTCCGAAAGTTTATCTGATGTTATTAATTATATCTTTAACGATTACGAGTATTTCGAAAATAAAATGCAAGCCTTATTCGGAAATACCGATAAAAAATAACATGCGGTAAAATAACTATACTTATTACGGTAAACTAAGTTAATAGCAAAATATACGACCGAGTTTAACCGTTTAACCGTTATTTCGTAATTACCTATAAGCGTATTATTTTATTTATATTACAACGGCTTGAAACTTTAAGTTAAGGACGAGATATATAAAATATTTAAAATAGGATTTTTTAAGAAATATATAGATTAGGTTATTATCGCCGATCGACGTATTTTTAACAAGTACCTCGAAAAAAAAGGATTTAATAAGCGAAAGGACGATAAAAATTTAAGTAACCGAATTTAGAAAAAAAAGGACAAACCTTAGAAAAAAATTAATATAGTTTCGAGAGATTCTAAAATAGACAAGTTTATTATAAAGTGTTTTAACTGTAGCAAGAAAGGCTATTATAAAAGCGAATATTGCTTTTTAGTTAAAAAAGATATTAAAAAAAAAGTTTCCTAACTTTAGAGGAAGTTTTAAGGGAAACCTTAAAAAAAAGTACGAATGGCAGAATATGAATTAGATAGCGAAAAAGAAGAGGAGAAAAGAAAATTAATACCGTTTTTTTAGCTAGAATTTATTATTACCATAACGAACCAGGTTCAGAATGGCGATTTAAAGTACGAACGTTGCTTAATCTGCCAAAATTAGATTACCAAAACCTGTAAATATCATCCCGGATAAATAGCTTCCAGAATAGCTATAAAATTAGGATATGTTTGTTATTTAAATAAATAAAAGTTCAAGATTTACGAAAAAAACGGTTAGTTACGGCCGGACCTTAATAATTATGGATAGTTATTTTTTGAACTTAATAAGCTTTCCGAATATACGGTATATCCAAAACCCGACAGTATTAAAATATAATAAATAAACGATTATGATTTTTTTAACTTTTTTGTTTGTTACGATTATGGTTATTTAATTTATTTGCGAACTAAAAAAAATAACGATTGTTAACCCGGTTAGGATAAGGAAATATCTACTAAGCTAGATAATAAATGCAGATGTACTGAAATTTCCCGATAGCCAGAATATTTTAGGTTTTATTATTTATATTCCAAGTTAGAGCAAAACCAGAAAGCTATGGCCTAAGGATGCCTATGTTATGTTTTTATTTTATATATATTGTACGAACTTCTAGATATAAAAGCAAGCCTTATGGAAGCCCAAGATTTAAATATAATGTCTTTTGTGATATTAAAAGTAGAAGAAGTTTCCCAATAAAAATGTTAGATTGGTTAACAAAGATGGTATATTTATATAGACGATAGATATACGAAATATGCAGTTAAGAAGGCCCGTGAATGGAAACGCTTTTTAACTAACAAAACTACTAAATTAAAAAACTTTAAAAGTTTTCGATATTAAGGTATCAAGGAGCTTATTAATATAAAACCTTATGTAAAGTTAGAATAGAACTTAGGAGTTAGATTGAGATCTTTTTATATTACGGAAATAAGATATTTAAAGTTATGATTAACTTAGAAGCAGAAGGAAATTTTGTTTTACTTGCGGTAATAGAAAAGTATCAGATCTTTTGGAGGTACAAGTTACAGTTTTATAAATTACGTACCGTTAATATAAGTTTGTTTATTTACAAAAACGGTCGAGTTTTTAAAGAAATAAAAAAGCTTTTAGTTTAAATATAAGGATATTTAGAGAGGATTATCTTCGATATAGCCAATATTTCAAGATACGATATTATCCTAGGAATATTTTGGTTCCGTTTTAGCAACCTACATATTAACTGGAAAAAGTAAGCGTTTTTTGGGAAGATAAGGTAAAATTAATAGAAAAAATTAACTAAAGAGTTTGTTATATTATCAAGAAAATACGAGTTCCAAAATAAGATGTTATAATATTTTAGAAGTACCGGTAATTTAAGAAATTGTTTAAGAATAAGGAGAATTACGAGTTACCCCTTTACGGATAATAAGACCACAGGATATCTATTAAAGAAGAGCATTATCCCAGATTTTATAAAATCTATTATATAAACCCTGAAAAGTCTAAGGCCTTGTAAAAAAGTATATAACTGGATTTGAAAAGAGGATATATCTAACCCTTTAACTCCCTTATTGGATATTCCGTTTTTATGGTTCCAAAATTAAAGGATAGCAA
Source organism: Monosporascus sp. 5C6A (assembly GCA_004155035.1). Classification (NCBI taxonomy): domain Eukaryota; kingdom Fungi; phylum Ascomycota; class Sordariomycetes; order Xylariales; genus Monosporascus; species Monosporascus sp. 5C6A. The sequence continues at coordinate 106,150 of QJOB01000787.1, forward strand.
GTAAAGGATTAACGAAGATGGAGACCCAGTTTTCAGAAGAGTAATCGATTATAGACAGCTGAACGACATTACGGTTAAGAACGGATATTTTTTAATTTTTATAAATACTTTAAGAGAAAACGCCAGTAGAGCTAAATGGTTTACTGCATTAAATCTCCGAGATGGCTACTACCGTATCAGAATAGCTAAGGGAGAAGAGTGGAAAACGGCATTTAGAATAATATATGGACTTTACGAATATAGAGTTATGCCTATGGGACTTATTAACGCCTCCGCCAGTTTCTAATACCTGGTTATGATTATTTTTAGATAATTTTTGGATAGGTTTGTTTTTATTTACCTTGACGATATTTTTATTTATTTCGAAACCTTAGAAAAATATAAAAAGTACGTTACTTAATGCTCAAAACTTTAAACGAAGTAAATATACGCGTTAACTTAGCCAAAAGCGTATAGCACATATAAAAAATAGATTTCTTGGGTTATACTATTATTTCTGGACAGATTTAGATTTAAGATTTTAAATTAAAAGCAATTAAAAATTGGCCAATCCTAGATAAGGCAACCGTTACGGACATCCGATAGTTTTTAGGATTTACCGGATACGTACGCAGTCTAATTAAAGACTATAAAGGATTAACCAGTCCCTTAATGAAACTTATTATTAAGGAGTATGCCGGAAAAGAATTCGAACTTCCGGAAAAAGCTAAGGAGGCTTTCCAGAAAATTAAGGACAAGATTATTAGTGTCCTTATGGCGAAACTTCCTAATTACTATAAGAAGAAACGATTAAAGATAGATGCATTAGATTATGCTCTTAGAGCAGTTTTGAAGTAACAAGAAGATAACGGGAAATGGTACCCCGTAGTTTATTTTTTAAAAGCTCTTCGAAACGTTGAATTTAGATACCCCATTTATGATAAAAAATTACTAACGATTATCTTAGCGCTTAAGAAATAGGAACTTTTCTTTAACGGAACTAAAAAACCCTTTAATATTTATTTAGATTACAAAAATCTAACCCGATTTATGACAACCCAAAACCTGAATAGGCGATATAAAACCTGGATGGTTTTTCTGTTAAAATTCAACTTTAGAATATATTACATTAAAAGAAAAAAGAATATCTAAGTAGATATTTTCAGCCGTAAAAAAGATTACGATCCAGAAATCCTTAAAAAAAGCATATAGATGATATAATATAATAAGGACGGCATTATACAGTTATATAAAATAGTTAAGAAACTAACCCCTGAATTCCTAATATAATTTCGAATTTCTTATAATCCAGAGGAAAAAAAAGAAATTCGGAAATTAAAAGGGCAGCTAAACGGTTAATTGTTATACTATAGCAAAATCTACATCTTTAAAAACCAACAGGAATAATTTATTAAGGAATTTCACGAAGATCTATTATACGGATATTAAGGAATCTTTAAGATTACCAAACGGCTACAAAAAAAATACAACTTTCCAGAATTACGCCAGATAATTAAAAAAACTGTTAAAAACTGCAATATCTATAATAAGGCTAAGGCAACCCGTTATAAGCCTTACGGCCTACTGCAACCCATAGATATTCCCGATAAAACATAAAATACTATCGTTTAAGATTTCATTATTAACTTACCCCTATCGAAAAACCCAATTACTGGAATTAAATATAATGGAATATAGGTAACGTGCCATATAAGCTCGCGGGACATACAAGTTTGCGGGACACTTTTTCCAATATTCCAAGTACCTAACTCCAATTACCTGTTTCTCAACAACTATAATATGGAACGACTTACAAAAGCATCTAAAATGAACCTAGCCGTTTAGACTAAGAAACGAAACCCGAAACTTAATTATAAGAAGCTTAGTTTTATCTATGGCATCACATATTTTACTTTGGAAGCGCGGTCTAACGGTAAACGCGCCCGAGCCGATATTGTCCTTTATTTACGAAAATTAACGCCGACCGAAGAAAAGTCTATTATCGAAAAAATCCTTGACCTAGATACGCGAGCATTTCCTGTTAGATTTCAGTACGTTAAAGATATGGCCAATTTACTGCTGGCCCAGCGCGTTACAAAACGCGTTAGAATTAACTGGGCGTTAAACTTTATTAGATAGTAAAAAAAACTCCAGATGCGTTTAAATCGAAAAATCGATTATTAACGGGTTTTATGCGAAAATCCAGAAACGTTTCGTAAATGGTTCGAGTTTATTCGGGTTATAATCGTAAAGTACGGCATCGCAAAAAAAAATATTTATAACTTCGACAAGACTAGATTTTTAATAGGGTTTTTTATAACAGCGGGTATGGTAATTACTAATACCGAAAAACGTGGAAGATTTAAATAAACGCAACAAGGTAATAAAAAATGGGTTACGGTTATCTAGGCTGTTAATTTCTAAAGTTGGGCTGTACCGTGATTTATCATCATGACAGGAAAAAATTACCTTAGGTCTTGGTACCGTAACAACCTATTGCTAATTAATTGGAGGTTCGATATAAGCTATAATAGCTAGACAACAAACAAATTAAGTTTAGAATAGATTCAGTATTTCGATAAACATATTCGGACGCGTACGAAAAGTTCGAAACGTCTTTTTATTTTCGACGGTTACGAAAGCTATTATTCGATAAAATTCGAAAAATACTGCGCGAACCATAACATTATTACGTTTTATATGCCCGCGCATTTTTCGTATCGGCTTTAATTTTTTAACGTATTTTATTTTTTTATTTTAAAACGCGCTTATTCGCAGTATATCGAAAACCTAATGCGACGCTATCATACCCATATTGCCAAAGAAGATTTTTTCGCCGGCTTTTACGACGCGTTCTAAGCTGCCATAACGTCCGATAACATTAAATCTGGATTTGCGAAAGCTGGTCTTGTTCCATTTAATTCTAATAACGTTCTTTCCGAATTGGAGGTTTTTTTAGTTGTGCCTACGCCGACCGTCTCCCCGCTGACTTCCGCCGGTTTTATTCGTTCTCCGCCCGCAAAGACCCCTAGGAATATCAAGGAAGTAACGCGGCAATTACGTTATTTGCAAAAGAAAATTGGAAACCAACAGGGTGGCTCGTTAACTAAAATGGCTAAATCGATTTATCTTTTAACTAAAAGTCACTTGTTAGTTTTGTACGAAAATCTTTTTTTTCGAAAAGAAACTGCCCAATTGCGCGAAACGAACTATATCTTAAGCAAACGTCATAGGACCAAAAACAAACGTTTTCAAAAAGGAGGAATATTTACTATACAAAAGGGACAAGTTTTTTTGGCTTAAAAAGAAGGGGGTGGTGAAAAAATGCAGCCAACAGCAGCTGGAGGGGGTCGTCGTAAGAAAGTTGAGACCAAGGAACGGAAATGTGGCGTTTGCGGCAAGCCTGGACATAATACGCGTACCTGTGTAAAAGTTGTAGATACGTCTAGCGAAGAAAAATCCGATTAATTTAAATCAATACGATATGTTGTTGTTAAGTTATTTGAATTTGTTGTTGGGAGGTGCCAAAAAGTGTCCCGCGAGCTTGTGTGTCCCGCAAGCTTGTGTAGCACGTTAATCGTTAATAAACTTACCAAATATGGATATTTCTTACCTTTTAAAGGAAACACGACAGCAAAATAATTAGCTTACGTCTTTATACGACATTATCTTAACAAATACAGGATACTAAAGAAAATCATTTCTAACAAAAACAAGTTGTTTATTTTTAAATTCGGTATTAACTTCTTTAAATATATTAGTGCCAAGCTCAAGTTTTCTACAGCTTATTACCTATAAATAGATAGACAGACTAAACGATTAAATTAGACCTTGGAACAGTATTTTAAAAGTTATGTTAATTACTAGCAAAACAACTAGGTAAAGCTTCTATTACTTGCTTAGATAGCTTACAATATCTTTATTAACGAAAACATAGGCGTATCCTTTTATATAGCGGTATATAAATACGAAACAGAAACTTAACGTTTAGAATAACCATTAAATAAGGCCTTTATAGTTATTATAATTGCATTATAAGCAGAAATAATTGTAATAAAGGTTAAGACGATATAAGCCCAATTACAGACCGAGTTATAATTCTTTAATAACAAATAGCCCAGTATTATAATAATAATAAAATTAAGGGACTAATTTTATTAAAAGGAAATAAGGTTTACCTGTTACGGTAGAAGTTTAATATAACTTCGAATATCTTATAAATTAAAACAAAAAAGCCCAGTAATAAACTTGATTTTAAGAAATTCGGCTTTTTTAAAATTAATAAAGTTATTTTTAAGACTAATTATAAATTATCCTTACTTAAGATAATGAAGATATATCCTGTTTTTCATATTTCCCTATTTAAATTAGTACCGAAAGACGTTCCGTTAAAAAGAGACCTAGAGCTGGAAGATAAAACCGACAAGTACGAAATCGAAAAGATCCTGGATTTTAGGATGGTTAAAAACAAAATCCAGTACCTGGTTAAATAGGAAGGTTATTTACACGAAGAAAATACATGGGAACCATTTAACTACCTGACGAATGTGAAGGACCTGGTTGAGAAGTTTTATCGTTAGAACCCTGACCGACCGTTTCCAGTGCAGCCAAGATCGCAGGTGACAAAGGCCCCCTACTAAGTCCAGCCTTGCGGCGTTCTAATCGAAGGAAGTAGACGCCTCTGTTATGGCATCTATTTCGAAAGTAAGCCGTGCTTGTTCTGCTTCTACCTGTCGCCACTTTTCTTTTAACCTTTCTTATTTTTCCAACTAATCCAACTTATGATTTTTTTTTAAAATAACAAAAGCTTTTTTTTTCAAAACGTCCTGCTGAAAACGCAAACGTTTTAATCGGCTAATAAATTCTTGGGATTTTTCTTTTCGACGCCGAAACGCTTTTTCCTAACGTTGGCGCAGTTCATCCAATTTTTTTCGGAAAATTCCTAATATACCAGAAAACTATCTTTAACTTCGCGTTGCTTTTTCTGTAATCGATCGCGTTTTTCCTTAATTTTTACCAGCGAATTTATTTCCAACACGTTACAGGATAAACGTTAATAACGAATGCAGCAACCATAACTCGGAAAATCAAATACATAAAAACAGTTGCGTTTTCTTAAACGAGTATAATTTAAACAAAAGTTGATTTATAAACCAAACTTTTCGATATAATTTACATAATTATCGCGCGTTTCGCGTTGGTTTAAATAAGGTTTCCTTTTTTTTAAATACGACCTAACATTATAAAAGTATATTAGAAAGTTTAAGACTTTTCCAACGGAAGGGATTACTTACCGTTTTATTTTTAGGACAAAGATTTTTAAAAAGGAGACATAATGTTACGGACCCCAGAGGCCTTTTAAGGAAGAACTCCTTTTAGTTCTCCTTAGGCCTAGGAACGGATAAACTTCGGACCTTGAAAGCTTGGCTTAGGGATAATGATTTAGGGTGATCTAAGTGATTTAGGAGAAGTGGAATAAATCACGATAAATTATATAAATCCACGATATACTTATTTTTAAGGAGATAAATATATAAAGAACCAGTTTCTTATATAGATAGCTTCTAAATAGTTTCGTTCCTTAACTATCAATCTAAGCTTTTAGCCAGAGGCAATTGTACCGTTTTCTAATTAAGGGAAAAGTACCTTAAATCTCTTTAACGAACATATTGAATTATTCCTCGCCTTATTGTTACCTGCAAATCAAGACCTTTTTCGGATACTGCTTATACCTCCAGGTGGATATATAACAGGTTCGTTACATAATCGTCCAGTACGTTGGAAAGCCTTATTAGCTTTTTTAACACATTATTTGTTATTAAATTCTTTTTATTTAAAATATACTTAATTTCAAAATCGAACATTTTTTTAAATAATCTATTTAATTAATAAAACTTCCGGTAAAAAACTTAAGAAATTATTAATTTATACTGTTAATATTTTAACGTTAATTTCTAAAATAAATCGGATGTTATAAATAGAATTCCGAAATCGCCTTAAAATTTTAAAAACCGCTTAATATTTTAATTTGCCCGCATCATAATTTAACTTAACGTTTTTTTAAGTATTACTTTTATAACGCGTAAGGTACTTAATACCGTTAATTAATTAATTTAAAGTATCTCTATAATCTTTTCCACTTACGTCGGTTTTTATAATAATTTTTTATACCAAGGTTATAATTTAAAATCATTAAAATTGGGGTTATCGTAAGGTTTTTTTTAAGGTCTTTATTGCCAAGTTTTAATTAAAGCCTTATTCGAAAAATCGGTTTTTACGGAATAACCGGGTTAAAAATTTAGCTTTTAAAATATAATGTATAATAAATATTTATTAATAAACGGTAATACCCAAAAAAACTTTAACTTCCGTAACGTTTTTATACGGCTTAATTTTTAAAATCTTAATTACCTTAACATTATTAGGTTAACGTACTACACCAATAAGCTGTACACACCAATAAGCTGTACACTTTTTTCACCATTCTAACTATTTAACTTTAATTACATATTTCTTAATAACCACAACATGGAACGGCTTATAAAAGAAGCGAGAATGAACCTAGCCGTTTAGGCTAAAAGGAAGAATCCGAAACTTAGTTATAAAAAGCTTAGTTCTATTTATGGCGTCCCATTTATTACCTTAGGAACGCAAATTAATAGCAAACGCACCCGATCCGATACCGTCCCCAGTTTGAAAAAACTAACGCCGACCGAAAAGAAATCGATTGTCGAACGGATCCTTGACTTAGATATGCGAACGTTTCCTGTCCGGCTTCAGTACGTTAAAAATATGGCGAATTTGTTGCTTACCTAGCACGTTACGGTACGCGTCGGGATTAACTGGGCGTCGAGATTTATTAAACGGCAAAAGAAGCTCCAGACGCGTCTAAATCGAAAAATCGATTATTAAAAGGTACTATGCGAAAATCCAGAGGTATTTCGTAAATAATTCGAACTTGTTCGGGTTATAATTGCAAAATACGGTATCGCAAAAGAGGATATTTACAATTTTAACGAAACGGGCTTTTTAATAAAGTTTTTAATAATATACGGCATGGTAATTACAAATATTGAAAAACGTGGAAAACCTAGATAGGCGTAATAAGGCAATCGGGAATGGGTTATAGTAATACAAGCTGTTAATTCGCAAGGTTGGGCTGTACTGCCATTTATTATTTTGGCAGGGAAAACCTACCTTGGTTTTTGGTATCGCGATAACCTATTACCAGCCGATTGGAAAGTCGGTACCAGTTATAATAGCTGGATAACGAACGAATTAGGTTTAGAATAAATCCAACATTTCGATAAATATATTCGGACGCGTACGAAAGAAACGAAACGTTTCTTTATTTTTAACGGTTACGAAAGTTATTATTCGATCGAATTCGAAGAATACTGCACGAATAACGGCATTATTACTTTTTATATCCCCGCGCATTCCTTTTATCGGTTCCAACCTTTCGACGTATCTTGTTTTTCTGTTTTAAAACGCGCTTATTTGCGGTATATCGAAAACCTAATACGACGTTATCATATCTATATTGCCAAAAAAGATTTTCTCGCCGGCTTTTACAACGCGTTCCAAGTTACCATAACGTCCGATAATATCAAATCTGGATTTGCGAAAGCTGGTCTTATTCCATTCGATCCGAATAACGTTCTTTCCGAATTGGAAGTTCCTTTAATTGTGCCTACGCCAACCGTCTTCCTGCTAACCTCCGCCGGTTCCATTCGTTCCCCGCCCACAAAAACCCCTAAGAATATTAAGGAAATAACGAGGCAAAGACGTTATTTACAAAGAAAAATTGGAAATTATTAAGGTGGTTTGTTAACAAAAGTTGTTAAATCGGCTGGTTTTTTAATAAAAAGTAACTTGTTACTTTTATACGAAGTTGTTTTTTTTCGGGAAGAAAACGTCCAATTACGCGAAACGAACCACATTTTGAGCAAACGTCGGAGGACCAAAAACAAACGTCTTCAAAAAGGAGGAATATTTATTATACAAAAGGGACAAGCTTTTCTGGCCCAAAAAAAAAAGGGTGGTGAAAAAATGCAGCCAACAGCAGCTGGAGGGGGTCGTCGCAAAAGGGTTGAAACCAAGGAACGGAAATGTAACGTTTGCGGCAGGCCCGGGCATAATGCGCGTACTTGTAAAAAAGTTGTAGATACGTCTAGCAAAGAAGAATCCGATTAATTGTAATCAATACGATATGTTGTAGTTAAGTTATTTGGATTGATTGTTACGAGGTGCCAAAAAGTGTACAGCTTATTGGTGTGTACAGCTCATTGGTGTAGTACGTTAACGGCTATTCGATCCGCAAAAAAAACCGATTATAATAACGGTCTTTTAACATTATTAAAACTTTACTATATTAATAGTAATACCAGTAAGCTTACAATTTAAAAAGGTTTTATTTATATTTATTATATGCTTATAAACGAATCGTCAAATCTTAAGAAAATTTTTTATCTTATCGTATTTAATTTTTAATCTTTTAATGTTAACATCGTTAACGAATAACCGGGTTACGTTAAGTATTAGATTATCCAGAATTTTCCCGATTATGCAACAAAAATAAGTTACAGAGTTAATAAATTTTATAAATATAGTAATGTATTTAAAAAGTTTTAAAGGTATCGAAAATGTCGTATAATTTTTATTAACCGCAATTAACGTAACTTGATTGTAATTAAAAAAAAATTTATTAAGCTAATTAAAAAGTACATAATAAAATTAACTAAAAACTTGTTGTAATTTTCTAGTATCCATGTATTTCGTAACGTAACAACATTTAACTTTGTCGCGGAATTAATTAGTTACAAACCATTATCTTTTTTCTTTACAAAAAATTAAACATTTTTATACGTAGTATAAAATTATTCGAATATTTCTTTTTAAATCCTTATTCGTAATACGTTGATTAATTTATTTTTCATATTAACCGGTATTTTAATACCTTTAGTTTATTAACTTTATAAAAAATTATACGAATTTCGTAAACAGGTATGATATACTTTTTAATTGTTCTGTATTTCTTCCAGTTTCAAATTAAGGTTGTTTTTTTTCGAAACAACATCTTTTTAAAGGAAACTTTTTTATACGGGTAAACTTATCGCTTATATAATTAAAAAAAACCTCGGCTTTTTTTTCGGTAAGCCGGGTACCTCGAAATATATCGGAAAACTTAAAAAATAGGGCTGTTAATAGCATACCGGGTTCGTCGGGGCGCTTTTTTTTCTAATTAATAATCTCCTATACCCGCTTAAGTTCTTTGGCCTTCCAATTTGGGTCTCCTGGAAAAACAGATTTATTAAGTGGTACATTATTAATAAGGACGACTTTCTTTCATTTGGGCTTATATATGGTATTAATCGGGACGGCTCGTTCCTTATTAACATGATCACATATTTCCTCCCAAAGAATGCCATAAAAGGCATACGCCAGTTCTTCGTCGGTAAATTGTCCTAAGATGGTATCGCCGGGCTCTAACTTGTCTCCAATCGCGTCCTGTATGCTGAAATGGGGCAGTGTGCCGGGACTGAGGTCCGGGCTCGGATGATCAGTAGCTCCACATTACGTATGTATTTCTAGAGGTTCATTTTCTCTAGGCGCAACCCCATCATTAGACTTCATCATGGTCTCAACACTATACAATACAGACTGCGTTTGAACTCACCACTGAGCACACATACGAAGACACTCTTTGCGATTCTGTACTGATCAGGACCTAGTCACCCCGTCCCAATTCATTTGGTGTCCTCGGTGAGGAATAGCTCTTTAGTTAGCTTGCCGACGAACTCACAGTCTCCATGGGAGGCTTCTCTTAGTTGTTTTGTATGCAGAATTCTCTTGATCGGTTGCTTCCAAAGGCGTTCCACTATTTCTCGTCGCTCTTTTCGGTTGTTTTTCCGCTTCGCTTCTTGTTTCGGGGACAGGTTCCAAGGTCCCAAATGGTTGTTTTCAAGCATTCTGATCGGGACGTTTCCGACAGCTTTCCATACATTTTCTGTTGGAAAAAGTCTGCAGTTACCCCTCCGCCATAATCAGCCACAACAGCTATTTGTCCTTCAGCCGTTGCCACGCCGTCAACAACAGCCCATTTATCAGATTTTTATTAGTAACGTCGTCGATATGGGTTGATTTTGTCCTGATCAGGACAATTCCGACAGGTCTGCATACGATTTTCTGTACGGATACGTCTTTTCTGTCCGCATTCGGCCATGGCTTGCGACAGCCAAGCTAGCAAAGCTTTCGCCGCATCGTCGAGATGGCTTCAGTCATTTTGATAGGGACGTTACCGACATGTCTGTATACAAATTTGTATAGACAGGTATCTGGAGCTACCTATTTGGAATGATCGTTGCCATTCCAGCATCGCCGTTACAGCTGCTACGCCGTTATCGCCGTTGTCGCCGTCATCAGGAATCCATCAGAAATTCGTCAGCAATTGCAGCCAGCTTCCATTAGTTACGTCGCCGGGATTAGTCATTCTCCATTGATCGGGTCGATTCCGACAAGTACGCACACATTTTCTTTGCCGAAACGTCCGTACCGTCCGTCATCAATTATGGCTGCCGACAGCCAAGGTGGCAGTTAGCTACAGTTAGCTACAGCTACAGCTACGGCTACAGCAGTCTGTTTCCGTCAGTTACGTCGACAGGACTGGTCATTCTTGTTGCCGATCAGGTCGTTTCCGACAATTTTGCATACAATTTCTTAGCCGCAACGTCTTATCCTTCTGATTTGAGGTGGCAGCTAGCCACAGCCACCGACAAGTTGCCGATAACCTTACTTCTACGCCGATCGTCGATTTTCTACACCCAATTATCGACCTACCACTATTGCGAATACCGACCGAGCGACACATGGCAGAACAGAAGATAGTTTTGATCCGAAGATTGCATACAATTTTGGAAGAGAATTTGGACATCCTGAGATTGGTACCCGTTACGGCTGTCGCAGAGACGGTAACGTGCATATCTTCCGGCTGCATGATTGGAATGATCAGAATTGGAATGATTTGATATGAGAGAAAGATATTGAGCAGCGGTCGGAAGGGAGCGCAGGTTGAAGAGGATACATATTGATCAGTCAGTTTTGTATGGGATTTGAAGTCAAAATGTCGAGAAGGTCTCATGTGTTACCGGCCCATGGTGGGCGAAGCTCCAAGGGGTCCTGGGAACCCCCAAGCCAAGGGAGTGGAAAGGAAGGACAGCTTTCAAAGCTTTTGGAGTGAGGTCCAGGGAGGTCCGGTCTAGGGAGGTCTCTTTTGGAGACTGATCCTATGAAGTTGTGTGGGATTTGTATGGCAAAGGATAGTGCAGGGCACCCCGATTTTTTTTTCCACCCCCCATATCTTGGGATTTGTTTTTTGTTGTTTTGCAGCGTCGTCAGGAGCCTTCCGCTGCAAAAAGGGAGGATTGAAATGGTGTGGGGTACAGTTGGTGCAGCTACTGCTGCAGCTGCTGCCGTTTCTAACCAGCTGTAACCGGTTCTAGCCGTTTCGAGCCGCGTCTAGCTGCTTTGGGCTGCAACGCCAAGTGGGTCGGCGATGGTCTATAAAATGCTGACCTACCAACTCTTGTATGTAGTTTTCCATAGCAAGCAAGGAACGCCCGACATTCCCCCTCCCAAGCTTCTGATCAAGAAGTTCTGTATACAACAGCTTTGAGTTGCCCCGTCCCAATTCATTATGTAGTGGTACGACGAAATGATTTAGAAGAAAATTTTAAAAGTTACAGTAGCTAAAAGCCTTAAAGCCATAACGGTTAAGTGCCTTGGAATAGTAACGATAACAATCGAGATTACTGAAGTTATAGCGATTAAGTGCGTTGGAGCAAAGGAAGCTATAATAGCCGAAAGCCTTGAAGTTACAGTAATTAAATGCCTTAGAGCAGTGGTTACAGTAATCGAAAGTATTGAGATTACAGTAGTTAACTACTTTGGAACGGTAGCTATAATGGATGAAAACCCTGAAGTCGGAGCAGTTATAACACCCGGAACCCTTAAAGTAATTATTGTAAGTAGCGCTATGATATTTTTACGCGTTTATTTTTTTATAGAAAACGATAGAGATAAACTGCTTTAGAACTTAGAAGTTAACGTTAATATTACCAATAATATTAAGGATTTCGAACGCAATAACGTTTTGGATATCAGATCTAAAGGAATATAAATATTGATAGGGGGCGGTCCAGTAATTGTTATTTCCGTTGGAACAGTAAAGTGGCCCTTAAAGGGCCTACGTAAAGAAAAAAATAAAATTACAGTAAAGTATATGTTATGTATTAATACGTTCTTTTAAAGGTATTTTTTGGAAAAATATATTACAAAAATGAGATTACATAAATAAAAATACCTTGGTAAACCTTAATGGGTTATAACTAACAACGATTAACGTTATTCGAAAAGGTTTCTTTTTATGGTTTTATGGGAAACTAAAGCCCATTATCAAGGCCTTAAAGTTAGGGAACGATTAATAAGGGTACGGGCTGGGGGAGGTATTTGGTAAGGATGGCGATAATTTGAAAAAGGTACTTTAAAACGCCTTTAAGGACGGAAAGGTTTTTATAACAAAAAAGATTATAAAGAAAATTATCTTTTAGCACCGCCGCCTTTGCTACTTTAGTATAGAACGACTGATTTGGATTATTAAGAGATTTACGGGAATTGTTTTAAACCTTAAAGAAATAAAGAGATTTTCTTGTACAGCTTGTAACAAAAGAAAAATACGGAACATCCTTTTTATTAACCTCTAAAAGAAAGTAATATTCGTAAGAAAGATTATTTAGTGTGATATAAGGTCCGTTAAACCTGTTAGTATCGAAAATAAGGGTTATTTCGGTTTTATTACAAATGACTTTTTGCGTTATAAAAAGTATTATTCGTTTAAAACTAAGGACGAAGTACAAAAAAGCTTATGTACGTATATTACCCGAATTGCCAGATATTTAAAAGCTTTTTCCCTTAAAGCAAAAAAAAGATAATATAGATCTTACGCTTTAACAGTAGTAAGGAATTCGGCATAACGATTATTAAGAAGTTCTACGTAATAAAAAAAAGTTAAACTGGTAATTTCTAACTTTCATAATTAATATCAGAACTGCGTTGCAAAAAAAAGCATATAATTCTTTTAAGACGAGGGCCGGGCGATGTTTGCGTAAATAAAAATATTTACCTGCTTTTGAGATTTTATTATGGAAGTTATAACGTATACGATTAATAAGACTGGATAATTTATAGTAAAAAATATAACATTATTAAAATGCTTTAAGAAAGCATTTTAATCTAAAGGATTTTATAAGCTTAATAACAGTTACCTTCGAATTTTAGGTAACAAATGCATAATTCTAATCGATAAAAATTATAGAATTAAGTTAAAAAGTTAGCAACCCACGAAGTAAAAAGCATATTATTGGGTTATAAAAATATCTATAATTACAAGGTATAGCTGCTAAAAAGCGGCAGAATACTTATTATACCGTATATTACAATTTACAAAGATTTAAAAAAGCTAAGACAGCCCTTAAACTTTAAAGATATTATTCGATTACTTTTATAACCCGTCCAGACGTTTAAAATACCGTTAAAAATAAAAAAGCGTTAAAGTAAAAAAAATAAAACGATAACGTTATTTCGGAAGATAATATTAATTAAAAGATCCGGAAGGCTAAGCGTAAAAAAGGGCGTTCCAAGAAAACGGTTCCAAAGTTATACGTCCTAGAAGTACCGGACGAAGCTTTTAAGTTAATACGCAAACTAAAACTGGCTTTAACCCAAAAAAACGATTGCAACCTGGATTACGATCTGGATTGCGACCTAGAAGGGTTCCAAAGCTTCTTATTAATAATCGACGACGACGACTTTATTGGAAGTTATAAATACGTTACAGTAAACGACGGCCCGTTATTGAAGGAAGTTATGGAAAGCCTAAAACGAAAGATATAACTTAAAGCAATCTTTATAAAAATTAAAGAGAACCTTTCGCGTAAAACTTCTAAGTTTATATCCCTTAATTCGGATAAGGCCCATAGGTACCTGGTAAACGCAAAATGGATACTAAGAAAAAAGTATACGTTTACAAAAAAACTGAACAAGTATAAGGCCCGTATTTGCGCTAAAGGCTTTACTTAACGGAAAGGTATTAATTATAATGAAACAACTACGAACACTGTAAAAGCTATATATTAAAGAATTTTAATAACTTTTACAGCCTATTTGGGATAGCATATTATATAAATCGATTTTATTGCAACTTACTTAAATAACAACTTAAAGGAAAATATTTATATAAAGCAATTTACCATGCTTAAGGAATATTTCGAGGTATATCCGGAAAATAAAGAAAAATACGGGTACTTCCTTAAGATAATCATTAAACTAATAAACCTCTTTTACGGCCTAAAGCAAGCCGGAGTTACTTGGTACAAAAAAGTTAAAGAGCTATTTATAAAGCTAGGTTTCCTTCCGTTAATTTCGGACAACGCAATTTACCGTAACGTAAAAACAAAAGACGTTATTTCGTTATATGTAGATAATTTTCTGCTTTTCGGAGCTGGCAGGGAACGTTTGGAAAGCGTTATAAAAAAGTTAACTGAAAACGTGCTTATTAAGGATTTAGGTAACGCGGATTAATACTTAGGCGTACGGCTTTTCCGTTTTTTACTAATTAGAAACGTTAGACTAGATTAATAATATATCGAAAAGTTATTAAAATTAATTAGCCTAAACGAAATGCGAAAAGAACTTACCTTATTTGTTAAAGATCACTTAAAGCACGCTGTAAAACACGACAGCGTAACTAGCAAAAAAGACACTTTCGAATACGTAAGCTTAATAAGAAAATTCGACTGCTTTAATTGCATTATTAAACCTAATATAACGTTTGTAACGTCGACTTAGACTAAGTTTATAAGGAACCTTTTTTTAAAGTACCAGGAATGTATTAAAAAAACTGTTACGTTATTTAAATAATATAGTACATTTGTTGTTTCGGTACCGGAAGTTGGAATAGGGCTATCTATACTTACAATATAACGACTTAAAATTATTCGGAGCGGTAAATATAAGCTTTGCGGATAAACAAAAATTAATTAAATCTATTACAGGGTATATATTTTTCATAGTTAAAGCATTTATATCTTAGTTTTCGAAATTACAAGGTGTTATTACGAAATATATTACCGAAACAAAATACGTAAAAGCAGAAACAATTACAACGGAAGCAGTAGGAATCAGGAATTTCCTGATAAAACTAAGGCTTATGCCGAAAAGCCTTATTCCTATTTTGGAAAACAATACAAAAACATTTAAATAAGTAACAAAAACCCAAATGTCGCGAAAAAAGCGTTATATCAAAGTCGAATATTATTACGTACGGCAAAAGGTCTAGGTAGGAAATATCAGCTTCCAATACGTAGAAAGCAAAAACAACCCAGCTAATAGATTTACGAAGTTACTTAACAAAACGGAATTTAAGCGATTTATACAAAATTTAGAACTTAAAAAAATACAAAAAAAAACTTAAGATTGGTTGGTATAACAGCTAATACACCACCGGGAAAAATACAAATTGAAATTCAATTCCTATACAAATAAATTTGCTTTTTTTGGACTTTTCGGACTTTCCAGCCGTAATTACTTAACGCAAAAGGGCGTATCGGCATTTAGGTACTTTCAGGTATTGCAGGCTGGAAGGCTTTATCGGTATAAGGCTGCAGAATACAGCCTGCAACATGCCTTATCCACCGCCCACCCTTTAACCGCCCAATTATATACTTAAAAACGATTACCACGGACAGGATTTGTCCATCAAAGCAGATAAAGAACCATCGCACACAGAATTCGCCAGCTTACTGCATTTAATCACTGTAACTGCTGACAAAATCTTAAAAAATTATAGCAGTTATATAATAAAAAATACCTAATATTATTGAGGAGGTACAGGTTTTCTTTAAATTTGCTAATTATTAGAAAAGGTTTTTTAAAAGCTTTAACGGAATTGCTATATTATTAATAAATCTTATACGAAAAGGACGATTGTTTAAATAGTTAGAAGTAATAGAACGAATTTTTTTAAAAATTAAGAAAGCTATTACAAAATAACCAGTATTAATTATATACGACTTACGACGGCTTATTAAATTCGAAACAAATGCTTTAAATTACGTTTTGGAAGTTATTATCGAATATAAAGATGATAACGGAATGTTATATCTTATTACCTTTTATTTATATAAGTTGAAAGCAGCAGAACTGAATTATAGCATCCTAGATAAGGAATTTATAGCTATTATTTAAGCTTTCAGAAAGTTTAAGCATATGTTACGAAGTAATATATACCAAATTAAAATTTACATAGATTACAAAAACTTTATAAGGTTTATTACGATAAAAAAGTTAATAGGATCATAATTACGTGATGTAAAGGAACTTATTAGTGATAACTTCGTTATTATTTACAAAAAAAAGCTTAAGAAATAGCAAAGCGGATGTTTTAAGTAAACGGTTAGACTTAGAAAAAACCTTACCAAGATGTAATATACGAGTTTTGATATTATACCGGACGGATATTTTAAAATATATTAAATCGTAACAATCGGATAATAGCAGGTTATTAGCCTTTATATACAAATACGATAAGTAAGATATACTTTAAAAAAAGTTCCTTAATAAAGGAGAAGAAAACGTAGAAAAGAAAGCATTAGTATCCCAGTAGCAGCCGGAAGAACGATTTAAAATCCCTATTTAGAGATAGCAGCCTGAAGCTGATCTGAATAACCTTTATAATTCCTTAAGTATTAATAGAAGTGGTATTAAGCGGGAAGTTAAGGTATGAAAAGATAATTATTAGCAAATCCAAGAAAAGGTTAAAAAGCTAAAATAATAAAATCAAAAGCTAAAGTTATAAAACCAAAGAATTACTGATGTAATAAAATAATTAAGCAAAATAATAATACAGCTTTTGAATAAGATAAATCCAAAACCGAAATCGTTAAATGCGAATATATAATTTAAAAGGTTAAAAAACGTTTAGCTTGAAGTTAAAGCTAGTAGTTTTTAAAAAGTTCTTAATGTAGTTAAAAATAATTTTAAAAATATTAACATACTTAAAGAAAGCGAAACAAAACCCAAAAAGTGGTTTATAGAAAAACCTAACCTTTTAAAAAAAATAGAAAAGCGAAAAAAAAGCTACTTAAAGAAAAGAATGTGTCGTACAGTAAACTTGATAATTTAAACAATTCTTCCTTTTCTTTTTTTTAATGGATTCGTTTTAATGTTCCCCGAAATATAAAAAAAGCCACAGCAGCTTTTCCAGCAGTACCTTCAGTAGCTTAGACAGCTTTAGCGTAGATGTACTCCTGAAAGAAAAGAAATTTAGTAATAAAGATAACTCGAAGTTTTGTTAAAAACGATTCAATGTTCCTTTTAATAAAGAGAATCACCTGCTAGGTTGGGCCAATTAGACACTTTAATGTAACACTTTAAATCTTATATTAAAAGAAATTGTTTACGAAAACGATATAAAGCTGATATAATTAAATTAGCTGCGCTTAATTAAGGTTATTATTAAAACCTGCAAAAGGGTACCTGTGGAATTAATTATAAATATTAAAAAAAGTACGAAGATATTAAAAACCTTGAGGAAATTTTACGTTGCTATAGGTAAGGCTAGCTAGAAGTCCTTTTAGAAGGAACTTAACAAGATTACTTACGATGGTAGAAATCTAATATAGTTTATTATTAAGTTTAGAAGTTCTTATAGAAGGTTAGGGGCTGTAAAATAAAGTTACGTAGTAAGGAATATATTATTATATTTTTTACCGCTGTAGAGGACAGGACTGGCAGCTGGTACAAAACTATGCAATTAGTATTACGGTAAACAGATTATTTCTTTTAGTAACCGATCGACGATTTTAACAGCGAATTTTATAACCGTTCCAGTAATAAAAAAAGAACGACAAAAAGTTTAATAACGCCTAAAGAGGTAAAGGCAAGAGAGGTAATAAGAATTTTAAAGATAACAAACCCGCTTGGAATAAGAATGGAAAGTTATTTTGTGTTAATTGTGGCAAATACGGGTATTTAACGAAAGACTGCTTTAAGTTGCAGAAGGAGAATAGTGGCAAAGGAAAGAAATAAAAGAAAGATTAGAATGGTAGCTAACGTTAGAGTAATAATAGTAATAATAGCTAAAGTAACAGTTTTCGTAATATCCATAGAAGTGGTTAAAACGAGAAGCAGTTTATTTTTAAGGGTCTGAGAAATTTGTATCGTTTTAGTAAAGAAACGTTTAACGTTTACGTTAACGAATAACAGTTGCAAGAGTTTATATAGTAATACGATAAGATGATTTAAAAGGAAGCTTTAGAAATTACAGCAATTAAATGTCTTGGAGCAGTAATTATAGCAATTAGCTGCATTAAAACAGAAGCTATAATGGTTAAATGCCTTAAAGCGGAAGCAGTTATAATAATTAAACGCGTTAGAGTTATAACGTTTAAAACCCTTAAAGTAATTATTATAGAAAGCGTTGTGGTATTTTTACGGGTTTATTTCTTTATAAAACACGATAGAGATAAATTGCTTTAAAACTTAGAAGTTAACGTTAATACTATTAATAATATTAGAGATTTTAGACGTAATAACCTTTTAGATATTAGATTTAAAGGAATCCAATATTAATAGGAAATGGGCCAGTAGTTGCTATTTTTATAGAAATAGTAAAGTAATATCGAAAATGTTTCCGTAAAGAAAAAACGAAATTACTGTAAAGTATACGTTATATATTAATACGTTTCCTTTAAAGGTATTATTCGAAAAGATGTATTATAAAAAAGGAGGTTATTTAAATAAGAATATTTTAGTAAATCTTAATAGGTTATAGTTAATAACGATTAATGTTATCCGGAAAGGTTTTTTTTTATGGCTTTATAGAAAGTTAGAGCTTATTATTAGAGGTTTAAAGTTAAGGAACCATTAATAGGGGTACGGGTTAGACGAGGTATTCGGTAAAAACGGCCATAACCTAGGATTAAAGCGCGAGCGTTTGTTAGTATTTTTAAGAACGGAAAGGTACTTGTAATTAAAGATATTATAAAAAAATTATTCTTTGGTACTGTCGTTTTTGTTATTTTAATACAGAACGATTAATTTGGATATTAAAAGGTTTACGAGAATAAATTTAAACCTTAAGGAAGTAAAGAGATTTTTTTGGTACAGTTTGTAACGAAAGAAAGATACGGAAGATTTTATTTCTTATTTTTTTAAAAGAAATAAGGTTTATGAAAAAGATTATTTGGTGTAATGTAAGGTTTATTGAGCTTATTAATATTGAAAATACAGGTTATTTCGGTTCTATTATAAACGATTTTTTGCGTTACCGAAAGTATTATTTGTTTAAGATTAAAAACGAGGTATAGAGAAGCTTATGTATATATATTACCCGGATTATTAAGCGTTTGGAGCCGTTTTTCTTAGAAAGTAAAAGGAAAACAATATAAATTTTACGTTTTAATAATGGTAGAAAGTTCGGCATGACGACTATTAAGAAATTTTGCGCAGTAAAAGGTATTAAGCTGGTAATTTTCAGTTTTTATAATTAGTGTTAAAACGGTATAGTAAAGAAGGAAATTTAATTCTTTTAAAACGAAGCCCGGTAGAACGTTTACGTAAATAAAAATACCTACTTGCTTTTAGAATTTTCTTATGAAAGTTATAACGTATACGATTAATAGAATTAGATAGTGTATAATTAGGAATATAACCTTATTGGAATGCTTTAAGAAGACATCTAATCTTAAAGGATTTTATAAGCTTAATAATAGTTACTTTCGAATCCCTGGTAATAAATATATAGTTTTGATAAATAAGAATTACAGAACTAGGTTAGAAAAGCTAGCAGCCCGTAGAGCAAAAAATATATTATTAGGCTATTAAGGTATTTATAATTATAAGATATAGCTGTTAAAAGGCGGTAGAATGTTTATTACATTATACGTTATAATATACGAAAACGTGGAAAAGCTAGGATAACTCCGTAATTTTAAAAAATATTATTCGATTATTCTTATAACTTATTAAAAAGCGTTTAAGATACCGTTAAAAACAAAAAAGCGTTGGAATAAAAAACAAAAACGATAACGTTATTTCGGAAGATAATATTAATTAGGAAACCTAAAAGATTAAGCGTAAAAAGGGCGTTTTAAAAAGACGGTTCTAAAGCTGTACGCCCTGGAAACTCCAGACGAAGTTTTTAAATTAATACGCGAACTAAAGCTAGCTTGAACTTAAAAGGGCGATTACGACCTAGATTACGTTTTAAAAAAGCCCCAGAGCTTCTTATTACTAAGTAATAACGACGATTTCGTTAAGAGCTATAGATACGTTACAGTAAACGACGGCCTATTACTAAAGGAAGTTATGGAAAGCCCAGAACGAAAGATGTGGCTTAAAGCAATCTTTATAAAAATTAAGAAAAACTTCTTATATGGAACTTTAAAATTTATACACCCTAATTCGGATAAGGCCCATGGGTACCTGGTCAATATAAAATGGGTTTTAAGAAAGAAATATACATGTATAAGAAAGCTGGACAAATACAAGGCCCGTATTTGCGTCAAAGGCTTTAATTAACGGAAAGGTATCGATTATAACGAGATTATAGCAAGTACCGTAAAAGTTATATATTGGAAAATCTTAATAACTTTTATAGCCTATTTAGAATGGCATATTATATAAATCGATTTTTTTGCAGCTTATTTAAATAGCAACTTTAAGGAAAATATTTACATAAAGCAATTCGTTATATTTAAAGAATATTTCGAAGCATATTAGGAAAATAAAGAAAAATACGGATACTTCTTTAAAATATTATTAAGTTAATAAACACCCTATACGGTCTAAAGTAAGCCGGAATTACCTGGTAAAAAAAATTAAAAAGTTAAAAAGTTATTTACAAAGTTAAGTTTTTTACCGTTGATTTCGGACGACACGATCCACTGTAAAATAAAGACAAGAGACGTTATTTCGTTATATATGGATAATGTCCTTTTTTCGGCGTTGACAGAAAACGTTTAGAAGGCGTTGGGAAAAAGCTAACCGAGGACGTACCTATTAAGGATTTGGGTAATGCGGATTAGTACCTAGGCGTACGGCTTTTTTGTTTCTTATTAACTGGAAACGGTAAGTTAAACCAATAACAATATATCGAGATATTACTGAAATTAGTGGGCTTAAACGAAAGAAGAAGAAAACCCACTTTATTTGTTAAGTATTACTTAAAGTATACCGTAAGATATAACGGTATAGTGTTACGAACCTCTTGGAGGCAGCTCCAAGAAAGGACCCCACTGCCGGGACTAGGGCCCGTTCTGGATCACGTGACTCAGAGTGATCTACTCGGTTGACTAGATCATTCAATACCATGATTTATGTGATCTGTCCGATTACATAGATTACCTAATACCATGATGGGATTAAAAGGAGTATATATAATGGACCAGTTTCTTTTATAGATAGCCTTTAAATAGTTTCGCTTTTTAGTTATTAATTTAAGCTTTTAACCAAAGGCAACTGTACCGTTTTTTAATTAAGGGAAGAATACTTTAAATTTTTTTAACGAATACATTGAATCATTTTTTGCCATATTGTTACCTGCAAATTAAGACTTTTTTCGGATATTGCTTATATTTCCAGGTGGATGTATAACAGGTTCGTTACATTTTGATAGTTCCTTGATTAATAGTCGACGAATGATTTAAGGCCCAGTTGGGCATAAGCTTTCCTAAACCTAGTAAAGACGATATTACAGAACGACGTTTAGAAGATAAACAGCATATTCGATTTCCGTTATTAGCCAGTAAAGGATTAGTAACCAGAATAAATAACCTACCTTTATTAAAAAGGTGCTTTAATTTATCGACAACATGGCGCCTTTTACGATTCGAGCCTAAGCCGGCTTCTTTTTTTTTTAGCAGCAACCTGCTTTAGCCCTTAAAGAAACTATCGAGGTATAAGGCGATTTAGAGGAAAAAAAGGATTATGAAAAAGAGGAGCCCGAAACCGAAAAGCCCGAACTTAAGGGCAAGGAAAAAGAACGGACGACAGACGAAAAGTTGGATTTCTTAACGACAGAATTCCAGGCCTTAAAAAAGGAAAATGCCAGACTTGCCCGAAGGGAAAAAGAAAATGCCCGATTAGCTCGAAAGGAAAAAAAGAAGGCCTCCGTACCACCCTTGTTTGCCCCCGATCCCTATCGCGAAACTATTATTTTACTTCCTGGATACCATGGAATGCCAGAGGTTAAAGGCTATAAACCTGCCGCTTTTAAACCTTATGACGGATCTACAGATATAAAAGGATTCTTGATCCAGGCCCGGATTTATCTTAAGTTTTACCAGAACTTTTTGGTAAAGGACTATTAAAAGGTGCTGGTTATTTTTTAAGTACTTGCAGGAAAAGTTTTTTCCTGGTTTAAACCAATCCTGAAAGATTATTTAAAAAATTACCCCAAAAGCTTATCGGACGTTACAAATTATATCTTTAACGATTATAAGCATTTTAAAGATAAAATGTAAGCTTTATTCGGAAATACCGATAAGGAACAGCATGCGATAAAATAACTGCATTTATTACGATAAATTAAGTTAATAACAAAATATACGACCGAATTTAATCGTTTGGCTGTTATTTTGTAACTGCCAGTAAGCGTATTGTTTTATTTATATTACGACGGCCTAAAGCTTTAGGTTAAAAACGAAATGTACAAAGTACTTAAAACAAGATTCTTTAAGGAATATATAGATCAGGTTATCATCGCCAATCGACGCATCTTTAACAGGTATTTCGAAAAAAAAGGATTTAATAAGCGAAAGGACGATAGGAATTCGAATAACCGAACTTAAAAAAAAAAGGAATAAACCTTAAAAAGAAACCAGTTTAGTTTCGAGAAATCCCAAGATAAACAAGTTTAACATAAAGTGTTTTAATTGCGGCAAAAAGGGTTATTATAAAAACGAATGTCGTTTCCCAGCTAAAAAAAATACTAAAAAAAAAGGAATCCCTTAATTTTAAAAGAAATCCTAAGGAAAACTTTAAAAAAAGGTACGAATGGTAAAATATAAATCAGACAGCGAGAAAAAGGAGGAGGAAAAGGAAGTTAGTACCGCCTTTTTTCAGCCAGAATTTACCATTGCCATAACGAGCCAGGTTTAAAACGGCAATTTAAAGTATGAACGTTATTTAACCTGCCAGAATCGGATTGCCAAAGCCTGCAAGTATTATCCCGGACAAACAGCCTTTAAAATAGCTATAAAACTAAAATATATCTGTTATTTAAATAAGCAGGAGTGCAAGATTTACAATAAAAACGGCCAGTTGCGGCCAGACCTTAGTAATTACGGATAGTTATCCCCCGAATTTTGTAAGCTTCCCAAATATACGGTATACCCAAAACCCGACAGTACCATAATATAACAAATAAATAATTACCATCTTTTTAATTTTTTTGCTTATTACGATTATGGTTATTTAATTTATTTGCAAGCTAAAGAAAATAACGAATATTAGCCAGGTTGGGATAAGGAGATATTTATTAAACCAGATAATAAGTGCAAGTGTACTGAGACTTTCCAATAACCAAAGTACCCTAGGTTTTGTTACTTATACCCGGAATCAGAACAAAACCAGAAGGCCATAGCATAAGGATGTATGTATTACTTACCTATGCTATGTATAATACATAAAACCCTGGCAGCAGGACTGGACTTACGAAAAGATACAGTTTAACCAAATTTCCTTTCGCTTAAGGAAAAAGTACCAACCTAAGTCCATATAGTACCAGAACTTTAATGTTAATATGGCAGACGAACTTGGTTTAAGTATATGAACCATTATTATTCCAAGTACGCGGTTAAAAAGGTTAGAAAATGGAAACGCTCTTAATCCTGTTAATCAAAAAACTCCAGAGGCTTTCGATACTAAGGCACCGAAAAGCCTGCCGGTATAAAACCTTATGCGAAATAAAAACAGGACTTAAGAGTTAAATCGAGATTCCCTTACATTATAAAAACAAAACATTTAAAGCCATGATTAACTTAGGAGCAAAAAGAAACTTCATTTTATTAGCTGTAGTAAAAAAATACCAGATCCCTTAAAAGTACAAATTACAGTCTTATAAATTACGTACCGTCGATGGAAGCTTATCTATTTACGAAAACGGTCGAGTTTTTAGGGAAACAGAGGAACTTCCAGTCGAAATATAAGGATATTTAGAAAGGATTATTTTTTATATAGCCGATATTTCAGAACACGATATTATTTTAGGAATGCCATGGTTTCGTTTTAGTAATCCACGTATTAACTGAAAAAAGCAAATACTTTCCTGGAAAAATAAAGAAGATTAAAAGGTTTGTTATGTTATTAAGGAAGTATAAATTCCAGATCAAGAGGCCATAATATTTCAGGAATATAGACGATTTAAAAAGCTGTTTAAAGATAAAGAGGATTACGAGTTACTTTTTAATGGTTAATGGGACTATAAGATACCTATTAAGGAAAGATATTACCTTAAATTTCATAAGATTTACTATATAAATCCTGAAAAATCTAAGGCTTTATGGAAAGGTATATAGCTGGACTTAAAAAGAGGATATATTTAACCCTTTAACTTTCCCGCCGGATATCCCGTCCTTATAGTTCCAAAAACGAAGGACGGTAAACAAAAAATTAACGAAGACGGAAACCCGGTTTTTAGAAAAGTAATCGACTATAGACAGTTAAATAATATTACAATCAAAAACGGTTACCTTTTAACTTTTATAAATACCTTAAAAGAAAACGTTAGTAAAGCTAAATGGTTTATTATATTCGACTTCCGAAATGGTTATTATCGCATTAAAATGGCTAAAGGCGAAAAATGGAAAACAGCATTTAAAATAATATATGGACTTTATGAATATAAAGTTATGCTAATAGGACTTACTAATGCTTCCGCAAGTTTCTAACGTCTGGTTATGACTACTTTCAGACAGTTCCTGGACAAGTTTATGTTTGTTTACCTCGACGACATTCTTATCTACTTCGAGACGTTGGAAAAGCACAAAAAGTATGTTGCCCAAGTACTTAAGATATTGAATAAAGCGAATATTCGAGTTAACCCAGCTAAAAGTGTATGGTACATACAGAAGCTGGACTTTTTGGGATTTACATTTATTCCCGGACAAATTCAAATTTAACGCTCTAAGTTAGAAACAGTTAAAAACTGGCTTATCTTTAATAAAACAACCGTTACAAATATCCGACAAATCTTAGGATTTACGGGTTATGTACGCGGCTTAATTAAGGGATATAAAGATATAGTTAAACCATTAACGAAACTTATTACTAAGGAATATATTAAAAAGGAATTTAAGCTTTTAAAAAAGGCCAAGGAAACGTTTCGAATATTAAAAAATGCGATTACTAATGGACCCGTTATAAGAATGCCCAATTCAAACAAAAAGAAGCGCTTAAAAATAAACGCCTTAAATTATGCATTAAATGCCGTTCTGGAACAACTAAAAAATAACGATAAGTGGTACCCAGTAACGTATTACTTTAAGGTACTTCGAAATGCAGAACTTAAATATCCAATTTATAATAAGGAGTTATTAGCAATTATTAACGCCTTCAAAAAGTGGGAACCTTTCCTTAACGGAACGAAAAAACCTTTCGACATTTACTTTGATTATAAAAATTTCATTCGATTTATAAAAATACAAGAACTAAATAAACGATATGAAACTTAAATAATCTTCTTGTTAAAGTTTAACTTCAAAATTTACCATATCAAAGGTAAGGAAAATATCTAAGCGGATATTTTAAATTGTAAAGGTAATTACGACTTTAAGATCCTAAAATGCTATATATAGATGTTACAGGTTACGGAAAATAACACTTTATAACTGTGCGTAATCTTAAAATAACTTACGCCGAAACTTTTGATATAATTTAAAGATTTTTACGATCTAAGCGAACAAAAAGAAGTAAAGTAATTAAAAGGATAATCTAAGGATTAATTTATATACCATGGCAAGGTTTACATACCAAAAGAACGACAGAAGCAGTTTGTTAAGGAATTCCACGAAAACCCCTTATATGGATATTAAGGAATTTTCAAAACTACTAGGCGACTGAAAGAAAAGTACGACTTCCTTGAATTTTGCCGGGTAGTTAAACAAGTTATCAAGGACTGCAATATCTGCAACAAGGCAAAAGCAGCCCGACATAAACCTTATGGCCTACTGCAACCTATAGATATTCCCGATAAAACATGGAATACCATCGTTTGGGATTTTATTATCGGTTTACCGTTATCGAAGGATCCCGTTACTGGAGTCGAATATAATGAAATATGGGTGATCGTTAACAGACTTACTAAATATGGGTATTTCCTACTTTTTAAAGGAAATATAACAGCAGAATAGTTGGCCTACGCTTTTATACGATATTACTTCGATAAGCATGGAATACCTAAGAAAATCATTTCCGATAAAAACAAGTTGTTTACTTCCAAATTTGGTACCAGTTTTTTTAAACAGATCGGCGCCAAACTCAAGTTTTTTATAGCTTATTATTTACAAATAAATAAATAAACAAAACGATTAAATTAGATACTGGAACAATACCTACGAAGTTATGTTAATTACTAACAAGACAATTAGGTAGAATTTTTACTATTTATTTAAATAACTTATAATACCTCCGTTAATAAAGACATGGGCGTATCCCTTTATACGGCGGTATATGGATACGAGACAAAAACCCAACGTCCAGAACAACTACTGGGCAGGGCCCCTAGAATCGCCACGATTACTTTACGAACAAAAATAATCGTAACAGAAGCTAAGACGATACAGGCCCGCTTACGAACTGAACTATAATTTCTCCAGCAAAAAATGGCCCAGTATTACAATAAGAAAAAGATTAAGGGATTAATTTTATCGAAAGGAAACAAGGTCTATTTATTACGGCAGAAGCTTAATGCAACCTCGAATATTTTACAGATTAAAACAAAAAAGCCCAGCGATAAGTTCGATTTTAAAAAATTCGGCCCCTTTAAAATTAACGAAGTTATTTCCAAAACTAATTATCGACTATTACTACCCAAAACAATGAAAATATATTCCGTTTTTTACATTTCTTTGCTTAAACCAGTACCGAAAGACGCCCCGCTAGAAAAAGACCTAAAGTTAGAAAATAAGATAAACAAGTACGAAATCGAAAAGATACTGGACTTAAGAATAATCAAAAACAAAATCTAATACCTAATTAAGTGGGAAGGTTACTTACACGACGAAAACACTTGGGAACCACTTAATTACCTGACGAATGTAATAGACCTGGTTGAGACGTTTTACCGACAAAATCCTGACCGACTGTTTTTAATGCGGCCAAGGTCGCAGGCGATAAAGGTCCCTTACCTAAATTAATCTTAACGGCGTTCCAATCGAAGGAGGATACCCCCGTAATAACGTTTAATTCGGAGGCAAGCTGTGCTTGCTCCGCCTCGATACGACGTTGTTTCTTTTTTACCTTTTTTTATTTTTCCAACTGGTTTAATTCGTAACCTTTTTTTAAAATCTCGAGAGCCTTTTTTTTCAAAATATCCTTTTGGCGACGTAAGCGTTGTAATTTGTTTATTCGTGACGATATTTCTTTTTGAAACTTTTGCTGCAGTTACACGAGTTTATCCTTGGCGGTACGACGTTTTTTTTGGAGACGGTCGCGCTGAAAATTAATGTTTTTTAAGGAAAACATGGCAACGGCCAGACCGTTATAATCGCGTTAAAAACGAATGCAGTAATAACAGCTCGGGATTTCCTTAGTTATAAAATATTGTTTTTCCCCGAAAAAAAAACAACTAAAACAGGGCAAGACCTCGAAACCAAATTTACGAATATATTCAAACCGGTTATTGCAAAACTGACGTTAGTTTAAACGAAGCTTGCGTACCGATTTTTCTGTTCGACCCGTCATAATAAGTTGGTATTCGAGATGTTCTAATGGGAAAGGGAGGCACTTACTTTTTATTTTTGGGATAAAGATCCTGGGAAAAGGGGGATAATGTTACGAACCTTTTAAAGGCAGCTCTAAGAAAGGACCTTATTGCCGGGATTAGGGCCCGTTCTGGATCACGTGATTTAAAGTGATTTATTCGGTTAACTAGATTATTTAATACTATGATTTATGTAATCTGTCCGATTACATAAATTACCCAATACCATGATGGGATTAAAAGGAGTATATATAATAAACCAGTTTCCTTTATAAATAACCTTTAAATAATTTCGCTTCTTAGCTATCAATTTAAACTTTTAACCAAAGGCAACTGTACCGTTCTCTAATTAAGGAAAGAGTACCTTAAATCTCTTTAACGAATACATTAAATCATTCTTCGCCATATTGTTACCTGCAAATCAAGACCCTTTTCGGATACTACTTATACTTCCAGGTGGATGTATGACAGGTTCGTTACATATAGCTAGTAAAAAAAAGTTCGAATACGTAAGCTTAATAAAGAAATTCAACTCTTTTAATTGGATTATTAAACCTAATATAACGTTTATAACGTCGATTTGGGATAAGTTTATAGGGAATCTTTTTTTAAGGTATTAGGAATATATTAAAAAACTGTTACGTTATTTGAACGGTATAACAAACCTGTCGATTCGGTACCGTAAGTTAAACGAATTGTACTTATACTAGAAATATAACGACTTAAGATTATTCGGAATAGTAAATATAAACTTTACGGATATTTAAAAATTAGCTAAGTTTATTATAAGGTATTATTACGAAGTATATTATAAAAGCAAAATACGTTAAAGCTGGTACAATTATTACGAAAACAATAAAAATTAAGAATTTCCTAACGAAGTTAGGATTTATACCGGAAGGTTTTATTTTTATTTTAGAAGATAATATAGGAATATTCAAGTAAGTAATAAAAACCCAGATATTACGAAAAAAGCGTTATCTTAAAATTAAATATTACTATATACAGCAAAAGATTTAAATAAAAAACATTAATTTCCAGTACGTGGAAAATAAGGATAACCTAGCTGATAGGCTTATAAAGCTATTTAACAAAATGGACTTCGAAAAGTTTATACGGAACTTAAAACTCGAGAAAATATAAGAAAAGACTTAAAATTAATTGGTGTAACGGTTAATATATCAACCGAATAAATACAAAGAATAAGGTTTAATTTCTCTACAGATAGATTTATTTTTTGGACTTTTCAGATTTTCCAGCCGTGGTTACCTAACGTAAGAGGGCGTGTCGGTATTTGGTGCTTTCAGGTGTTGCAGGCTGGAAGGCTTTGTCGGTATAGGGCTGCAGGATGCAGCCTGCGACATGCCTTGTTTACCGCCCACCTTTTAACCGCCCAAATCATGTACTTAAAAGCGATTGCCACGGACAGGATTTGTCCATCAGAGCAGATAAAGAACCATCGCACTTAGAACTCGCCAGCTTCCTGCATTTGATCACTGTGACTGCTAACAACATAAATAAATGGTTATGTAATATATTACAAAAGTTTTGAAATTTCTAGTTTTATAATTAATAGATAAAGTTATATTAAATTTATAACCTTTATATTATAACGTCACAGATAAGCTCGTAAGCCGGACAAGCTCGCGAGCCGTTTTTGGGCACCTTGCAATAACAAATTCAAATTAATCAACCATAACATATCAAATTAATTCAAATTAATCGGATTCTCTTTCGCTAGACGTATCTATAGCTTTTTTACAAATACGCGCATTATGTCCGGGCTTGCCGCAAACGCCACACTTCCGTTCCTTAGTTTTAACCCTTTTGCGACGACCCCCTCCAGCTGCTGTTGGCTGCATTTTTTCACCAACCCCTTTTTTTTCGGCCAAAAGAACTTGTTCCTTTTGTATAATAAGTATTTCCCTTTTTTGAAGACGTTTATTTTTGGTTTTCTAACGTTTGCTTAAGATATAGTTGGTTTTGCGCAATTGGGCGTTTTCTTCCCGAAAAAAAGCAACTTCGTGTAAAAGTAATAAGTTACTTTTTATTAAAAAACCAGCCGATTTAATAACCCTTATTGATAAAGTACCTTGATAATTTTTAATCTTTTTTTGTAAGTAACGTCTTTATTTCGTTATTTTTTTAATATTTCTAAAGGTTTTCGCGGGCGGGGAACGAATGGAACCGGCGGAAGTTAGCGGGAAAACGGTTGGCGTAAGTATAACTAGAAGAATTTCCAATTCGGAAAAAACGTTATTAGGATCGAATAAAACAAAACCAGCTTTTGCAAATCCAGATTTGATATTATTAAACGTTATGGCAGCTTAGAACGCGTTATAAAAGCCGGCAAGAAAATCTTCTTTGGTAATATGGATATAATGGCGTCGTATTAAATCCTCGATATACCGTAAATAAGCGCGTTTTAAAACAGAAAAACAAAATACGTTAAAAAGTTAAAACCGATGGAAGGAATGCGCGGGTATATAAAAAGTAATAATGTCGTAGTTAGCGCAGTATTCTTCAAATTTTATCGAATAGTAGTTTTCGTAGCCGTCGAAAATAAGGAGACGTTTCGAACCTTTCGTACGCGTCCGAATATGTTTATTAAAATGCTAGATTTATTTTAAACCTTATTTATTTGTTATCTAACCATTATTATTTAAACTAACCTTTTAATTAGCTAGTAATAGGTTATTGCGGTACTAAGACCTAAGGTAATTTTTTCCCGCCATAATAATAAATGGGAATACAGCCCAACTTTGGGAATTAACAGCCTGGATAACTGTAACCTATTCCTTATTTTTTTATTGGGCTTGTCTAGGTTTTCCACGTCTTTCAGCACTGGTAATTACCATATCCGTTATTATGAAAAGCCCCATTAAAAATCCCGTCTCGTCGAAGTTGTAAATATCCTCTTTTGCGATGCCGTATTTTGCGATAGTAGCCCGGATAAGCTCGAATTACTTGCGAAATGTTTCTGGATTTTCGCATAAGACCCGTTAATAATCGATTTTCCGATTTAAACGCGTCTGGAGTTTCTTTTGCCGTTTAACAAAATTCGAAACCTATTTAACTTTAACGTACCCTGTAACGCGTTAGGCAAGCAATATATTGGCCATATTTTTAACGTGCTAAAGCCGGACAGGAAACGCTCGCGTATCTAGGTCAAGGATTTTTTCGATAATAGATTTCTTTTCGGTCGCCGTCAATTTTCGAAAATGGGGGATAATATCGGCTCGGGCGCATCGTCCGTAATAACGGGCTTTTAATGTAGATTCGGGAATGTCGTATATCGAATGTAACCTTTTAAAACTAAGTTTCGGGTTTTGCTTTTTCGCTTAAATGGCTAGATTTATTCTAGATTCTTTTGTAAGGCGCTCCATATTGTGATGTTGAAAAATTAGTAATTGAAGTTGGGTAATTAAGATGTTAAGAAAATTGGCTTGCGAGCTTGTCCGGCTCGCGAGCTTATCTGTAACGTTACATTCTAATGTATTTTACGACATTTAATTATAGTTAAATAAAGCAATTTATATATAAAGTAGTTTAATATATATAAAATAATATTATGTTTTCTTTATATTTCCAAAGCTTTTTCTTATTTTATTTATCTAATTTTTAATAAATATATATATATTTATTGATGTAAACATATTATACATTAAAGATTTTAAAGATGTATAACATTATGTTAAGTATTATTCCATTTTAAAACTGAAATTATTCATTGTTAGAGTTATTCATTATGTGGGGTCCGAGGTTAGCTGTTAACCTGCATTGTGCTACGGCCGTTACGGGCGCAAGAAGCTTTCACTGGGTCTATTTCAAGTGCCTGAAGTTTGATTTATGAGATTGTCGTAGCTCCAGTAAGCAGTAACCAGGTATCCCCTAGATAGTCCTCGTTGATGCTGCCCGATATCATCCATATGCAGACTAAGCCTACAGACCCTCACCATTCGCCGCGAGTCACAGCGCGATTTAATAACGAGATACTGTAGAACCCATCCCCTACACTCCCAGCTTAAGCTTTTACGCAATCCAGAACCATATTCTCTCCAAGAAATTCCTAGGAACGACAACGGGCCACGTCGCCTCAAGGCTGTCGATCTCGGCCTTCCCGCTCCAGAGGTCCATATCGTGAACCTTGACGAACTTGGTGCGCTTGACGAACTTGTAACCAAGGAACAGTCCCGCGAAGATGGGGATGTCGATGTACGGCGGCAGGAATGTCTTGGCCCTGAAATTTCCTGGGAAGAACGCGTCGAAGCCGTTCGTCAGCGCCACGAGGAGACAGAAGAAGATGGCGAAGTACGCGAGGTACGGCTGCAGTGGCGACTTGTACCGCAGGGTGTCTCGGGAAATCCCGTTGTATTGCAACCCCTTGTAGAAGCGCACGTAGATGACACAGGTGGAGGCCCACACGATGAGAGTGGAAACCGCGGTGAGATTGGAAAACCAGAAGAACACCTCGTCACCACGGTTGTTAACATTCAAGTAGGATAAGAAGCCTAGAGCCGTGGTTGCAGCGACGGCGCCATACGGGACGCCAAACTTCTCGTACGTTAGGATCTTCGGCGCTTTCCCATCAAGTGCCGCGGAGTACAGCACTCGGGTCGAGCCATAGAAGAAAGAATTTCCGGCGGACCAGGCAGAGCTCAAGACGACAGCGTTGATGATGGAAGGAAGGACTTTGATCCCACCGTTTTTAATGGCGATGACGAAGGGCGATGCTCCCGCGCCAGGTTCACTGTTGTTTATCGCATTCAGGAGACCCGGGTCTTGAGACGATACGCACATTGTAACGAGGAATATCGCCAACACGTAGAAGATCAAGATCCTCCAGAAGACTCTGCGGATAGCCTTTGGGATGTTGCGTCGCGGATTCTCCGTCTCGCCAGCGGCGACAACGACCATCTCACTACCGCCGTACGCGAAAGTGGCCTGGGTGAACACCCTCCAGAACGCGAGGAAACGGCCGAGTGCGCCTGGTACGAGATACTCGTTCATGACTCCGGGATTTGCCCAGTAGCGGAAGCCGATGGCGCCGCCTTCCGGCGCACCGCCGCAGGTGATGATCAGCATGAGCAGAATGAGCCCGATAATGGTAATAATCTTGATGGCACCGAACACGAACTCGGCTTCGCCGTAGACCCGCACGGGCAAACAATTGACCAGGACCATCGCGGCGAAGAACACCGTAATCAGCGCTACCTTAGGTATGGAATTCGGCCAGAAATCAACGATCACCACCGCCACCGTGACTTCGATGGGGACTCCAATGGCAAGCTGATACCTTCAGCAGACGGAGGTTAGAGATTACCCTTAACATCTGAATGAACTTAACATATGCATTGAACCATGGCCCATGCGACGCGCCCGCGAGGCGACTACTCGCGAACAAGTGTACAGATACATGGAACGAGATGAGACCCCGAGATCTGCTCGCTTACCAGTAATTCCAGCCGAGGGTAAAGCCGAGAGCTTCATCGACGTAACGGGTTGCATATACGGGTACGGCACCGGGTAAAGGGAGATAGGTCGCCATCTCACCCAGGCTGTTGATGACGCAGAAGAGGTTAAAACCGGTGATGAGGTAGGCCAGGACTGTGGATAGGGGTCCGGCGAGCGAGATCATCTGTCCGGAACCGACGAACAAGCCGGTGCCGATGGCACCCGAAAGCGCGAGGAATTGGACATGTCGTGATTTGAGCCTGCGCTCGAGGGTTCCGACGTGGCGGTTCTCGTGCTCGCGCTTCAGATTGTCGACGATATCGGGACCGTCAGCAGCATATGCCGGGCTAGGCCCTTCTTTCTTTGCTGCTTCAATATCCGCCATGCTTCGGTTGAAGCTGTCCAGCTTGGGCGGTAGGAGTCCGGGGCCTTAGCGAGAAGGACGGAAAGCATAAAAGGTTCCCCGGGGGGATGCGCTGCATGCTTATCTACCTACTGTAGGCCACTGGGTGTCGATCTGAGCCCTATTCGGCCTTGTCATCGCCCGAGAAAACATTCGCGGGGTAGTCTGATACTACGTATCATTATGAAAACTTCTGGGTGAAACGTCGGCGCTATCATTGGCTGTACGAAAATACGATCCAATAACTGTAAGGTTCGGCGTATCCTTCACGTGGTCTCAAGGTAAGCCAAGGGTCCGAATCTAGAAGCTGTGGGGATTGAAGTTGGAGACGACCAAATTGTGCCAAGTTGGGTTTGCGGGGGAAATGCAAGGGATAGGGTCCAGCTAGAAGGCGACTGGTCGACAGCCAAGCCTCATACTCAACAGTCAACGGCCACATTTATACTAGCTTTACAGCTGGTTCTCGCTTAATTTAGTTCATTTTTCACAACGTACATTGATATTCACTCGCTTGCTTATCTTGGGGAAGGGACGGTGAGGCATGCTGGCTCGCACCCGCGTGCATAACAATGTTACCTTTCATGGCGAGTTCATGAGGGGGTAGGAGAAAGCTCCTGGTCGATGGCTCTCAGCCAAGGAGGCGATGATTACTGGATTATAAGACTGACATTACGGTTACGTCCCGTCGGAATCTAACTTCTTCGTAGTTAACTTAAGGCCACTGGGAATCATATATACTTGGGCAGCCTCACCGTTACTTGCCTCAGCGGCTACGTACTAAACTATTGCACTATTCTTCGGCTTTCGCACAAAAGGCGAGGCCGGTATCCAAATTATTAGCTCCCTACTATAAGCAAAATTTTAGCAGGTCCTGCGATGTCGGTGGTAGTCGCAGGGGGGCGGTGAATACTGGATAGGCGAGGTCTAGAGGCTCCAGATGAACAAGAACATTTACTTATGGCCCCTGTAAGATATTTATGTTATAACTCGAGGTGCATGATAAACCGCCCCAGCTGAAGAACAAGAAACGTGCTGCCAAGCCACGGGGAAACTGAGCGCACCCCAAGCAATGCTAAGTTTTTGTGGCGTTCGGCAAATGGATCACCATCCAGGGGCTGGGTACAGAGCCTCGTTGTGTCATATAAATTGTTTACATGGACTAGCCTTGGGTCTGGCAAAACGCGGAGTATTTTTTTTTCCCAAGATGAGGTACCAGCTGCTAGTATACCCCTCCTAATACTACCCAGTTATGGATATATCCGCCGAATCTAAATAATGCTAAGATATGATCCTGTGGAGTCTCCTATCCGGCCTCTAGTTAGCTACGCAGGAAATGAAAGGTCCATACAATAAGACCGGGAAACCGGGATGGCCTATAAATGCTTCGAAATAATGAGACTAAGTAATGTGATCTTAAAACATAACGGATAGTCTCAAAACAACTGGATATATGTTCTCCATAGAGAGCCTTATCAACGAGGATGTACTCACGCAGTTCTTATCAGCATCACCAACGGATGCTACGGTCCATCACTCGGCATTCTCCGCATTATACCATGCCAAGGCTTCTCGCCTCTCATGCCGACTGGGGATCGCTGTGATCGTCAGAGCGTCCTTATCACTGGCGCTAAAAACGCTGCAAGAAGGGGTCAAAGGGTGAAACACATATATAATTCGCCGGGTCCCCGCGGGCGAGCGCGAACCATTGAAATACTAGCCATGACGCTCACCCATGTTCATGAACGCAGACGACTCGTCAAACTTCGGTCTGCGATATAGAAGTTCGAAGCACCCTTCGCCGAGCTGAAACAGTCAGATAGATAACCATGAGTGCGGGGGACAAGGAGATCGGATTGAGTCCAGCCAACACTACCACCTACGATGGAGCGGGTTTTACGGCTACTGACCCGCGCTACAACGAGACGAGGAGAGGACTGAGCCCGCGCCACGTGCAGCTCATGGCAATCGGGGGCTCGATTGGCACGGGACTCTGGGTAAGTCAAGTGAAGGCGATGGGCGTCCGGGGAGAACACACTACCCAACAACTTGCCGCAATGTCCAATGCGCGATACACACGGAACCCACAGGACTAACAGCTCATCCCCTACCAGGTCGGCGTGGGCGGCGTGCTCAGCAAGTCCGGCCCCCTGTCCCTGATACTGGGCTACGCCTTCTGGGGGCTGCTGTACGTGTGGCCGCTGAACCTGTGCGTGGCCGAGATGTGCGCGTACCTACCGATCCGGGGCACCATCTTCGAGCTCGCATCGCGCTTCGTCGACCCGGCGCTCGGCTTCGCCATGGGCTGGACCTACTTCTTCGCGGGCGCTATGCTCGTGTGCGTCGAGTACTCGGCCGTCGCCACCGTCATTCAGTACTGGAACACGGACATCAACGCCGCCGCCTGGGTCGCCATGGCGATGGCCGTGTGCGTGCTGCTGAACGTCGTCGCCGTGGAGTAAGTTCCGTGCCGGGGTCTCTCTCTGCCGAGTTGCTTAATGGTGTGTGCGCGAGGTGTAAGTGAGTCGGGATCCGGTGCTGACATCACCGTTCGCGCAGATGGTACGGGGAATCCGAGTTCGTCATGGCATCCACGAAGGTCCTCCTGCTCCTCGGGCTCTGCCTGCTGACGCTGATCACGATGAGCGGGGGTAACCCGCAGCACGACGCGTACGGGTTCCGGAACTGGTCGGGCAGCGACGTGATGCACCCTTACTACGCGGCAAGCGAGGCGGCGGGGCGGTTTTTGGGGTGGTGGGAGGTGGTCATTTACGCGGCGTTCACGGTGGCGGGGCCCGACATGATCGCGCTGGCGGCGGGCGAGATCCAGAACCCGCGGCGCACGATTCCGCGCGTCGCGCGCCTGATCTTCTACCGTCTCGTCGGCTTCTACGTCGTCGGCGTCCTCTGCGTCGGCATCATCTGCTCCTCGCGCGACCCGGGCCTGCTCGGCGCTCTCGAGGATGGCGAGTCCTCGGCAAGGGCGTCGCCGTGGGTCATCGGCATCGAGAACCTCGGCATCACCGGGCTACCCCATCTCATCAACGCCCTGATCATGCTGTCGGGCTGGTCGTGCGGGAATGCGTATCTGTACTCGAGCTCGCGAACCTTATACGGCTTGGCTAGAGGTATATGTCCCCCTTCTACCTTACTGAAGCTGTCTTACGGTTGCTGACGACTTGGCTTAGACGGACAAGCCCCGAAGATATTCCTCAGGTGCACGAAGGCCGGTGTTCCGGTGTACACTGTCGGGGCCGTCACACTGGTCACCTGCATCACGTTCCTCGTATCCTCGAACTCGGCCGTCGAGGTCTTCTTTTGGTTCGTTGACCTGACCACGACGGCCCTTGTCATGACCTACACGATGATGATAGTGGCGTACATCGGATTCTACCACGCTCGTCAGGCCCAGGGAATGGATCCGGCCACCCTGCCCTACCGCGCTCCCTGGGCTCCCTGGAGTGCGTACTTCGCGTTGATGGTCGGCGTCTTGATGCTTCTGTTCGTCGGTTACGACACGTTTGCGCCCTTCGACCTCCGCGGCTTCGTAACGAGTTATTTCGCTGTTGGCTGGGCGGTGTTCATGTTCGCACTCTGGAAAGTGGTCAAGCGTACCAGTTTCGTCAAGCCCAGCGAGGCGGACTTGATATCGGGGAAGAAGGAATGCGATGAAGAGTGCCGGCACTGGGAAGAAGGCGGCATCGAGGAAGTTGAGCAGCAGAGGCTCGCGCAGATGAGTTTCGCTAGGAGATGCTGGGAAAGAATCTGGTGAAGCGGGCTGTTAGATCGGTAGTTAACAGGCATCGCCTTGAATCTACTGTACAGCCGTGCGTTGAAAGGCCTACTTGATCCTTTCTTATCAGTGATGGCCCATGACCTGAAGCAGCTGAGTTGCGGAGAGCATCCCGAGATACCATAGCCACTATAAAACTGCTAGGATTGCAACACATCTGGATAGGCAGCATTTGTGTTGACCAAGGGGTTGCGGGACAAGAGAGGACCCGAATGCAGCCAAGTTGAGCTTATTTTCCACGAAGGGGACTGTGTCCTTGCCGGAACCTCGCCCAAGCCAATGAAGAGAGGGAAGCACAAGTATTACCGCAAGATAGGCGCGGTATTTTTGTTAATGGTAGATGTACGCCATTAGGGAAGGATGCTTTCGCTTGACTTTTGCAGGTACCGCGGTCTCTAATGCCCGTATTCCATTGAATCATTGGTTAGATTGTAGATGCTCTCCTAACCCCTTCCCGTCTCTTTACCGCGCTTCTACTCCTAGGTGCGATTTCGGGTTGAATAAAGGAGTCACTTGATAGGACACCTTGGTCCCTATTCCATGCATATTATATATTTATAGGCTGCGCAGGCCTCATGGCTATGTTTGCAAATAACCTCATAGAGGCGGCCCAAACACATCGTCACCGTTGGAGCCCACTTTGCGCCTCTTAGGGTCTCTTGCATCATCAATCTTGCCCCCGAACACATCTGCATCGTCTTTAGGGCCAG
This sequence comes from Monosporascus sp. 5C6A, assembly GCA_004155035.1. NCBI lineage: Eukaryota > Fungi > Ascomycota > Sordariomycetes > Xylariales > Monosporascus > Monosporascus sp. 5C6A. Next base: position 144,525 of record QJOB01000787.1, read on the forward strand.
GTTTGGGCTTCAGTTTGGGCTTCTGCAGCGCCTGCTCTCGTTTGGCTTTCTGCAGGGCCACGAGGTCGACCCGGTCCGGGTCTCGACACTTCTTGAGTTTCTTGATCAGCGGCTTGATGACCGCATTGCTTTCCGGCTATTGTCTTCGTTAGATAGCTGAGCGATAGCGTGTCGCCGTAGAGTTCACTCACCGTGCCCCAGTAATTGGTCATCTTTTCGGGCGGTTCCCTCTTCAGCATGTCTCTGCAGCTCTCAATCGCGTTCAATATCCTTTCCTTGGCCGCCCCATCCTGTCCGGTAAATGCTTCCCCCAATATGCGCTCCACCAATCCTTCGTCTGCTATTGCCAACGAAGCAAGCATGATTTGGCTGGGAGTGTAGTGGAAATAGGCGTCCGTGACGAGGGGGCTGAACTTGAGTATGTCTCTGGCCTTCCTGTGCGCTCGATTTATCCTATCGTCGTCGAAGTCTCCCAGTCTCCTCAGCTCCATGATGGCGCCCTCCAACGCCCGAAATGGATGCTTGACATCGAATGCGAACCGTAGACCCTGACACAGGATGTATTCGGCCGCTACGATTTCTTCGCCCGTGGTCTTGGGGAACTTCTCGGCAAACTTCGATAACCGCATATAGTAGCCCTCAGCCTTGCAGCCGAAGAACAGACACGTCTTCAGAAGCTCGGTCGGCGGGTATGTCATGATGGAGTTCGTTATGTAGAACCGCCGCAGAAACGTGGCGGCTGTTGCTTGGATGTCGGTCGGGAGTTGACAGAATACGGCAGCTCGTAACAGCTCGACGGTGTAGAAAGTGAGGAGCGTGGACTCTTCGGCAGGTGTTAAGAACTCCGGGAACGGATCGACTGGAGGTGAGGCTGCCCTCAGGCGGCTGGCGATGTGTGTCTGCGCTAGGCTGTTGGCCTTCTCTCGAAGAGATGTGAGATGCGATGGCGTAAAGGACCACAGCCGGTACTGTGTAGATTGGCGGTACCGCTCATCTTCGGTCGCCATACTTAGATCCTCTCGGAGCCGCTACTCGCGATCGGAAATTTAGGGATATGGAGATGTGCGAAGGAAGGGATGGTAGTCGATATGCGAGAAGGTATACCGTGTGATCCGAATTAGGAAATCGTCTAGCAAAAGATATAGCCGCAATTGTAGTCCTAGGGACTTCGCTCGTGTTGACGGCGAGATCAATTAGCTTGCCCATGGAGCAGTTCGTTCTTTTCGCGAGCATGAAGGAGCAGTTCGTCATGGAAACTGGAACGAGATGTCGGCAGCTACTATGGTAGACAAGCTATCTGATAAGAAGCTCCTTAGTAGAGTAGAGTACAGTTATCGATCCTATTGCACACTGTGGTACTATGCACTGTGCTCCCCATAGGCTCGCTGGCTTTATTTCAATGTACATAATTCTCCAAAATTGCCATGTTGTTGGTGATATCTTCACGGCAGGCAATTCATCAGCTTTAGGTTATATAATCAGGCTATCAGGCTATTGGCTAGCGGCCTGGCAGGCGCGGTTATGACCGCCTTGAAAGCCTAATACTCGCACCTGGATAAACTCCACCCGACCCCTATTCTTTTTTTGAAGACAGGCTTCTCTGAGCTTTTCCTAACCGCCCGAGTTGCATATTCTCGCTTGAACCCAGGGTTGATTCAACCTCCGAGTCTGAAAGGTACTGGAATCCGACCCAGAATACCGATGCTGGCATCAAGAGTCCTCAAGCGCAGTTTGATTGCCCAGCACTTCTAGCTACAGGGGCTGATACAGCTTCAAAATTCACCATGCGCAACCGAAATAGACCGTCAGCCCTGACAGGTAGTCTCCCCGATGTCGCTTCGTCGTTACTACGTATAAGCGCTTACTCAAGGCGTCTAATTACCACCAGTCTATGAAGGCCGAGAAATTGCAGCACGTTCGTCCCGCTCTCGCAGGAGCTCACGGACAGGTTGCTCCGTCATCGCTTTCAGGAGGCTCTTGTCGTTTCTTCCGGCAGTAGGCACGCGTGCTCTTTCCAATTCACCCCTTCGGTGCTCTGCACATCGACGATAAGATTCCGCCTCAAGTTCTCAATCATCTCTGGTGTGACGAGGCCAAGGTCCAAAACGCATTTCTCCACCGAGCCGTAGGTTTTCTTTATCCAGCCCAGCATCTGTACCATATTCGCCCTCCTGATTTAATGTCAGCTTTGCTTCAAAGCCGTAGAGACTCTCCGTGTCCGGCGAAGGTAGTACGATGACCAACGTTGGAGTGTACACGGGGCGGTACTTACCTAGCCAGGACCATCCGTCGGGCTCCGTCGGGGTCGTCCTTGAATGCCGGTTCTTGCACGAGATGGGCGATGATCTCCGGATGCCGTTCCTTGAGGCCCAAATCCGTGAGGCTGTACTCGTGTGCGACGATATCGTCGTCCACCCCACACAGAGATAGGATCAGGGCACAGATGACACCTGTTCTATCCTTCCCCGCTGTGCAGTGGACAAGAAGCGGCGTGGGAGGCGAAGTGTCACCAGCGAGATGCGTAATGATTTGGTGATATGGACGCGAATCATTCAAAGGCGTCGTAGCTGCCGTTAGGATTGACATATAGACTTGTGCAAAACCCTAGGAAACGGTCAGATCTGCCACTGAGCCCAGGTAAAGCCTAAGCATCCGCGAACTCCATCCATATACGGGCAGGCACTCCGGCAGAGGGATTAATGAGAAAAGCCGTACGTACCTCGGGCCCATTGCTGTAGTTCTTAAACCGCAGTGCGACGGCCTCGGGCGAGTAGTCCTCGTGACGGAAGACGGGGGCGAAGACGCGGCGGGCGCCCTCCCACTCCTTGACGGGCCGGTTGAGGCCGTGCTTGTTGCCGCGCTCGAACTCCCGTTCCGAGCGTAGATCGTAGACGTGCGTGATGCCGAGTCGCCGGAGCCGGCTCACGCCCTCGTCCGTCGTCCGCGACGGCTCCGCCGACCGGAACACCACGCCGCGCCGGACCACCTTCCCGGGCTGCGACGCGATCGGGTACCCGCCGACGTCGCGGAAGTTCGGCAGCCCCGGGATCTCTATGAATGGCGGGCTGGGTAGCGGTGTAGTGGCTCCCATGGCTATGGCCGCCCCTTGCTTGTGCAGTTGGAGCCGATATCGGAGGGAGAGATGGCTGGATAGAATACCTATGCTAATACAATGAGGATAATTGGAAATCCTCTCCCGATGTAAACGATCGTGAAAAATGTTACCTCAGGTGGACCTTCAGCTTCACGATGGTCAACATTTCACGTTTAAATACTAGAGAATTAGGCAGATGTGTGGCCGTGAGCCAAGCGAAAAAGGAGGGCGTAGATTGGGCAGTTGCTACCTGTTACTAAGCCTGCATATTCGCACTAGCCCCCTCTCGTCGGGAATCGCAGAGGCTTTCAGAACATGACAGTCATCCCAACTCCCTGAACTCCCATATAGTCAATAACCAGTGCAATAGAAACATTCGTCGCTAGTAGGAGTGAACTCTCAGTTTTCGCCTACTACCTTAGACTTTCTGGAATAATCGTCCGGGCCTGAGGTAGTTAGTGTCCCTCAATAAGTACAGTGATTCATAGTCCGAAGTAATTCTTCGACCAGACTTAGCCAAGTAGCAATGCAGCTGGTCAGAAGAAAGGTTATGTGAGGATTAGAGATCGCGCCAGCCGTTTACGTCGCAATATGCTGAAATGTAAATGCACAATGCGCGAATGGAAAACCAACAGATAATGGCCACGATGAAGCAACTTCTGTCCTACCTTGACACCGCCTAATCTTATGAGCAGTTATGCTCTCCATCAGTCCCAGAGGCCCTTGATGAGTGCAGGGCGCCACGGCATCGAGAACATCCATCGCCAGGCTAGAGTACAATAATAACAGCGCGGGACAAACATAGGTAGTTCCCTCCTGCTTACCATCGATTCCGAAGCATTGGGCGAACGACCCATCTCTTTTTGGTACCACAAGGGGCAGTAGTAACGGACTATTTATACCAACGGTTCTGGAGGTGGTAGGGAGGATGGTGAGATGACGAAGGAACGGGTGAGACGACTGTCGAAGTGGCTTGTTCAGGCCTCGGGCGTCGTTTCTCCTAGTACATCCTGTCCCGCTGGGTCGGTTTTCCTCGCCCCCTTTTTCCCATCTTCACTTTAGGTATAGATGAGACATCCGTCACCAACGCCATTCAGCAGCTTCCGATGCTATGTCCGGAGTATCAAGATAATGATTTCATGGATTCCCAGCATTACAATATGAGAAAAACCTCCATTTATTTATATCATGCCATGTCTTACATAAGATGTAGAAATGTTCCATGGACTTCACGCCCTAGAGGGTCTAAAGGGTTTACCGCAAATCTAACCTATTTACTCCATATCATCAGGCTCCTATGGGAATGCCTGCACTCGATCTTGAACGCCGTGCTCAAATCCTGTTAAGCAGCTCCAACTAACCCTCCTGACCTACGGAGATCCGAAGATTGCAGGCGGATCTATCCTCGCCCTCTATATTCCCTAACGCATGAGCTACTCCCGAATCTCAAAGAGTCGTCAGCATCTCCAGTTCATCAGAAGTACTTCTGCGTCTGCGCAAAATGCATGCCAGCCGCGAAATGGAACAGCTTGGCGGCAACGATCATGCGGTCCCGTTTCGAGTACTCGACGAGGCGGTCATAAAGCTCAGTAAGCGGGAGCACGACGCGCTGGATATGCTCGCCGTCCTCGAGCCTCTGCATTGGCATTCCATCATCCCCCTCCCCACCACCCCACTCAGTCTCGGGCAGATCCGCCTCCACCATGACGAGCTGCATATTGGCACTGGTCATGCCGGGGTCGGCGGCCTGCAGTGGACTAACGCTCACGACACGGCACTCGTAGCCGGTCTCCTCCTTGAATTCGCGCACGGCGGCTTGCTCGGGCGTCTCGTCTTCGTCGACGAGCCCGGCGGGCCACTCCACCGTGTAGGAGTCGAGCGGCGGGCGGTACTGGATGACGACCATGGTGGACGCGGGGCGCGAGGGGTGCAGCAGCACGTTGCCCATGGCGACGGCATCGACGCCGGCACGGCCGCGCGTCTTGCGCGCCGCCACCTCCCACGTGCGCGGCTTGCCGACCTGGTCCACAAACTCGACCTTCCGCAGTGTGACCCACTTGGCCTCCTCCGTGCGCAGCTCCGACACCTTGGTGATGACGGGCTCTTGCGTCTTCTGCGACATGGTGAAGGGACGGTGATGACGGATGAAAACGGAATGGGGCGGCGGATGTCCAAACGAGCGGAGAGCTTGTGATAATGGCCTGGTCACGGAAGAGCCCCGCAGTGAACAAGGCCGCCGCATATAATAATGCAACCTATTTGATGAATACTGGAACGAATACGTGAATGGAAAAGTGACGGGCAAATCAAGGCCTGCCGTTTCCGGATACGCAAAATCGAGTGAACTTGCGCCTGAACGAGATGAAAGGATATGTAAGTCAGTGGACTTGCTAAGTTTCTAAGAGCTAGGTAGGTATACGTACCTTCCTGGGCTGCAGAGTATCACCGGCGTTTTCACCATCCGTCCCCCACATTTACGTCATTTTGGCAGGTATATACATATATAACAAACAGCATGTGCCCTTCCTAAGGTACTTGTACCATCGCAGGGCCTGTTGCAGTTAATGGCCCAAAACCCCCATCTACAGCGTCCCTGGTTTGCTTGGCTGGTATGATAGGATGCCATGATAGGATGCCAAGACACTCCAAAACCACTCCTAGATAAGATACATAAAGCACCACCAAGCTGACGTGGATTAAAGGTTATTACGTAACATAAATCCTAGAAGCATCAACCCCGCGATTAAGGTACGCGATAGTGATCATTGCGACAAAACCTAAATTTTTAATAGGGCCACCTTATTGTATATATATTATAGCTACCAAATGCAATTAGGCTATTAACGTAATATGTATGTAAAAAAAAATTTACTAACGCGTATCGTAATATTATCTTTTTCCCCGTATAACTTTAAATAAGTAAGTTTATTAAATATTTGCCTTTATATATATATTATTATTAATTTAATTAAATATTTATTTTTATTTTATTAAAATAAACAAAATATATATTTAATTAATTATAATAAATATATATTAAAAATAAAACATTATATAAGTTTATATAAGTTTGTATAGATTTATTTAAGGTTAATTAAAGCGTTATAAAATAAATCCAGCCGAAACAAGTTAAATTAAAAATATTAAAAAACGTATAGATAAAATTAAAAGGATATAAATTTTTATAAATTCGTATAAGTTCGAACAAGATATTAAAGAAATTATCGTAATAGAAGTATTAAGGAATTTTTATTACGGAGTTAAATACGTTTAATTACTTTTATGTAAACAAAAAAAATTAAATTAATTAAAAAAGTTCTTAATATTTTCCGTAGCAATAAAAAGGTCCAGGTACGAAATTAATTCGAAAGTAATTAGGTAAACGCAAGGTTGTATAAGGTTATATAAAGTTATACGAAGGTTAATAAGCCCGGTATAGAACCTAAAAGTTTTGATTACGTTTATAAATTATTACGATATTAACGGTAACTTTATTATAATTAAAATTAAGTACGATTGTATTTAGTAAAAATACGTCGTAATTACGTACCTGGCGTTTAAGTAAATTAATAAGCGTAAATATAAGAATTACAAAAGTAAGTTTTCGTATAACTTAATATAGGTTTGTACGAACCCGAATTAATTAATATAAACCCGCGTAATAAAAAATTAATAGATAATTACCGCGTATTTAGCTCGGATGTATTTAAAAAGGCTTGTTAATGTTGTTAGTATTTTTTGCAGGTTTATAATTGCGAATTTTATGCTAATAAGAAGGGTTCCGCTTTCGTTACGTTCTGTAAATACTTAATAAAACCTATATTAACTTATATAGGGTTATATTAATTTGTATAACGGAAAACGAGTTTAAGTTGGATAATACATAGCCAATTATTACTTAGGAAATGCTTAAGAAAGTTATTACGCGTTAATTCGAACAAACCGTAGGTTGGTGTAAAACCGAGCTGAACGAAAAAAAGGGTTTGGTTTTTTTTCCGTTTTTAATTAAGAAGTACCGTTTTATATAAGGCTGCATAGTTTTGTATAAGGTTATATAAGTATGCATAAGGGTTACATAAAGTCGTATAAGGTTTAATAAGATTTAATAAGGTTTTATAAGGTTTTATAAAGTTAAGTAAACGTTATAAGGTTCGATATTTAAAAAAATTATATTTATAAAACTAACGCGTTTTTAATTAGAAGTTTCATAAATTACGAAACTTTAAGTAAAGGTAAATAAAGGTTATATAAGGCCGTATAAGCCTATATAAACAAATATATATCCGTATACTCTTAAAATGATTTTTTTATATTTTATTTATAAATATTATAATTTTTAAATTAAAATAAAAATAATATTATATTATAAAATAAAAAACAATTAAAATAAAATAAAATTATCGATATTTCAATTATTATTAATTATTATGTAAACTTTTATAACTTTATTATATATAAATAATATAAATATATTAATAATTATAGTAATTAAATATAATAAATTAATATAATTTATATATATATATTTTAATAAATAAATTTTATTTTATAATTTTATATTAATAAAATTATTTAATTTATAATATTTAATAATTGTTACGGCACGAGAACAAGAGACGTAGCCATCACACCACCAAAAGTGGAACGTTGTCAGCTCGAGCGTTAACCGCCTTGTTCTGCCTATATACCCACTCGATGCCACTTAGTACTATAACAGTAGGTCCTCCTTCAGTTGCATCGTCCCGATGCAACCAATTGAAAGTTAAGGCCCTCCACTGAAAATCGCCTAGCCGCTTGGCGATTTTCGAATTGTGCGTTAATTTAAGCCCTGTGCTCGAGATGATTGCGCTAACTGGAAGTCCGCCCCGCACCCAGCAATCTGCGGGGTAAGTTAGCTGCCCAGTCCAGGAATTGAACGCCCAACCCATGGAGGAGCTGACAAACTGTTACGGCACGAGAACAAGAGACGTAGCCATCACACCACCAAAAGTGGAACGTTGTTAGCTCGAGCGCTGACCGCCTTGTTCTGCCTATATACCCACTCGGTGCTACTTAGTACTGTGACAATAATATTTAAATATTAAAATTTTATAATATTATAAAAAATAATAAATTAATATTTAAATTTAATTTATTTATATAATATATATAATTTTTATAAATTATAAATATAACAAATAATAAAAAATATAAATAATTAAAATGAATTTATTATTTTAAAATATTTATATAAAATATTAAATATATAATGTTTTATATTACCGAAAGGCGTATATTACCGAACGGCGTATTTTTATACGCATTTTAATTAGCTAACTTTATTTATTTATTATTTAATATTAATATAATAAAATATTTTATAAAAAAAGCCAAAATAAATTTAGCTGTTTAAGTTAAAAAACAAAATTAAAAGCTTAATTTTAAAAACTTTTGTTTTATTTACGATATTACCGAAATTATTTTAAGAATTCGGTATTACGGTTAACGCGCCCGAACCGATACTATCCTTAATTTGTAAAAATTAACGGCGACCGAAAAGAAATCGATTGTCGACCGAATTTTTGACTTAGATATGTAAGCGTTTTTTGTCCGGTTTTAGCATATTGAAAATATGGCGAATTTGTTACTTACCTAGCGTATTGCAGAACGCGTCGGGGTAAACTAGGCGTCGAGATTTGTTCGACGGTAAAAAAAGTTCCAAACCGGTTTAAATCGAAAAATCGATTATTAAAGGGTATTATGCGAAAATCCGGAAATATTTCGCAAATAGTTTAAATTAATTCGTGTTATAATCGTTAAATACGGTATTGTAAAAAAAATATTTATAATTTTGACAAAGCAGGTTTTTGAATAGGATTTTTAATAATATGCGGTATAGTAATTACAAACGCCGAAAAACGTAGAAAATTTAAATAAGTTTAATAAGATAATTGGAAATAAGTTATAGTTATATAAGTTGTTAATTTGTAAGATTAGATTATACCGTTATTTATTATTTTAATAAGGAAAATTTATTTTAAATTTTGGTGTCGCGATAATTTATTATTATTCGATTAGAAAATTAACATTAATTATAATAGTTAAATAACGAATAAATTAAGTTCAAAATAAATTTAATATTTCGATAAATATATTCGAACGCGTACGAAAAGAACGAAACGTTTTTTTATTTTCGACGGTTACGAAAATTATTATTCGATAAAATTCGAAAAATATTACGCGAATAACAACATTAATACGTTTTGTATATTTTTTTATTTTTTTTATCGGCTTTGATTTTTCGACGTATCTTGTTTTTTTTCGTTTTAAAGCGCGTTTATACGTTTTATATCGAAAATTTAATATAACGTTATTATATTTATATCGTTAAACAAGATTTTTTCGCCGGTTTCTTCGATACGTTTAAAACCGCCATAATGTCCGATAAGATCAAGTCCGGTTTTGCTAAAGCTGGACTTATTTTATTTAATCTTAATAACGTTTTTTCCGATTTGGAAATTCCTTAATTATACTTACCTCGACCGTCTCGCCGCTTACCTCCGCCGGTTTTATTTTTCCCCTACCGTCGAAAATCTCTCGAAATATCCAAAAAACAAAAAAACGGAGATAATACTTATAAAAAAAAATTACCAAGGAAGCTTGCTAACAATAATAATTAAATCGGTTAATTTTTTAATAAAAAATAACTTAATATCTTTATACGAAAACGTTTTTTTTTTAAGAGAAAAACCGCCAAATTACGAAAAACTAATTATCTTTTTAATAAACGCCAAAGAACCAAAAATAAACGTTTCTAAAAAGGAGGAATATTTATTATATAAGAAAAATAAGCTTTCCTAACCGAAAAAAAAGGTAATAAAAAATCCCAGTTAATAACGATAGAAGGTAATCGTCGTAAAAGGGTTAAAACGAAAAAACGGAAATGTAACATTTATAACAAACCCGGATATAATACGCGTATTTGTAAAAAGGCTGTAAATATATTTAATAACGAAAAATCCGATTAGTTTAAATTAATTTATTACGTTATAATTATCTTAATTAAATTTGTTATTACAAAATAATAAAAATTACGCCGTTCGGTGGTATACGCCGTTCGGTAGTATGGGACGTTGTATTTTATATTATATAAAGTAATTATATATTAAAAAATATAATATTTAACATTATAAATTAAACTTTTTTTAAATTAAATAAATTTTTATTAATTATTTTAAAATTTTAATTTTGATTTTTTTAATATAAATTAAAAGAATAAATAAATAAAAATTTAATACATAAAGTATTTAATAATTATTATTAAATATAAAATTAAATAACTTATAATTACGTATTATAATATTTTTAATATAAAATAAATTAAAAATAATTATTTTATTTATAATATAAATATTTTTTTAAAAATATTTTTAAATAATATATAAAAAAATCCGTACAAGCTCGTATATTTTTGTATTAATTTGTATAAACTTGCACGAATCCTTACTTATTAAATCTATTTATTACTTTTTTTTAACTTATATGTTTTTTTTTGCTTTTTTTTATTCGCATTATTTTCGTTATATTTTACTTTTGTATTAATTTTAAGCTTTTTCGTTAAGAGTTTATCGGGTAATATTAAGTTTATATACTTTTTAAAAAAATTATATATATTTTATTTAATTTATATAAAGTTGTTATTACCCGCAAAACCCTTAAATGCCGCTTATTCGAATAAAGTATTTCCTAACGTAAGGTTTATATAGACGTATTTAAAACCTTACGCGCTCGTATCAGCTTTTTTTATTATAAGTTCGAGTATAGTAATAATAAAATTTATTAATATCCGTAAAAAAAAAAGCTTCGTTATATCTCTTTTTGGTATCGGACGTATCCGTCGTAAGCTTTATATTTCTGTCGTCGCCTTTTTATTTTTCTTATACCCGAAATCGACCATTTTTGGGTTTTTTTTGCTTATAAACAAATTTTTTATAACGTTTTATACCGTTTTAGATTTACGTTTTTATATATATAACTTCGAAAATATGGTTTTAACTTTTTATATGACATAATTTGGTTTATTTACTATAAGTTCCATTCCGTAAAAGTTCGTAAACGTCGGAATAAATATTACCGCCGCCACGATAGCTGGATTACGCTTAAACCGAATTTTATCTTATTTATAAACGTTTATTATAAGTTTACGTTTTACGGATTCGAAATTTATGCCGATATAAATGCCCATTTACGGTATATTATATAATTTTATATCGGTTTTAGCATTTTTACTTCCCGTTTTGTTTTTATTTAATATTTATATATTTTTCATATTATTAAATATATCCCGTAACTTATCCGGTTAAACCATAATATAAAAATTAGGCTTATAGTTATTACGTATTATTACTTATCAAAACGTATTAAAAATAAACGGTTTTTTTTAGTTTCGTTTTTTACTGCGGACCTGGCCAATTTATCCGATTTATTTACATTAATAATTTACTAACTTTTTTTAACGGTAATAACTTTATACCAGTTATTTCGGAACTTATTATTATTACGTAAACTTTTATTAAGCGGTTATAATAAAAAAACGTTTGGTATTATAAAAAAAGTACTTAAAATTAGCAAATCGGAAATTAATAAATTAAATTGGCCGAAAACCGGGTTATATTTTGGCGGGTAAGTTTAATATACGTTTATATAGGTTTATATAGGTTTTTATAGAATTAATTGTACTTAATTATAGGATTTTTTCGGCCGGTTATAAAGTTAAAGCTTATGGAAAGTAACAAAAGCTTTTAACCGTATTATATTAATTTATATATATATACTTATTTTTCAAAAAGAATTTTACGATTTCGTTTAAATTTAAAACGCCTATCCGATCCGTTTGCAATTTAATTGGCTTTACGTTATCTCCGGTATTTTAAATAATTTATACCGGAATTTAAATGTTATTAAAGGTTTTATTAATTGTAAGGTTTTATTAAACCGTAAACGATAAACGGAATTTATGGTTATAATTGAAAAAGATAGGATTAATTTTAATATTTACTTACTTACGATAATTATATGTATATGTAATAATATCTTAACTAAAATAAGTAGTTTTTTTATAAAACGATTTAATACTTTTTATAATAAACTTTAATTTCGTTAATATTTTTATTTAAAAAACAAATTGGTTTTTTAAAAACGAAACGGATATTAACCGTTTTTAGAAAAGTTTTCGAAGTTTCGGATTAATAAAAAAACCCATATTTAAGAAATATGTCATAAATTTAAAGTAGATTTTAATAAATTAAAAAAGCTTAAATTTAACGAAAAAGTTAACGATATTGCATAAGTTAAAATACGGTAAGAATTAGCTGTAAAAGTTTATATATATTAGTTCGGTTTTATTTTATTTTTTTCAAATTATACCCTTTTTATTTGTTTTTCTTATATATCATTATAATTTCTTTTCCTTTTTATAGCTTTCGTTATTATTAAAAAAAAAGTAAGTTTTTACATTTTTTACCTGTATACGGTAACATATCCTTTATTAAAACTTATTCCGTTTTTTTTAACTTCGCGATAATTTATACGTTTTCGTACGTATTTATATCAAGTACGGCTATTTCGCATTAAGCTTATATAAATTCGTACGAATTTATATAAACCCGTTCTAGTTCGAATTTATTTAAATCCGTTATAATAAGTTCTTATTTAATAAAGTAAAAAAACGTTTCAATTTTAACCAGGTATTCCGGTTTACGTTTAATAGCGGACGAAAACGATTAAGCTAGTACGGCGTTAATTAAAGGGATTTTTATTAATATATCTCTTATTCGGACCGTTATAACAATATCTATAATATCGTAATTTTCGTTAAGCTATATATTAACTTATCGAAGATTTAGATAAAAAGTTAGTTTATGTTACAGTTTAATTTTAGTTTTATTTTTATTTTTTTTAAAAATAAACCTATACAAAAAGTTAATAATAAATTCGTAATATTTTATTTACCTAAATATTTAATATTTTAAAGCTAAACGTATTTAAAAAGATCTGTCAGCAGTCACAGTGATCAAATGCAGTAAGCTGGCGTAACTTGTGTGCGATGGTTTTCTAAGTGTTCTGATGGACAAATCTAGTCCGTGGCAATCGCTCTTAAGTACATGATTGGGCGGTCAAAAAGGAAGCGGTGGACAAGGCATGTCGCAGGCTGCATCCTGCAGCCCTACACCGACAAAGCCTTCCAGCCTGCAACACCTGAAAGCACCAAATGCCGACAAGATCTAATAAAAAAACTATATAACCTTATTTATTTCTTAATCGAATTTCGCTTATAAATTCCCAACCCGTTTCTTAGCGGTATTATTATTTTACGTTCTATTTAGCGAACATATATTTAATAAAGATTTTATAATTATTATAATAAATTTTAACAACTTCGGAAAAAGTCGATATAATTTAATTTTTAATAATATTTTTAATATTTTTAATTTTGAAAGGTATATAATTAATTAAATATTCCTTGTTAATATATAAAACGATAATAACGTCGTTCGAAATTAATTTAAATTAAGGTTTAACTTTTTTTAATTTCGTACGTTTTTATTTAACTAATTAAACGGCTTTTGTAAAGGTAAATAGCAGTTAAAAAAGTAATAACGGCTAAAATAAAAATAACTATAATATATTAAAGTCGAATAAGATAATACAAAATAAGTAAAGTAAATAAAAAAGTGGTAAAATCTATAACCGGCACGAATACCTTTTTATAAGCTAACTATATAATAAACTAGAAATATTCGATAACGAACTAAGTATAATTAATCGGATAAGTTATTATAAAGGTAAATAAAGCTAAATAAAACAAAAACTGGATAAATAAGGCCTATACGAAATTAATAAATTTAAATATAATATATACAAATTGTTACGAAATTATGCAAGTCTATATAAACCCGTATAAGCTTATACGAACTTATATAAAATCTTTATAAGTTAATAATTCTATTAAAAAATATTTTATTTAATCCAATAACGTAATTCCGCTTAATTTATTAAATATGTATTTAATTTTACCCAGGTATATACCTATTTATGATTTTTAGGTTTTGTCGTAGTGATCACTGTCGCCAACCGTATCCGATTAATTGGCGCTCGAACCAGGGATTACATGGCGGATACCGCACCCTAGTTATCATTTCCTTATAACATGTATGGCACATACACAAGGTAGCTATAAGCCAATTGTACGTTACCGCCAAAGAGAAACGGGGCTTGTATAGCACTGACTGCAATAATGTCTGCGGGGGTGTATCGACTAGAAAATCGTTCAAGACGGCCACGGTTGCACGGGTATCGGCAAACCGAGGCATCGGGCAGGTATATGCAACATTCCATATCCATATATAGCACGGATTTAACCTCTTTTCCCCTCTAAGACCATCTACTACCCCTTATTTCTACTCCCTTCCTTAGACCCTCCGGGCCTTAACTGGTGCCGGAATAGCTACGTAGTGAATTGCTGTGGTAGCACCTCTCTTAGCGCCCTATATCGGAGGAGCTCTGACATGTGACACCGTTGGGGGGTTACCTGGTGGTTATATCTCCCCGGAAACACTCGATCCATGAAGCCGTATCGTGTATGATACGGGTGAAGTTTTCCTGGATCATGTACACATGCACTCGACTTCGAAGGCTCCGTCAAAGTCGTCGTGGCGACATGCCAAGCCTCCATATACCATAGACCAGCGGAATGAGCTCTTATAAGGTCATCGAGACCTTGGGACTTGGCCCTTAAGTGCATACCAGAGTCGTACCTCTCAACCCCAGTATCCTGATAAACAAGGTACTTGACGATGGACATCAAGTTCAACGAGGCCGAACCAGAAGCTTCTGTCACAAGTCCGTCATGGATACGATCTGTAGCGGCGGCGAAGGTGCCGAAACTTTTTACGTCCCCCCCGCATTGGCACAAGGTCAGGGCATCTAATTAACCCACACCAGCAGAATACTCCGTTCTACAACCAACAGATACCGAAAGGGTTCGAACTTGCTGTCAAGAATTTGAACAAGTCATCGCTTTGGTGCAAAACTGTGTGGCAGTTGACGGCCGGAAGAGGAGAAAATCGTACAGCAAGATCAGGACACGGAGATGATTTATCTGACTGTCGATGAGCCAGCCAAGCTACTGACGAGGAAAAGAACGCTTGAATATTCCTGACGCATAGAGAATGTTCTCATTCGTGACGAGCTCTTGCCCATATCTCAAAGACGCTGCCTTAGACATTGTAGGCTATCCTACAATGCTGATCGGCACTTGCTTCAGCGAAACTAGCCTTCAACTAGCGGGCATTGCATTGTCGTTGTTGAATTTCCGTCTGAGCCAAGCCCTCGGCTTCTCCTTTCACTCTTTCATTAAGAGAAAAAACATGGATTGCATGCGCACCAATAATACAGTGCCAGGGCTGTATCCTTTCCCACCACTACGCTGTAGAAGCTGGAAGTAACTCCGTCCTGAGAACAGCGCCTGCGGACCGGATCCTCTGCACGAAGTCGTCGCCGAGTATGGCGGGCGTGAGACAACCACCGGAATAGCCCCCCTCCAATTTCCTCGCGTACAGCAACGAAGCGGCCCCCTGCGCAAGGAAGAGCGCGGTCGCGTGGTAGGTGCCCGAGGGATACGAAAAGGTGGCAAGGGCGCGCGGAGCTCGTTCTCCCTGCCTAACGTCTGGAACGGCGACCCCCTCCACCGCGATGCGCGAATTCCGCGTCCGCTCGACATCAGGTCCCTCGCCAGGGTTCGGAAGGAATCTACTGGCGATGTTTCTCACGTGCGCGAAACTCAACAACCAGAATAGGGTTCTAGTGCTGAGCGCGCGGGAAATCCCGGACAGCGTCGATGTGGCTCTATCATATTCGTTGTATTGGAAGTTCGGTCCGTAGTCCTTGTCGGTGTTTCTAAGCAAGCCCCAGGTCCTATGCACGACGAGCCTGTTCGTCGCAGCGGTGGCCGACGATGCAGAGAGCAGACCAATGTCGCGATCATGCCGCAAGCCGAAGACATTAGTAGCAGTCGAAGTCTCCCGTCCCTCAACTGACGATAACACCCAAGGCCGCGAGATTTCCTTAAGCACATCTGGATCTCGGCTCGATGAATGTATTGCAGACTCTAGAGTGCCGCCGCTGACATTGACCCTGTGCAAGTCAGCAATGTCATTCGCAAGAACGTTGCAACACTCACTCCAGGTCTTTGACAGATAGTATTACTTCTTTCGTCTTATGCGCCGACGAGGTACTTAGTTCGCGCACCGCACTCCAGGTCAGAATATCGTGTAGGGCGCTGACGAATCCGCAAACGTGGATAAGCTTCCAGGAGTCAGTGGCAACGTCATAGAAGGTAGTAGGAGATACTCACGGCGACGCCAGCAGCTTCTGCCGCGTTGTGATACTTCTGGATCCAAGATCGCAGAAGCGGAGGGTCTCCCGACCTTTAAATCAATATTTCGTCAGAATACTTATAGATAAGGGTTCCCGAGATGTTTCCTCACACATCTAAGTAATCCGTCCCATTCTCGATGCAAGCCTGAACAATGACTTCCCCAACCGTCCCCTTCCAGTAGGTCACTACACTGATGCAGACCCTAGCATCCCTGACGAGCGCGGCTACCTGTGCTCGTTCTTCGAGTGAAACGACTTCAAGAGCTATAAACGATATCAGTACGCATTCGATGGGGCCCTGGAATTATTCCACATACCTGGCTGCGACCTTTCTGGACGTTTGCTGCTTAATTTCGCAGCAAGGCCGTGGAGCTTAGGCTTTGACCTGCCCGCGATGGCCCATTTGAGGTTACTTGGCAGGTTCAGCGCGATGTATTCCGACGTCAGTGCTCCCGTATATCCGGTTGCGCCTATAACGACGATGTCGTACTTTCGGGACTCCTTGCCTTGCGCCATAGCGAGGGATTAGTCAGAAGCTGACTTTCATTAGATACCATATGGAACACGGTTCATTCTTCACTCACCTGTAAAACCGACGTAAATAAATGATTTTATACTGAGCATTCGGATGTATGTCCGTCCGCATCCGACTCTCGGCAAATTGTAGACCCTGGTGATCATGAAATAAGTCTCCGATACCTACGCAAGTAGGAAATCACGCGATGCGTCAAGTTCCTGATTAATAAGGCGGTAATACAGAATAAAAATGAATCATATGTGAAACCAAGCACTACCTCGATTCCGAATTAACAACACACTCATTCCATGTCCCGCTCCCTACTGTTCGGAAGGCCGGTGTACAACCAGTGTAGGCGAGATTTAAACTGATGGCGATCCTAGAGAATGTTGACAACATTCGCCATTAATTTATCTTTAATCGGCCGCTAAAACATAGCAGTCCACTGATGCCGAGAGTGAACAGTGGATCCACTTCCAGCGCCTGGAATGAGGTTGGTTATATGGGCTTGCGTATGACGATGGCACGTCATTGTTGGCAAGCACTGGCGCAATTGCAGGCTCTTTCGGAGTCATCGTTAGCGGACGAATGCGCTAGAGTAACAAGTAGTCGTTGTATGTCGC
Organism: Monosporascus sp. 5C6A; assembly: GCA_004155035.1. Lineage (NCBI taxonomy): Eukaryota > Fungi > Ascomycota > Sordariomycetes > Xylariales > Monosporascus > Monosporascus sp. 5C6A. Next base: position 162,175 of record QJOB01000787.1, read on the forward strand.
CCGTGAGCTGGTCTCGGTTTCCTCATGGCCACGACGATGCTTTGGATCGTCCGTGTTCTATCCATCTAGCGTAGCGATGGTGTGGTGATAACCGTTGGAAAGCTGGCTAGCTTAATGGTTGAGCCTCTCCTGCCATTGAGACACGTTACTTCCTCTTAAAGGCTCATGTCAAGGAGATCGCGTTTAATCTTCCATCTTGCTGATTGGGACTTTCACAAGCCCACCCGCGCCGCGGACGAACAGGATCCTGCCCGCTTGTGCTTGAGTCAATGGTTCTACTCGTCTCGTCAGCAGAACTCTCGTCCCCACTGTCACCTAGAGAGGATCCAGGGCTGAAGGGCACCCTATTACCACAAGCGTCTCGGGTTGGGAAGAGGATACCCGGACGAAAGCGCGGTTGTGGCGTTCTCTAGACAAAGTTTGTCCCGGGACCATGCAGTACCCCAAAACATTCAGCAGCAGCCACTACGGACCACCGTTATCTGCCATGTGGGCGGCGTTAACCCGGACTAGAAAGCGCGGAAACAGGAAGACAGGAGCCGAGGCAGTCACACAGCGAGAGAGCTATGGTGATACTGAACAGAAGCGAGAGACCGACAAGGTTAGCTCTCAAGCCGTATGATGACGGCCAAAGTCTTAGCGCCGTCGACGCCTTGGTATGCTCATCGGTCTCATTTCCAGCAAATTACGATAATGTATATTTAGGCTGATTGTGTTTCTAGGCTGTGCAGTGCAGGGAGAGTCCAAGTGCCGTGGCGCTTAGAACACGGGTTTCTCACTTTATGCCCGGGACCCGCGGTCGGCGCATCAAGACATCCGAGTGGCTGCGGCCTACCCTCCGATTGCCGAATATTGGATATCGATTTTCACTAGATTTGTCGGATGATGAGGCCGGGTTGTGGCTCGGCACGGCGGTGGGTCTAGGCTAGGTCGGCTTCTCTCTGCCTGTTTCTCCATATGACCTTGATGCAATCGACGTTATCAACGCCCGTCGAGTTTCGTGAATTGTCTTTGCATTTCCAGACTTCCTCGATATCTTGCCTGATTCGTCGGAGCATGGGAAGACGCCGGGCTGCGTACATCGCATCGACTCTGTCGCAGACGAACTGCCGCAGTTGACTGTCGATCGTCTCACAGCCGGCGGTCCAGAGAGGCCAGACGTGAGCGGAGAGAAGCGGAGAAGATAGCATGATTTGGCTGAGGTGGTATAGACAATTGGCGGCATGCTTCAGGGTCAGGGGATTCGGCGCGCCTACGTTGCGCCATACTCGATAGAGGTAGATGAACGCAGCATGCTTATATGCTTGCACAGTGTGCTCAATATCCCCTTCGGCGGATTCTCCTAGTGCGTAAAGTGCCTCTTGAATAGAGAAGCTTTCAGCAACTGGATCACTCGCGCCCTCTCCCTGCATCCGGCTGATCCGGGCGACGATCTCTAGGACGGCCGTCAACCCTTGCACAGAAGGTGTACCTTCTAAGGTGATGTCTCCAATGGGAAACCGCCGCTTATCCAATTCAAGCAATGGCCTTGTCCCTCGAGAGACTGATGCTATGACATCTTGATAGAAGCAGAAGCCGAGTAGGAATAACGCGCTCGCAGTGTTCCATGTGTGCGTCTTACCCCTGCCCATAATGATAGCCTTGGCTCCAGATAAATGGTCTGCCCTTGTGTCGATGGTGAAGAGACGGTCTGAGAACTGTAGTAAAGCTATCGTCGCGAGAGAAAGTTCGGGGTCCTGGGTTTGGATTGACTGCCGCAACGCCGAGATTGCCAAGAGTCGATGGTAAATGGCAGATGTTTGAAGGGATTGATCTGCTTTGAGAACGGCTAGGTGGTTGGCTGCCATTGAACACACAACGGAGCGCAGAGCACTTGATTGCATCATCATTGGAGTGAGGTGTACAAGGAAAGGGTTCTGAGGACCAGCAGTCATAGAAACTGCCGGCGCCAGGGTTGTCGTCCAGTGATCCAGAAGGCATTTATCAGCTCTTCCGATACTAGGCGGAAGATACGACGGGTTGCGGGTGATCACTGGGCTTAATGAATTCCGTAGATCTGACGAACTCGACGCAGTGGCAAGGCCAGAATCGCTCCTTGCAGGCGATTTCGACTTGTTCACCCGCTTCCTGCCCGAGGCTTGGGGTGTCGAGGGGCCTTCGAAGCTGCGCCATTTTAACTTGATGCCGTAGCCTTTGCATGGCTTCTGAAGTCGCACACATCGACCGCAGTAGGGCTTAGCCTCGTCGCATTTATATCCGTCTTCTCTGCACGTGAAACATCCAGTCCGTGTCCTCGTGAACCCCATGTTGAGAATCGGTTTGAACTCTCTACAGCACCTTGGATCAAAGAATGAGGAAGTTGAAAGTCTTCGTTCGCCGCACAGATACGAGACTCTGACATCACACACTGGAACATATAGGGCTAAAGAAGGATAAGTTATTGGGTTGGCCTCTAAGAGGTTCTAGATGAAAAGGGAATACAGTGAAGCCTTTTTAATTATATATAAAAATAACTGTAACGACGAGAAAGCTATACCGGAGGGGCTGACAACAGAGCACACCGTTGTTAACTAAGTGGAGACGCCAAGTACGACCGGTTACTTGAGCGCACATGGCAAGACGCCACTCAACCACTCCAGGGCACTGAGTTAACCAACACCTACTAAAGATTACTAAAGTTAGTGCTATGGGCCGAGTATAAGGGGATGGGGCGCCATCAAACGAGTAACACTATTGCTATGCATCCTAACACCCCTTTTAAGTCCTGAATATCGCTGAATCACTTGATATAACACTATGGGAACAGGCCATACATTAATAGCACACCGCTAAGACATGACCTTATTTAGAGTCTGTAACAGAAAGGGCCCCTCCTATAGAGCCTTTTAGCGCTTCAGCGATCATTCGAAACAACGCTGATCCTTTCCGGAGCCCTATATCAGTGGATCGCCCACACCAAGTAGGATCACCGCTTCCGAGCTTCCTAGATATCAAGATATCACCAAGAGATCCTTTAAAGCTGTGCAGCTGCTTCCTAACAAGTGTGGCAGATGCATAACGATGAATAAGCGGTCGTTGGCAGTGATAGCTGGGGTTGGGGCTGGTGTCTAACTAGTCACATATCTCATCTACCGATTAAGAGTCCGTTCGACATGGAGACCAAAAGAGCGACCTGTTCGCATCAATTCCGCCTAGAGAAAGGGGTAGTCAACACTATAGTCTTATCTCTTGATATATCATGGTTGTGGATGCTCCATGTGCGCTTGAAATCACCCAGTTAAGTCACCTGAGAAATGCGGTTATACAGAGATGAGGGTTCGTAATTGCATATATGTTGAAAACAGAGCTTTTTTTTAGAGCTCCTTCAAATTCCATGCCACGGGTTACAAGAGCACCAATACCAATGGGTAGGGGCTGAGCAGATTGGTAAACCAAACAGCAACAGACCACCCATGAAATCCCCAGAGCGGTCCTCTCACACATCATACAGCGTGAGGATATTTGCCTCTTGATCGATTCTCATGAATCCAAAACGACTAGAAGGCTTCTCACGGATGATCATCCTGAAGCCTCGATCAAGAGCACATGTACCAACGCATCTCCAAGCCCATCTCAAACCATAAGCGCGATATGCTTCAACTCACTGCATCACAACCGCTAGTTAGCAGCTGAAACACAATGACAAAATCACACACCAAATTCAAGACCCCCATCAGGCGGCGTGGCAAAGGGAAACCACTCACTTCTGGACCTGCTGCCCGACCTTCATGGGCTCGTAGACGACCTCCTCGCCCTCGTCCCTGCCGAGGTTGAACTGCTCGGCGCGGAGGGCCCTGGCCTGCTCGGCGAGCGCGGGGATGGGCGCCAGGTCGAAGTCGCTGCTGAGGTGCCAGAAGAACGTGCTGCTGATGCGGATCAGCGGCCGGTCCGGGAACGCCTGCTTGCGCCTCTCAATCACGTCGACGGTCTGCTGGTTCACGACCACCTCATGGTCTGCGATGAGTGGGTTCTTGTTAGACAGCGCATCCCGGAATTCTGGCGGCATAGGTGAGGTGTTGTAAGTACTCACTGCGGACCGGTTAGTTTCTTGCGGAGTCTGTTCGGAGGGGGGGCTTGGGACTTGGAGTCCTGGAAAGGGTAACGGAGTTATACGTACCAGCCTGCTTTAACAAGACCTCCGGTGAGGTGTTCCAGCTGCTTGCCAGCCTGCACGAGGAGGTAGTTCCCTTCTGGGATCTTAACGGGGATCTTCTTCCCCGTGTTACGCGCCCAGATGTCTATCATACTCACGTCAATACCTTGGTCTTAAGGAGGAAGGGCGGCTAGCATCTCCCTGGACTCTTTCTATGGAGAGGGACCGGAGATTAAGGAGAGATTAAGGCCAAGGAAGCCATCGCAGCCAGTTGAGCTAGTACTTACTGCGAACGTGTCAGTTTCAGAATCCCGACGACTAGAGAATACTGTCTCAGAGACGGAATATCCTCTTATACGTACCGTAACCCAGGATACCGCGACCGACCGTGAATGGTCAGGAAATTCAGATCGGTGTGGAACCCAGCGAGGATGGTATCTTTTTTGCCGTACTTCACCAGGTCCGAAGCTGTTGGCGCGAGCAGATGGGGGCTAGAAGACAGGATAAGTACGTTGTTCCAAAACACAGCGAAGACATGTAAGCGCGACCGACTCACCCGTATCGGCCCGCATCCGTGAAGGTCGAAGCCGGCAGTCCCAAACCGACGGCAGCCATCTCCGCGAGTCCCGACACGCTAGCAAAAGATCCTCATTAGCACAACAGCAGTTCCCTCGCCCCCGAAGCGGTAAAAGAGCGGAACGAGGCGCAAGAACCAGCACAACTCAACCGTCGACATACGCGCTCTTCATGGAACGGCCCCACTTCTCCATGACGGGGGTCCAGCGGCCCCTGATGGCCGGGTCGGCAGGGACGACGTTCTCGGCGTTGAGGGCGGGGAACTGGGTCTCATAGGGCGGGACGCCGTCGGCCATGCGCCAGAAGAAGCGGCACTTGGGGTCCGGTTCGTGGGCCGAGATGTCGAGGGGCCTCTCCTCGGGCGCAAGGCGGCGGATGACGTCGAGGCAGGCGCCGTCGGCGGCGCACTTGGGCTTCTCGGTGTTTTCGAGCGTGACACCGACCTGGAAGCCGAGCTCGGGTCGCTCATCGCGTCGTAGGGCCTCCTCGGGCTGCGCGAAGTAGTCCTCCAGCAGGTCCAGGAACGTCGCGTTGTCCGCCTCCGACACCCGCGAGTCGTGCAGGACTAGGGCCCCGTACGTGATCAGGGCCCGCGCAGCCTTCGCGCACTCCACCTTCGCGGCCTCAGAGTTCCAGGGGCCCTGCAGGAACACGTCTAGGTCGATGATGGGAAGGTCCATCGGTAGATCTTGCGTGCCGCCCGTCATTTTTGTTCTTTCGGAGGCTTTTTCCCCTCCCCCGCAGTTCTCCTTCCTTGTCAAGGTCCTACCCAGTCGACGGAAAAAAAGCGGAAGGGCACTCTAAAGTTACGAGGCAACACTAAAATCAAGTTGTAGCCAGAGGATGGATCTTAATATCCGTTTATTTGACGCAAGAAAACTCGTACCAACAAAGGGGATCAGGTAAAGTAATATCGCAAGCTAAGTGGTTGATGCCTTTCGCGGGATCGGATCGGCTGCACTGGATATGGTTAATGGCAGCAAAAGCAAGCCGACGGTCGCCGGTCCACCTATTGTACCTACCTACCTATTACGCTATAGTAGTTTACATACAATACAGCATTATAGCGAACCGCCGCGTCTAGAAAACCACCTAGGAGTTCCTGGGTTCGGCCCTACGGGTGATCGATCGCACGACATAGGTTCCACAGGCGCCGCCTAGTCTATTTGAGCGGCCAGAGGTCAGAGGACAGTGCCGGCCATAGCCGTTGTCCGCCATTGACGGTAATACATGCTCTCTGATTCGTCCGAGTAGAGAAACCATGCCTGCCAGCCCCTCTCCGAGTAACTTTGGTCTATGATAGTTTCAATACCTGCGAATTCTCAATAACTCAATAACATTTTCAGGCCCCAGCCCCGGGATCAAACCTCGACTATTATATAATACGTATATGCACATAGCGTTGGAAGATCACGCAAGTCCCCCATATTTTCTCCCTATTAGGCACAGCAAGGGCGACAACCAGATGAAGATCTTCCGGATGATCTACTTCGCCATACGGTGCCCGATACGCTAGGTACGTAACGCACATACGTAACACGCCCATAGCAAGCAGCTTGCTTGACTCGTGAGACCGGCCGCCGCAGATCTCGTTTACGAGATAGGCGCGGAGCCGGAAGGGGTCTCAGGGCTAGCTACATACAACCGAAGATCTGTATGCGATGCTCCTTGCTGCGTTAAATGCTACAGTAGGTACGCAAAACAGATTTACGAACTAAAGGTAAGTAAGCATCCGTATCTATGTACCTAGTAGGTATGCATGTGTGTTTCGTACACAGGTATGCCGTCATTAAGAGGTACCTGTAGGGGCCATAGCGAGTACGAGGTACGACGCGACAGACCCGCTTCGACACTTTCTGGAGGCTGTCGCTAAAATAAGTATCTTACAAAATAGGCGGGGGCTACGACGCGGACTCAATACAAGGCCGGTCGGTTCGGAATCATTCCGGGATACAAAACTGCCGTGCAATCCAGCCGGTAACCGCCCGCCGTAACAGACCTGCACCACACGCAACTGGGCGGTAGAATGAGAAAAGCACAAGCCGGAAAGCCTGCTCCTCATGTTGGAACCAAATTCGTAGTAACTGTTTTGCCCAGATTCATTAAGGAATACATGCTGCTACCAGCTCTACCTCTAACTGTCCTAATCCCGAGACGGCGCCGGGAACGCCATGCATTTTCCCTTTCTCTTTTTAATATTTTTTATATTGGTCTTGAAATCTTCAATGCGAGAACCTACCTTAGCACCCTCTACGATAAAAGGATCCACAAGCGGTTGGTATATATCGTAAGAAATATTGCCGACATTCCTTTTCGCTCCCGTACGCCACGTCGAATGCCACTGTCCTATAAACACCGGGAAAGGGTTACCTCCACTGACCCCATTTCCCTCTGCAGCAACAAATGCGTTTCCGGATTGCATCGCGGGACTGCGTAACATAATGGACACACGGCCGAGAATTCCGCAGAGTGCGGAGTTGTAATGACTTAAGAGTGTTTCGTAGGTAATGGACACCAAGAGAAAAGCGGCCCGAGATCAACCGCTTTCCGGTGATGCCGTGGTTCGGAAGCTTTCAATATAAGATCCATGTGATATGTCTCCCAGTCTTTACAAGGGTTCCACTTCCTTTGTCGAAGGCGATGTAGCCTAGTAGGTAATATCCCGCTTGGCCGGGATCGGCGGCGGGGGCTTCTTCGCTCTGCTGGGTGGTGGCGGGGGGGCTTTCCTTCCGTTCGGCGTGGTAGCCAGGCCATTGTTGCTTGTAGTCCGGCTCAGGCTGCCATAGCTGGTCGCTGGACTCTCGCAGCGGTCGTAGTCCGGACTCCCGCTGCTAGCGGTTGTGTCATACTCGTCGGCGAAACAATCCTGGCTCGAAGAACTTTGGTACGTAGACACTCTGTTCACGGGCTTAAGGTTGTTACGCAAAGATCCCATGTTCGTAGGCGGGGGAATGGTGGTCTTGGGCCTCAGAAAGTTGTTGTCTGGCGGCGGCAGCGGCGCCTCACGATAGGCAGACGGGCGCCCGGATGCGGGCTCAAATCCGGCTGCATAGGTGGACGCCCTGGCGATAGTCGGGCGCGGTGGCTCGGGGGTAGTTGGACCGCTCCCACCTTGGCGACCACATCGGATGGGAAGTCGCGGGGGTTCTGGGATGGGTTCATCGTCCTCGACATCACGGCGGCTCGCCCAGCGCTCCGTACGGTCGTTGCGCTCCGAGTACGAATGGGCGCTGTTGCTCAGGGAGCGAGTTTGGCGGCGGGATAGACCGTGCTCGGCTCTAGAGTTCCCGTTCGACTGTCCCCGTCCGGCGGCCCATTCCTGGCGGGTGCGGCGGAGCTCCTCAGCACATCTCTCGTGATAGTCGAGTTCGGCATCGAGGAAGTTGGTCAGGTCACGGATCGCTTCGGCCTCTGCCTCCCTGATGTCTTGCATTCTACGGAGGACATCCTCGTTGGACTCTTCGTATTTGACTTTTGCTGATCGGAGTTCATCTTCGAGTCTGAAGTCCTCCCGCTTCGCCTTCTGCATCTTGGCAGTACTGGCGTCGTAGCCGAGTCGTCGGTTCTCTAGCTTCTTGCGCGCGGCCTGGGAAGAGAGTGTTAGTACAAGTCCGTATGATCATGCTTTGGCCTACAGAAATCATAGGGCTATTTAGGGGACAAACCTGGTACTCCTTCATCATGGCAAGCTGTCGCTCCAACCCCTCAAGCCAGCAAGATGTGGCGTTGGCTACGTAGGCCTCCTGGATTCCGGCGATTCGTTCATTTGCCCTACCCATTGCTGTTCGGTTGATTTATGTTTAGCTATTATTTGTCGTCATGGGACCTCTGCTGCGAGGGAGGCACTTACCGATCAAGCAGTTTCCGTACTCCGAGTCCGGCTCGAAATCTTCACCGTGGGCAATCATGGTCCTTCCGAGGTAGCTGACCGGCAGGCCCTTCTCCTTATCCTCGAAGCCCTCGCCACGTCTCGACAACGATTTCGTATAAGCGTTCATGGATTTCTGAAGACGCTCCATACCTATTGGCAGCCACTGTTAGCGATTGGTACGCTGCCTAGATGATGTGATATGACTGCGTACCGTCGCTCCGCAGAGCCATCTCCGTCTCAAGCACCTTGAACTCGTCAGAATGGCTCGTCTTGGCCTCCTGTCCCATCTTCTCGCCGGCCCATTGAAAGGCACGATCCATCTTTTTGGTGAAATTCATCTTGGCGAGTTGTCTCAAAAATAACTCAACTTCAAATGACTGTACAAATGCTTCCTCAACTCAATTGAAAGAGTTGGTAGAAATGAACAAGCGTTCAGACGAGGGGGATGGGACGTTTTTGACACGAGGGAGAGCTCGTATCAACTGTTGACAAACCACCCCAGACCGTCCGTTTAACAAGAGTGGCGGTGGTGTTAACCAAGATTTCCTTGGACTTGCACTGGTGCCAGGATGCGATTCGGCCGTTCGAGAGGGTCCAAGAGAGTCCAGGGGGTTGGCATGTGTATGTGTGTGTGGGGACTGTAGGCTAGAAACGTAGATCAGGACCCCTGGGAACTATCCCGAAATTAAAATGTACGAGCCGGTCGGCGATAGTCAGACTATCACGCTGTGTGGGGTGTGGAGAGACGGCAGGCGATCGTTTGCGACAGTTGCGCTTTGCTAGGGTTAAAAGCCGCCGGCTGGCCGGTGTACAAGCCAAATGGTCGAGCAAGCAAGATGTGTAATAGTACGACTGTACTTACGACAGAACGAAAAAGCGTGGGGGTTGGGTGCGTTCGTCGTCGATTCTGCACGAGAAAAGTGATTTAAGTAGGTATGGTATGTACTAAATACCTGCATGTATGTACTTGTTAGCCAACCAAAAACAAGGCAAGACGCAATGATTCAGGGGCTATATGGATGATAGTCATAATCGACAACCATTGGCATTGTGGTCAATGGTCCAACGAATATTATTCAAAAGGGGGTTGGGTACATGTTCACGGAGGAAGGTGGTTGATTTTAGCATTTGATATTCGTACTCCTTGGCACTGCTTTGTACATGGTGGGTAACATGTGCTAATTATCAGTTCTGGGTAAGCGCTCCGGACAAGGACTTCCTCCCATTTACTTGACATTCTTACCTTCCGTGTTTGCATAAAGTGTAGCGGCAGAAATCTTGAGAAGACTTGAACATGTCCGTGTCATTCCTATCTGCTCACTCTGTAGTCTACCTTTAGTATCTAGATGTAATACTTGGGGACTTTGTTTCCCAGTCTTCAACAAGATTGCTGTCTAGAACTCCAGACTGGATGATGGCTCTGAAGCATATGTACAGGACATTAATGTAAGAAGATGAAATTAACACCTTTGTATAAGAAGAATCAGAATTGGCAACCAGCTGCCATTGGCTAAAAAGGCGTTATAACTGCTATTTCGGGACAGTCCCGAGGATTACGAGGTACTTCGTAAGTGAAGCAGTAACCCCTAGGGTGTCTGCATGTTTCGGTCCAACCGATACCTATCACAACCTAAACCTTTTAGCGGCTGGAATTCCGCGTGTTCAAGCCATTCATTTTCGCTTTAAACCTTCAAAAGAGAGCCAAGGAGAGCTGCCTGCCGGGGGAGTCTCAACGATATTTAACCGTGGACCATTAACTAAGTTAGCTGCATCATGGCAACGCATAGGTGCAGTACCTGCAGAGGCCAGAGGGGTGTCCACTGCATAGTGGCTGCATAGGGGACTTGGGCTGCAACCCAACAGCCTCCGGTAGCGCGGTTAACGTGCTTGACAAAGCTTCCCGGCCGACCTATTCCAGCCCCCCAAGCCGCCCCGCTTGCCTCTTTGCGAAGCGCTTTTGAGGGGACTGGGATGGAACAAGCGTCTTGACGCCAATTGATTGCCAGTCGATCGCGACCATTCAAGGCGACACGAAACTGGCAGGTTAAGATCGTATTCCCGAGCTGCCTCTTCATTGGAATCCGGGGCGCGCGCTAAAATATTTTGAAGCGGTAAGCTTCCCGATTCTCTGCGACGGACTTGCTGACGTCTCCCTTTGGCACTTAAAAGTCCGGTGCCGATCCTCCTAACCTCATGGATTGTATTGTGTCTTTTTGATTTTTTTCTTCGTCCAATACTTACCGATGCATTATTTGACGCGTTTCCTCATCTGGCCAGCCCAAAAGGATCCGCAAGCCATAAGCACGCCACAGATCGCCGCGTGTCGTTGGTGGGATAACCCCTAAAGCCCCGTGGATCGATCGCACCAATGTTCCATCGGGATGGGCGTTTCAAGCCTTCTAGAATACCGTTCTAAAGCGAGTAACTCGAGCCCGCGCAGCATCGCTGATCTCGAATATCCCAATTTTACCAAGAATGTAGGACAAGGACACAATTACCTTTCAATAGTAAAAAAGGACGTCGATTGGTGCATTTCAATTTTAACAATGTGCCGACTGCAAAGTCAAGTACTTATTATCTACCTATCTTGCAAGCGTGTCTTGCGTTAGCATTCACCACTTCAATAGGCGCTCATCCGACTCTTAACTAACGCCCCCTACCAGGCGAATCATTGATTTGCGCCACTACTACGTAAAACGTAGTTCAACATATAGGCTTCCGCTAGGTTGCCCGCCAATGAATATACCACGATGCATCGACGCAAGCGTGAAGCCTCCCGTGCAACGCCAAATCAAAGGTGAGAGGCCCCGCGTTTAAGTCTTGACCGAATTCAAACTGTTTCGACCTCGAAGAATCATCGCCAATCGAATCTTGCGTCACATAATCATCGGATTTGGTACGACCTCTGTGCTTATAGTTGGATGATCCATACGTCGCAACGTCGTATCCAGGAATGCCAAGATGGGCCTATTCGTTTATCATCATGACGACTTTCGCTTCGGATTAGTCATGGCTACGGACTGGCTCGTAAGGGTGGAGTTTCATAATAACATCTGACCGAAATCTGCCCATGCAAAGCTAGTGTTGCTGTTAAAGCCTGCCTTCCACAATTGGCTAGTAAACGCCACTTTGGACGCAGCGACCGTTCGTGGGAAGGAATTCAGAACAGTCTCCTCCGCCTACTGGTTTTGGATTTTATGCACGAGAAGCCCGCAAGCTCGGCAGTTGTATTAGGTCTTTGTATAAAAAAGGACTCCAGCGTGCTTTTGGAGAGTATCAGGGTGCGGAAACGGAACCGTTATTCTCCTGGGCAATAACGCTATATGTAACCTGACTAAAACAGAGGTTCAATTGCAGTCCTAGCCATAGAACTGGACACGCCCCGGTTCAATGGCGAAGAGTAGAGATTTTATAGGCCTACTGCTCCTTCACATCTTCTCGCACAACCAAGACATAAATTCTGAGGCAGGCCCTACGATAACAAAGTTAGAAACCTCCGATTCCGTGAGGCTCGGAACAAACCATGGCCGCACCGAAGAAAGAACGCTATGTAAAGCCAAGGGACTTGATATACGCCAACCATCTCGTAAACCGCTGGCGAGGTCCTGGTAAGCCTTTTTTGATCTATCTTACTCTGCTCTCAACGATGACAGGATAGTCAGTCTAAAAGAACGCAGACATGGCCATTGTCTATTGATGTTCAAGAGGGTACAATGATTATCAGGGGTTCCAGCAAGTTATTCCACGCAACTACGGGGGACCGGCTGCGGATGGCAGCGCCGCTAATCGGAGAGGTAGGTATCGATTGCACTTCCATTATGGCGTGTAGATGCCAAAGATTTGTTGAATGTCTGTCACGTTCCATACTGCGTGGCTAGCCTTGGGGGCTTGGGGTCTACACAAACTGTACAAATACAGATGGTGTGGGTCGTCTTACCTCTATCCACAACCCTATCCCAATAGTACAATCAGGAGAAGCTCAAGTAATGCAGAATGATTGAGGAAGATGACGTGCTACTCTAGGTCTTGTGGGCGATGGGTTACATGGGCCACTGCTACAAGTCAGAGACGTGGAGAATATCCATATTGAAGTCAGAGCATACAGGACAAGGAGGACGTAAATACCGTCGAGAGTACTCAGAGACCAGTTCCCGTCGAGGACTTCCCCAACAACACGATCCCAAAGCTCAACCTCAAGATGAAGACTTCCATGACTCCCAGCAATGTTCCACGTAGCACCGAGTAGTACGCCTCGAATGGTCTCCAAGCATTATGGACGACTAATCAGACTCGTCGGGGCCCCCTTGAAAGCTGGCCGGGTCGCCCGCGAGAAGACTGACGTCCACGCTTTAAGTAGCAGGAAAGACGACGCAAATATCCCCTTCAACAAGTCGTCTTCAGACTTTGGCAGAGCTGCGAGACATAAACCTCGCCGACTGGTGAAGCTAGTTATTGGCAAGCCACAATTTCTCGTCCCCACTGGGTTGCCGTCTGGAAGACTCAACTGGAATTTAGTGTCACAGTTGGGCTGATCGATCCTTGGTAAATGGAAACGGTAGATCTCGCAACACCATCATCTTCTTATAGTCGAGCTGGCTCTTACTCAGAGTCTGCGAGGAGCTGCTAAAGACACCAAATTGGCGGCAAGTCATCAAGGTGCTGCAGTTCTCGACCTCGATGGATTTCTGTCTACGCATATGCGAAACCGGCAGGTTGAAGACAAAAGGATCATTAACGCCGTACTTTCGACGATTTCAACAACTTTATACCATCGAAACCGGGTCTTTATGAACCGGAACGATGCTAATCTGGTGTACGGGTCAGTGTTCAGCTGAGTATGTAAGAGGTGCATGTTCCAGGGACCGACCAGTCAATAGTATATCCGTGCCGTTCTCGTGCCTCTGTATGGCCTTCGCCCTCCCAGTACCAGCAAACCAATCCAAGAAGTAGAGGCTCCGCGCGTCATGCTGACTTTCAATATCGCCTACGACTCCGCATCTAGGCTCTCGAGAGACAACGTGTTTAACTCTCGGGCTGCTATCTACTCCTCTGCTATACAATTCAGCCAGCTGAGCTTGTTCACAACGGGCCCAAGAATCCCAAAGACAGCACTGTGGGGGAGATTTTTAGTATCAATAGCGGCTCTGCCATCTGCGGCGGTTCCCGTGCTTCAGATGAAGACGGGGGGGCCGAAGCTGAAGGGAGCAAATCTGAAGAGATTGAAGGCGAGGACGAAGAAGGCGAACAGAGAGCGGGGGAGAAGGAGGTAACCGAGGAGACGCAGCGCAAAGATAATGACTCATTGGTTCTTTCCCACCTGCTCCTACGAGAAACCGTCGAACGCGGACGTCCGAAGGGCCCTCTGCCACGAAGACATCCTGACGCCGGTCGAGCAATTCCGGCGATGGCGATCAAGTTCGTTCACCATAAGGGATGTGGCGACGAGCTGAGACCGTATGTCACTAGTTGTCTCCAGCAGTAGACCCAGTCGCTGCTGTGATGCTGACAGATTGCAGCACCATCTTCTACTTCACGCCGACGAGAAAGTTAATCTTCTGCGCTGTGAGTCTCATCATAGGCTTGGCCCCCGATTATCGCGCTTTCCACGCTCCAGCTTAGTCGACGCCTCAAGTGTGCTGAAGACGCAGCCCTGGGATACTGACGTCGCTCATCCATGTTTCGCCTCTCAAACAGCAGGTCCTTCAAGACGCCAATTGTGCAGTCCGTTCAGAAGCACCTACCATTTGGATAAGTGTCCGACATACGGTAATTCTAAGTGTTCTCAAGTTGTTGGACTGTTCAATGGGTTGAAGAAGGACTTCAACGGAGCAGTCGACATTGGGACAGAGCACAACCTTGCTCGTTCTTAGAACAAGTGACTTTGTTCGTCCTTGCACTTTATGTCTCTCTGCCATATAGTCGCATACCAAGCTAGGTTCAGATGCGGAGAAAGCCGTCCAGTAAGCCTAGAAATCCATTTACGCAGTTGCATGAGTTAATCGGCCCACGAGTTGTCCCTGAGATGTAACGTACGTTCTCTAGGAGACCAAGACAGGGAGGATTATCCTGGCAGCTTGCTGCTATGTGAATTACCCGTGCAAATATGAGTCGGTTCCGAGGCTTCTTCCAGACCATATAGAGCGTGTTCAATCTCGTTGATTGCAATGCATTGGCATTTGCACACCTCAATTGCACCTTGCGCGCATACATATGAGTGTTCATTTGCCGGTGCTGCCAACTGCTCGCTCGTGAATGCCACTTTCCGATGGGCTTTTCTACAATACCCGCAAAACCCAGCACGACGTAAGTCGGACGTAGTAAGTACGTAAACACAAACAGTCAAAGCTGCGACATTCGAACCGAACAGCCAACTTACTAACCGCAATAAGATCCTTTACGGCACAGAAGTCGCGAGTATTCCGGCTGTGTCACAAGCCCAATCCTGGCATGATTATAACCTCGGAGAATCCGCATTAATGCAGATACGGCATCTGTCAGACCCTACTGAAGGCTAGGGCTGTTGCCTGCTAAATGGCTTAGCTAGCGTTGCAACTAGACGCCTTTAGGCTGCACACTGCCACTGTTCAAAGCCCTGGTATCGTTCCCTCTCAGATACAGCTGTTTTATGTGTATTTAAGGAAGTCTTGCAACCTCTCTTTTTAAATAGGACCTTTTAGAAGGTCAACCAGATAATTTACCTTCTTTTTTAGCCATATATGTTTCAGTATGTAATAATAGGGTTTTATAGTTATAAGCCCGGTCCGCATTTCTTTAATTGTGTTTAAAGATATTCGTTTTCTGAAGTTATTCGGAATTTCGCCGTCGTTTCCGTAATAACTTTATAACTTACTGCCGCCTTTTAAAAAGATTTCTAGCCATATTTCAGTTACCTTAACATTTATTTTTTTTGTATTATATTTAAAGTTATGGTTTTTACTTTTTTTTAAAACTTTGACGAAATTTCGTTAAGGCGTTTTAAAACGTTCCTTTTTAAAAAAGGAACCCTTAAGGAATATAATATCTTTAAGTTTTACGTTAGCTTTAAGGCGGGTTTCCTGTAGGATTATATTAACCTTAATAACGCGCAAGCCTTACCGTTATTAGAAAAAACCTATTTTCCTTAATTTTCAGGATTTCGATTTAATTATTTTTAATAAGCTTAAGTTCTAATTAAAAATTAATATAAAGTTTTAAAAAGCTGTAAAAAAATACGATCGAAAACAAACCTTTTTCTTAATTTAAAAAAAAACGTTCGTAAAAGTTAATGGATTTTTAAACCAGTTAATTTATCCTGATTATTATTAGGTATATTAAAAAAAGGCCATATTTCGAAAAAGGTTAGCCGCTTTAAAAAGCAAATTTAAACTTAATAATAATGTACGGATTTACGAAATCGAAACTTGATATAAGAAAACGTTAAAAATTAACAAAACCTAGATAGATACGTAACTTTTTAAGTACTGGAAAGTATATATTAAAATTAAGGAATTTCAGATTTTAATTATTGTAAATTATCATAAATACTTTAATTTCTTTAAGGCTGTAAATACCTTTTTACCCAACTTTTCCGTTATTTAAATTGTTTTCGTTAAGGTGGTTATGTTTAACGGTAAGGACGTTAATAAGTTGCTTTTATTACAAAAGTTCGTAAAGTTTTTCCGAAGCTATATAAGGTTACGGAAAGCTTAGGGCGTTACCGCCGAACAGTTATTTTAAGGAACGTTCGGTATTACCCTTAATAAAGAAACCTTAGGATAGACGGGTTTTTTTTAGAACTTTTCGAATAATAATAACAGCCGCCGTAATAATTAAAACGGTAACCGCCATGCTAATTAAGAGTGCCTTTGCGGTATGATCCACACCTTTAAGGAATGCCCTTATATCTGCTTAAAGGTTAGGCCCGAAAGGTGGACCGAGAACTTTGAGATTAAGAAGTAGGTAAACGAACGTATCGTTAACGGAACTTTCAGATTAAAATACGCCGTTAAAAAAGTTCGGAAGAAATTAACGTAATAGATTCCCTAATTAATTTTAGTACCCCCCATTAAAGGCCTTTTTTCGGACCCCCAGGTTAATAACGTTATTACTGGATACAACTTTAAAAAATCTACGTTATTAAATATATGCTTAGATTTCCATATGGGAAATCGGAAGGTTAATTTTATCGACTTATAGCCTTTTATAGTAGGTAGAAAGCTTCTAGTTAAAAGGAAATATTTCGAAATATTAGGCGAAGAAACGCGAAAAATCGCGTTTATTACCTTAAACGGCAGGATTAACGCCTTTTTTTAAAAAAAAAAGTTACCTTTATATCTTTAAAATACATATTAACTTAACCTTTTATAAGCTATTTTAGCAGGTTAGGATTTATTAAAATTACGAAATTAACGTTATATATTATAAAACGTTAATAACGTCGTAAACGTAAATAACAAAAATTAAATAAATTAAGCGTTAACTCGTTATATATTACGTTAAGTTAACGGTTAAAAACGACGATAACGACGTTGTTAATTTAACAACTTTTATAATAACTGAAAAGTCCAGTATTACGGTTTTTAAAGATAAAAGTAACCTTAAAAATGAAATTATTTGCGAAAACGAAAACGAAAATTTCGTTCCGGAGTTTTTAATTTAGGAATTTTTTTTCGAAATAGTTTAATTAAAAAAAGCTTTACGGGAACAGCTTCTATTTTTTTAAAGCTTTTAAAAAAGACGTTACCTTGTAATACCGAAGGTTAGCTTATTTAGGCCTAAGGGCTTTTAAAAAAGTGGTATAAGTAGTTATTAAAACGAAGATTTAATTTCCGTTAAAAATTAATTATCAAGATTATATAGTTGGGAAAGTTCGAAAAAAAGTTTCGCGAAAAACATAAATTAAGAAACGTAAGCTTTTCGTTATAATATACGTTAACTTTTTTAAATTTAATAACGCTTTTAATAGCCGTACGAAAGCGTTAATTATTACCTGCTTTATTATTAAAGTTAGAATTAGTTATATTATAAAGCGGAAAAAGTACGCATTTACTGTTTTAATAAACGTAATTATTTTTTTAAAAAATAATACCATATTAAAATTAAAACTATTATATTAAACGAAAAGACGTTTTTTAGAAACAGGTTTCGAAAATAACTTTTTAATATAGGTATTACTTATAAACCTTTATTGTTTTATATTAAAAAGCCCGTAAACGTTTAAGAACGTACCGGAGATATAATTATTACGAAAGCCCGTTATTTAATAATTAATAATAATCTTTTTTTAATTTATAACTTAAAGTTATTAAAGCAACTATATATATTACTAACCGTATATTAATTAAGGCCTTAAACTGGAAAATATTAATCCAAGTTTTTAACGAATAAATAATTAAAAAAAATAAAACTCTTATTTCCGAAAAAGGTTTAAAAGCGAATATTGCAAACGTTATTCTTTTCGGATTAAAAATTTATGTATTTACGGAAATAACTTGCCGGAAATTAAATTATTTAATTTTTTTTAAAATATATATTAGTTATTTCGTTAATATAATTAACAATATTTACAAAATCTAGATCTTTACATAACAACGCGTTATTACAGTACGAAACGTTACTTTCGACAAAACGAAAAAATATTATGGCAAATAACAAAAATTATCACTTAAAATTAAAAAACTAAACGATTAAATTAACCGCATTTTAATTCCACTTTCCGCAATAATTTTCCTAAAAACGTCAAAAGCTATATTTAGCAATAACCCCTTAGCTATAGGTATTACTAAAGGGGTAGATAATACGGCAACACAGGGAACGGCAACGGCAACGTAGGGTTTTTCCGTTAAAAATAAGGAACCCATATATAATACTATCATAATGGCCACGGATAATTCTGATCAAAAAGCTTCATAAGAAGCTAGGAGGGTAAAAGCTAACAAAAAAAGCTACTCGAAAAAAAAATTTCTTTAATTCGGCTATTAGCAACAACTCCGAAAATGGCACCATTCGAAAATCAGGTAATTCGGAAAACCCTTCGCAAGGTTTGCCCACACCCGGAACTACTCCAATCCCTGAAAATACAGGTTATTAACAATATTACGCGTTTTTACTAGATAAAGCTCAAAATATATTAATCAGTTTCTTTCGATTACGGCAACGCCGTACCGAAATAAATTTCCTAAATCCCTTAACCGTTGTTAAGTTTAAAACCCGAAACGGAAAAAAAATACCTTCGGCTAACATAAATTACAGGTTAAATTTCGAAAAACGTAACACATATCCAACTATTTTCAACGTTATTTTTTCAACGGCTATCAAACCCGAACGTTTTTATCGTAATACTTTCCTTCCATTACCTAAAAATTAACCCGAAATTATATAACACAAATACGTAAAAAACTGGAAAATAATTACGTAAAAAAAAAATTAAATATATCGGATAAAGTAATTAATTACCTTTACTACAATTCAAAAAGTAATTAACGACATAAACCTTAACGTTATTTTTCCGTTAATATAAATATTTACATATAAATTTAATAAATATAAAATATTTCAAAAATTTAAAGTTAAAATTATTATCTAAGGTAACCTTTAACTTCGTAAAAAACTTAACGTTTACGTATTTACGTTAATAGGAAAATTTTTTCGCATATTTATAATTATTATAACCCGATTTAATTTAAAATTTCGTTAACTTAATACCGTTAACGTATTTTTATATAACAATATTGACGAATTTATATACGTACGTTTTTTATTAAGATTTATACGTCCAAATTATTATTTAAAGTTTTTAAAAGCCTTATATAACTTAAAACAATCGCTATTATTATAATAACAAAACCTATTTACAAACGTTTAAAACCTAAGTTTAAAACTTTTTCCGGATAACCTATACGTTTTAATTAATAACTAATTAACGTTACTATTTTACGTTAACGATATATCCATAATATACAAAACCCGAAATATAATACGCGTTAAAAAAAGTCCTCGCAAAACTAGTATAACATTTCCATATCGTCGACCTTAAAAAATTATAATAATTCCTTAAAATACGTATATTACGTAATTACAACGCAAAAAAGCTGTAATTAATACAAAATACTTACTAAAAAAAACTATATACCCAATTCGAATTATCTAAATTCGGAAAACGTTACTTTAAAGTCCTTAAATAAAATTTTTTTAAAAAATATCAAAACGAAACATTAACAATATTTAAAAAAACATATTTCGAAAAAATTAAAAACTTATTATACGAAACTATTACTATTTACTTAAACTTAATTAAAATTACTTTTTAATTATTTCGTTATTACAAAAACCCTAATCTTACGCATTTTAACGTTATTAACGAAATTATTTTTTACGCTTATTCCATACGTATTTTAACCTTAAAATTCGGAAATAACAAAAATCCTAACGTACGATCGCTTTTATATATAAACGACGTTTTATTCGTAAATAACCTTAATCGAAAAAACTTTCAAAAATTCGTATTAATACTTTTCGAAAACCTTATCGTTTAAAAAACCAACAAATAAAATATAATTACTACTTTAAGCACGGAAACAAAATTATTAACCCTTTTACAAATTATTAAAAAAACTATTTTTATATAAAAATTATTTAAAACTATAAAATTAAAATTAAATAAAAAATTAATTATCTAAATAAATAACAAACAAACGATACGGTTAATTACTAAAAAAGTTATATGCTTAATTACGAAATTAAAGTACGTTAATATTTACAATTACTAATTTTGCGAAATTTTCGTAACGAAAAAAATCGGTATCGAATAAACGCTTATTAACGCAATAGTTACGGATGGATTTACGAAACGATTTAGGTTATAGCAACATTAGGAATTCGTTCGGTTATTAAATTTTCAAAACGTTATTTTAAAGCTAAAAAAAACTTAAAAGCTTCGATATAATAACGTTATTACGTTATAATAACAAAAGCTATTATTTTTAATTTTTTTAAATTATTTATTTCCGTTATACTTTCTTTATCCCTTAAACCTTAAATTACCTTAAATATTAAATTATTAAGCTAGCTTTTTAACAAAATATTTATAATTTAACGGTATAATATTAAATTATAATACCTGGAAAAATAAGTTCGAATCCCGTTAAAAGCTTTATAATTTATAGGCAGATTGTACGGGACCTGCTTATAGGCTATTAATTTTTGTATTTCCTTTATTTTTATCGTATTAACCATCACTGTATTTCTTTTTTTGGGCAATTTTTAAATTCGTAAAAGCTTCAGCTGTTGGTTCCTAACAGCTGGGGGGGTATGTTAAATCCTACTGAAGGCTAGGGCTGTTACCTGCTAAATGGCTTAGCTAGCGTTGTAATTAGTAGATGCCTTTAGGCTGCACG
Source organism: Monosporascus sp. 5C6A (assembly GCA_004155035.1). Classification (NCBI taxonomy): domain Eukaryota; kingdom Fungi; phylum Ascomycota; class Sordariomycetes; order Xylariales; genus Monosporascus; species Monosporascus sp. 5C6A. The sequence goes on from QJOB01000787.1 coordinate 183,128, forward strand.
CTGCCACTGTTTAAAGCCCTGGTATCGTTCCCTCTTAGATACAGCTGTTTTATGTGTATTTAAGGAGGTCTTGTAACCTCTCTTTTTAGACAGGACCTCTTAGAAGGTCAACCAGATAATTCACCTTCTTCTTCAGCCATATATGCTTCAGTGTGTGATGACAGGGTCTCATAGCATCCGAGTTCCTTCGCAGACGGCTATGCACGCCAAGTCTTCATCGACGGGCGGATGCATCTTGTTCGTGTCACTTCGCTCGCTCCCTGAAACAAAGTTAATACATGCTCACACGGCAGGCTATTACCGCGTGTATGCGTCGAAAACACTGCTTCCTCAGTGCACCTGAATGGAAGGAAATGCCTTGGACAAACGCGACAAAGACAGTAAAAGATGCCCTACTAGACATCTTTGTCGATGTTCCCGGAATACTCGAGGATGTCGACCTCCTTAAGCTCTCTCCAGTACACCCGCGTGCGAAATTGTCTCGCAAGGTCGTCGATGGCTGTTTACAGCTCGATAATCAGCTCCACTCGTGGTCCGAAACGATGATACCCACGTCTCGACTTCATGAGCTCCAGCTTAGAGGCTATAAAAATCCGACCCGAGAGGATTTGTCACTCGTGCAAGTCATGACGCTATTCTGGACTACGTGCCTTTTAACCTACAACACCCTGCATCTTACTCTCGCATTGGGCACTCCTGGCACAGTAACTCCAGATCTTGTCACAATGGAGCGTATGAACCCTCGGCCATACTGCAGCTCCATTGCTGCCCTTGTTGGGGTGCTTTTCGATCCCGCAGCAGGTGCTTTCGGAATGCATTCTGCGCCGTTCCCTATCGGAGTCACACTGGCGTATCTTCAGTACACCGAGGGTCTAGAGTCGGATAATGCGAAGAAACATTGAGGTTACATCAAAGCCGGCGGACCTAGTGAGGCATTAGGACAGTTCTTAAAGAGTTCCATTCAGCAATTCAGAACTCGTGGATTCAAGCCGGCTAAATGATCCGCGACACGGAAAATCCTAAGACGGACGAGCTTTGAAACGGATAATCACCACGATGCTGCCTGAAAGATGCTAGGGTATATTCTCTGCAGAACCCCGTGACCACTGGGAGTTATCAATAATTATGACTTGACTCTTCAGTGGTGAGGTTCAATAACTGACAAAGTATTTGATAGTGCCAAGTTATTAATAACCCGGCGGCACTCACGACGATGCGGCTCTTACGGCGTCGTAATTGAGATATAGCAATCTTGGGAAACTCAGCAAGACGATTACGCTGCTTGAAAAGCTTCATCAGTCTTTTGAGTCTTGGCTTCACATAATATCCCCGTTTAACGTTGGATGGAACCAGATGCGGCAGCCTTGTTTAAAATTGTACTGATCATTGAATATTGAAATATATATTCCATTTAGTTATGCTAGCATAATTCTCATCTTCCTAAGTTTCGCCTGTTTCCATGCCGTCATATGTATTTGTCCCGTGCAAACCCTATATGCGAGCCTATCAGGCTGCCTTCGAATCCACATCACGTTCTCCATTATCACTTTACGACCAGCAATATCTGTGTGCTCGAACTTTGCCGTGTCAAATGTCCACTGACCGTAGTCAAGTCCTGGCTCAACCTTCTTCCTGGGCGGCTCCTCAAAGTTCCACTTCGCACGAGTCAGCTTCATTCATATTGGATCGGGGTCTGGAGTTGATGAAGCAGTGCATACATATGTTTCAGATATTAGGATAAACTCTGCTTCTGTCCGTGGCTGCTTCAGCCAGTCCGCCGCTGTCTCTCGCGGTAGATGCACTGTGCCCACCCAGGTGTCATCCTGGAGAATCCTATAGCATGCAGTCTTCTCAAAGCGGAATCCTTTGTAAGTATACGTTAGTGGCTCTTTATCAACAAAAAACGATGTTCCAGTAGTCATGAAGTCTAAGACACCCGACTCAATCAGAGGGTACACGGCCTCAACATTTCCTGTATGGCGTGTGATTCGATCTAGGAATCTGTTTGTGTCATCACGGAAGTAAGCGTTATTTGAGTTCAGGGCCTTGGGGATCTTGTCCCAGATCTGCCAGTGCGTCGGTCTAAACGGCATCGCCTGCTTGATGGGAGTGGTTTGAGGCCGATATGGCAAGAGATACCTATGCACCTCATCTTTGGTATACTCTGTTGCCGAGCTACTCACATCTTCGGACTGTACACCCGCACTCCTGGCCGCACCCGGACTTGGACAAAGAAAGATCCATGAATCGATAACCGGAAAGATAGACCCTGGATGGTACCAATAGTGCGGCATTCTCAAATCTCCAACCCATCCTATCCAGGACCATGAGGGAAACGGATACCCGGTAGATGCGCACGAGCGGCGCTTAATGGGGCCGAGTGGCTGCCACAACAGGGCCCATTCAAAGATGCTGGTGGGCACGCCGCAGACGTACTTTTCCATTCTCGTGTCTGTCATGGTACGCAAAATTCCAACGATTGCTTTGAGCACGTCGCTCTCGTGGCTAAATTGCTTTGGTGAGAAGTCCTCGACAAGTGGACCGTACGAGAACCAGTGCTGCTCTAGCCGAAATTCCCTCCGATCTCGTAAGGAGTGCATGTGCGACGCCTGATATAATGGATGGTTCTCAATGTCGGCCACACCTTCTTTCCGACGTTTGTACCCAGGCACGAAGTGCATATCCTCACTGAAACTGGCAAGGTTACAGTGGTAGTACAGCTGCCTGTGAGTGAACAGCAGAATTCGTTTTGAGAGCATGGCCTCTTGGTAGGTCCAGCCCCTGTTATTCCACTGCGATGACTCTAGTAGATTCATGAGAGGAGGCGACATGACGGCGAAGCGCAGCCCTCCAATGTCCTTTACTGTTTGTTTCGTATCACGAGCTCTATGCGCGAGGCCTGATAGTCCTTGGCTGGGAGATTCGCCATCAGCGGCGATGATAGTGAGATTGGATCCCTCGTAGATGGCATCCATGCTCAAGATCTGCTGCTGTTTCCTCGCCTCGTCGTCTTGCATGATGCATAGTGCATCGATCCAGAGGTACCGCTCCCCGAAGAGACGAGTTATATGGATCGCATCAACGAAGGTTTGGGGGAGGTTCCCATTCGCGAGTCCCTCGTTCATCGTGAGCAACGAGTAATTCTCTCTTGTCAATTTGAGAAACGGTTCCTTTCCCCAGACATAGCTTAAGGTGAAGTACAAGCACCCTATTGGAGCTGTAACAACGCACATGGTCTGGACATCGACCAGTAGCATGTCCGGTATATTATCCGGTCCGGTAATGGCCGCTTTGCTTGCAGGACCTGTTTCAGTATACTTAGGAGAACTGCGTTTGGCCTCGCACTGCCAAATTGGGCCAATCAGCTATCCACTGTTCACATCTCGATCCTATGTACAAAAATCAACTTACGATTGCTCCATGTTCCGCCTTGCAATTATTGAAGGCGTCTAGCGCACCGATGATATCGGCTTGGCCCGGGTGAATCCGTTTAGCTGCTTCCATAGCATATGGCGTAAGGTTGGGTAGTTTCGGGAGGTCATCAGCAAGGAGTTTAATCCTCGGGAGGTATTTTAAACCAATCTCCTTCATACCCATATGTAAACTCATTGGGAGAACAACGCTGTCCGATGACGAAAGAGCAATGGAGAGGTCGAGCTCTTGGCCGCCCCTAACTAGCTTGTAGCAGTGGAGGGCGCACTCCTGGCGAAACGACCCTTTGGGTGTCTCATAGGATAGAGGGATGTTGAACTGGTCACCGAAAGCCTCCTCGACTTCGGTTTGATTAGTAGCCTATCGTATAGCGCTTGGGCTCACTTACGAGCAGTTGATACGAGCTGGCAGAGCGAACACTCGGGTGTCCTCAATATATCATCCACGTATCCCATCACAAAGACGTTTGACAACGTAACCTGGTCATTATCTACAGTGCGGATTACGGATCCGAACTTGGTCCATTGCCGACCCCTGACGCACAAGGCGATCCAGTCCGAGAGTTGTCGGCACGTGTTGCAGAAGGAGGCTTTAGGTTCGATGGGACGCGATTCGCCAAGAAGGGTCAGATGCTTTAGTCTGCTAGCTAAGGGATCCACATCGGAGTTGCTGGTATGCCACATTTGTGGGAAGAAAACTGTAATGGCGGGTCGTCCAGAATCGTCCGCCTGCGTTGCCGTTGCGTATGTACCAGCGGGTTTTGGAGGAGGGTGTGGCTCATTCGGTGGGTTAAGAACGACAGAGACTCCGTCAGCGAGAGCCAGGAACGTGTGTGGTCCAGTATCCATGATGATGAATGCTTGGCGCCCAGCCAAGTCGTCTGGACGAATAGGTGGCAAGGGGGCACGAAGGGTCCATCAAAAGGATCCATCTGCACATCATGAATTCGTAATTCGAGCATTACAGGAGGATGAATTCTGTATACAGATGGAAGTAACATATTAAGTTACCCCGCTCTCGGAAAGTACATAATCCGGGCCGGCAATTATGCGTCTAGGACTGATTTCCTGTTCTAGTTAGCTGATATGACTGGGTGGCATTTTGGGCGATGGCACGCTGGCACAGACTAACTTTGCTGTGCAATGCCATTTTGGACGTTTTTGTTGGGGCTGGACCGCGCTGAGTGAAGTCTAGCCCCGGCCCGTCATGCAGCTGGCCAGCAGAACACGGGGACATGTCTCTGGTTAGAGGCTTATTGGAGTCGAAAGACGGCTGTGATGCATCACCCGTAGCCATTGTCGATAACGATGATGACTGTCTTCGACTATCGAGATACAGGACACTCTCTGTTTCCGACTCCTGACCAGACCTCTGTGCGTGAGATTGGCGCCTAGACGACCAAATGGTAGAGATTCTTTCACCACTCCTAATAAGGCCAAACACGGCAAGCGCATCTTCCTCTGGAGCGTCTCTAATGAACGCAATCAGCTTGGCGGCGTCACCGCGGTGGTTTTGCTCAGCATTGTCCTTTGCAAGTAGTGTCTTTGTTCGAGTGGTGCTGCTCTTACTGGCCCTCGTAGAAACAGGACAAGCCTGCCTTTTGGCACGTTGAGCAGCTTGGCACGTTGAGCAGCTTGGCACGTTGAGCAGCTTGGCAGCTGAGCATGACAGTTAGGGGATGTTAAGGCGGTCGGGTGTGGCAGAACCGAGAACGGAATGGTGGCCCGCGATGAGTCAGCAGACACTCCGTGCCGCATGTTCGATATTGCGACAACTGGCCAGCGAAGACGGCCTCTGCAACCTGTACGTGGTGCTGGCTACGAACCTGCTCGTAATGACCTCGTCATTACTGAGTAGAGCCGATGCAGAGACGCAATTCAGCAATTTTCACAACAGCAAGTTCGGAATACTGAGGCATTTAGACACGTTAGGAACGAATACGCATCCCTTTTATAACCGTCACAACCTTTACGGACAAGCAGCTTAAGCTCGCTCCGAGGCCTTTCTGACGCCGTAAAGTTTGTCAGTTATCGAAAAAGCAAAGACAAGCAAAACTACGCAAGCACGATACTTAACACGGCTACGCGGCCGACTACGATAACGATGGCAACGGGTCATGGGACAATCTAATAGCAGGCAACGACCGAGCCCAAACACCCACATTACAGTCACAAATATAGCAGTTTAGGATGGGACTGGCCACCCCATCATCACCCGACAAGGTTTGCGACGTCCCACTACGACGGGGTTTTAGACAGAACGGCATCAACTTCTCCGTCGACGAAGAACCAAACACCTAGCACGCTACATTCGGTGCAACAACATGCAGAACAGACATACGGAACCCGGGTAAAAAAGGAATAGTAACCCTTCGACACCCACACTGGCAAGGTCTGCGAAAGCCGAGGAGGAGCTCTGTTACCTAGTAATTCGATATCCCGAAACGGGTGGAGCATTACACGCCAAAGGACTGCACCATACACGAAGCCACCGTCATCGAAATCGACCACTACGCCCAAAATACACACACGCGGCCACTTCGGAACCTGGTAAGAAACGATCTTAACACATGGCAACACAGCACATAGCACACAGAAGGTACCACAGATACCATCAGACACAGCACGACAAAGCCAACATAGTCATCAAAGTTATAAAACACACATCCTCGGGGCAACAGGATCAGACAACTAGCAGACATGTCAACCATTAGGGGATTTAAGTACACAGATTGCACAGTAAAGGCAACAGCCTCAAGGAGCCTTCCATTCATGTACATTAGCAATTTTGGCATTACAAGACGGGATAGAAGACACGGCTGGTCGGATTCTTCGGGATCTGGCGAAATGGGGCGGTTCGGATTTATATCCGGGCCGCGTCGGCCGTGTGACCGATTCCTGTCATTCCGGGCATAGCCACAGAGTTATAGCGTGGCTGAAACCGTGTAGGAATAAATGAATGAATGAATAAATGATATTGCGACAACTGATATAAGTCCTACGACGGGAAGAATGAGATTGATCTTGACGTCTTTCTTGAGTTCCCAGCACCATGATCGGGAATATGTTCACGGGAAGACTCCAATGAATACTATTTCGTATTTGATTACAAGTAGGCGACAACGGAGACGTCCGAGGAGGACGGCATGGAGATAGTAGTCTGCGCCAAAGTACTTGTGATGTCGTTCGCAGCGTCCTTTAAGGCTCCCACACCTCTTCCAGAGTAGTATTACTAATCCGGCCACGCCTTTAAGGGCTTTATACCTAGCTCTGGTCACAAGGTAATAAATGATGGTAGCCGCGGAGAGCGAACATAAGTGCGTCTCCTTAGGCGGTAAGGGACAATACGTGGCTTGTGACTAGTGTTTACGTGGTCCGCCTCGCGATCTCTTCGGCTTATCTGGGCCTACATTATGGACGTTCGCCACCCGGCACTGGCTCCTTACAGCTCGTCTCTGCCCAGTTCCGGTATCCGGTTTCCTTCCTTTTAACTTCGTACAGTAACGCATCTGCAGGGAATTCTGGTTCCTTTTTCGCCCTGGGAACTACTTCGTAAACTCTTCACGATTTTTCCGCCAAGATAAACCTCTATCCTTCAAGTGAATAATGCAGGCCTCTTCTTCTGGGGTGAATGGAGCTCTCCTAGACGGGCTGTGTGTTATTGAGCTATGCCTCTTGGTTGGAAATGCTTCTTGTCGCAGTCCTGTTTGAGAGAGTGGTCCCACTCAAACTGAAAATAGAAATCGACTTTCCATTCTCCATCACCCGCCTGAAGGACAGATTGTCTAGGGAGCCATTCTTCGAACTCTGCAGAGACAGGTCTTGTGGTCCCTTCTTCATCAGTAGAAACATGAGAAGAAAATAGACTAGGAATGGTGGGTCGAAATGAAGGACGCCTAGTGATCGATTTTACCGGACGGCTTTGGGGAGATGATCTTGCGACGCTTAAGGGGTGGCGTGCAGGCCCTCGCGTCCTCCTCAGCGCCATCTCCGCCATCGTCACTTGAAGGACTGTAGTCCTCTCCCTCACCGTCACTGGCTTGTGAACTCTCGTTGGTCAAATGATCGCTTTCGTTATCAGAGTTTTGCGAGTCATCATGCTGGTGAAGACGAGCATCGAACAAATCATCGTCGAAGCCCCTTACCAGCCTGGTCGCATCTGAAACAACACCTTGACCCGACTATGTGGTGGTGGGGGTTGTCTCTTCACGCCGCTGTCCCTGCTGCACAAATAAACAGAACCCGGTGCCCGGTGCCCGGTTGAGGCCCTAGGACCAGATCCTCGAGGCTATCTGGCATGGACGCCAAGTTTCTCTTCAACGCCTGCGTCGCACGTACTATGCTCAATTACAGGCTCCTAGGTGCTTTTGGACGGGGGTAGATTCAAGTCAGTACCGGGGCTACTTGAATGATCTTCCTCTGACTGAAGGGTGGCGATAGATCTAGAGGGCACGAGGGTGACGGCGACAATGTGGGATGTCTCGGAGGCTATTCTTGTAGTCCTGGGTTGGAAGTGGTTGCTTGGTCCTGCTCCGTAGCCTCTGTAGTTAAGGAGACCAAAGTGTTAGCCTTGTCTGCCGTGTTCGGGTTGTTGCACAAACTTGCCAGCATTCTTAGTTGGTTATAGAAAAGAAGAGCGGCTTAATCGCGTAAAAGGATCCACACTTGCGGAATCGTGGCCGGTGGTGCCCGCATCGTCACAATGAAGACGATGTAGGATCCCTTCGATGGAAGGGGAACTTATATCGGTTTGGAAGCCACTGTCGTTGGTGTCGTCGAGGTCCAAACCTGCATCGTCTGGGATCATGATTGGTTCTGCCAGGCCTGTCCCGACTGTAGACTGAGAGTCTTGGGCCATAGTCTCCTGAGACGCCTTACTCGTCCCTGGGATTGCCGATGGAGTTGGCAATGTCTGCTCTCGGGAAACTCGACTATCAGGCCGTTTGCTCGCTGTAGTAGGAGGCTTCCAGATTTCCACATTGCCGGGAGTGATGGACGCTATCTTATTCAATATAAGGAGGTAGAGACTAGGGAATAGAATCATTAAGGACTGAGATCTGAGGAGTGTATTGACGCGAGATACTGCTTGGGGGAGGAGGGCTTATATATGCGCTGGTAATTGAGTCGGCTGTTGCTCCGCTGCTTTCGAGAGCTCGCGCAACACGTTTGTTTGATCACAAAGTAACCGCCCATAAAGAGCAACGTCGCACGCTAAACCACCATCGCTTCGTGAACTGGCCAATCCCCAAACTGCCGAGTTGAGTCTTTCTAACACGACAAGGCGTAGCGCATAAAAACTCCGCCCTCACGACGATCCATGCCGTATCGTACGAGACACCAATGGGGTTCGGCATCACCGAGCAGGCGCCTGATGGGACTCTGAACAAGTGGAGCGTCGCAACGCCCTTGGCTTTCCTGCAATCTTGTAAGCTTGACTAGTCCTCTCCCCGCTCTATCGTCTTGTTCAGGCAGGAGATCGGTGGTACGTTTCGAAGGCAGCCGGGGCTTCGACACTGACACCACTATCTACGAATCAGAAGCCACACCATATTGCCTAGCTTAGACAAGTCTCAGATCACCAGCGCCTTCGGCCCTTCATGGCTATTCAATTGCTCCTCGAGCAGGACGTAAAGCGAGATAAGCAGGATTGCAAGTTCATGCAAAGGATCCCGCCGGTCGCTCGCTCTGAATGCCGAGTCGAAGCCTGTCTGGCAGTCTGCCTGGTCGCCCTCGTTCCACGTTGCCTTGTCCATTCATGAGAGGCACACCATTACCTCGAAGGATAGTCCCAGTGAGTACCTCACCCACACCATCACCCTGATCGACTAGCTGCCTGAGCAGCCAGTCCGAGGTGACGGGTGAGCGCATCCAGCATGGCAGCGATCTCGACTACCTCCCGCGCTATCAGTTCGGACCGTAGTATGGCCGCAGCTGATCGGGCCAATATATGACCCAAGACGGTAATCAGTTCGCAGGGGGGTTTCTTTGGCAAGGATATCCAGTCACACTTTGTGATATTTCCTGCATACCTTGATTTGCGCCATTTCTTGACGACCCAGCGTGTCAGATCCAGGCAGATGAGGCTTTTTTTTCAAAATACCATGAGCCAGCCACCTCCTTTTCGAAGCCGCGCAATCATACCGCCAAGTGAGCTCCAGCCGTGGGCTCAGAGCGGGACCATCATCTCCCATTGGTTTGGCCTCGAACAACATGTGAAGACTCTACGAGTAGTCGTAGACCGAAGTGACAATCAACTCGTCCAGCCGCGGCAAATTATTACGAGAAGAGCAGCTTTGCGGAAGAGTTAGCGAGACTACACCACGACAGGAGGAAGAGGAGGCGGGGAGGGAGATATCTGGAAACGACACCTAGCTAAGCAGGAACTTACGGTTAAACTGAACCAATGGAGTGCATGACATAAAGCGAAACGGGAAATGAGTCGCAGCCGTAATACGAGTCGACACGGGGGCATGCATCGAGAGCTTTGAGCAGGAAGTGGTAGAAAACGATGGGAAGAGGACGTCGGGCGTAGAGTGATTATATATATCAAGGGGCTTGTGCACGGAGCATCTGGGTGAAAGCGGCGAGGGCGCCGGACCGGACTTAGGGGAGCCGCTAAAGTCTTACAATATAATTTTTGAAAAGTTCATAAAGGTGCCCAACCTAAAATATGACAACTTGCTATCCGGCCCCATTTTTAATAATTATTTTGTTGCCTTTTAATGGGTCTGTTCCGAATCAGGTTAGAAGCTATCCAGAGCTACCTGAATTCGAAGGTCCTAGTTACAAATGCGCCGCAGGCACAGCCACACGTCAAAAATGGGCCTGATCTTGATAAGGTAGCCGATAAGGTCAGGTTGACGGCATTATCATGTTCGTACTTTGAGAGGTCTCAAGCGAAAGCACAAGCGCAGCTGGGCTAAGAATGAAGGCGAAACTCCGCTGGCTATTAATCAGTGACCTCCATTTCAAGCTTTACGACCTTGATCGTGTTATTCGTACGGCGGATTGGATCGCTCACACTGCACATCAATATAACGTCTCTCGCGCAGTCATATGCGGTGACCTTCTCACGACACGCGCTTCGCAGCCAACACATGTACTCTCGGCATGCTACCGCTTCTTGGACAAGCTAGCTGGCACTGTACCACATGTCAACATCATTTTGGGCAACCATGACTTGGCGTATCGTCGCGACTACACCACTTCCGCCTTGGAAGCGCTCTCTATATCCCGGCTGGCTCCATTCATAACGCTCCACTCCGAGATAGCAAATCACGAGTGGGATGGGAGGCGCGTATTTGTGATGCCGTTCCGGGAAGAACAAGGCGAAATTGTTAAGGCTCTCCGTGACCTGGACTCTAAAGAAGCGGCCATGATGCTGGGGTTCGGACATTTGGCGATTAACCGGGCCATAACTCAGAAGCACGTCACCGATCCGCGGACTGGTGAGGCCGGAGGGCCCAGGAGATATCCCGGCTTTACCGGCGTGGGTGATTTTGCACCGTTGGCAAGGACATTTACCGGGCACTTTCACAGCCATCAAACGATTCTCCAAGTTACTAAGCAGCAACCTAGAGATCTACGAGGAAGCGTTACGTACATCGGGGCACCCTTACAGCATACCTGGGCAGATCTTTTCGATACCCAGAAGGGGGTCGTATTACTTGACCCAGAAAGTTTGGAGCAGGAGCTTGTTGTAAGTCCCCATGCCGTGGGATATACGACTGCCGAGGCACAAGACGTGCTAGCGGATCGGATAGGTGTCAAAGAGGTTCAAGATAAACATGTCATGATCACGGGAAAATTATCGAGACGGGAATATGTCTCAACTAGGGATCGTTTGATCAAATTAGGAGTGCGCAGTGTGAGGGACTGGCAACCGGTCGCGGCGGAATGGCAATCCGGGTCAATGAGTCTCGGGAAAACTGTACTCCCTGCTGATATTCAGGACCAACCTGATACAGGAAGGAAAACCCGGGAAGAGTTGGGAGAGACCCGACGTCCTGATCTCGCACGACCCTCAGCGGTTGCTTCACTGGGACTGATGGCTGATGGAACAGAACGCAAGCCGTTCGGCCTGGCCGAAATGGTTAAGGAGTATGTATCCTCCCTGGACCTAGAAGCGTTACTCGACGACAGGCGCGAAATCTTAACCCTTGTCGGGAAGAGGCTGCTTGAAGTTTCTAGTCACCCCCGCGATAGAGCCGCCAGCGCTGTTAAATACAAAGATATGCTAGATCTGTCGCCTCAGTCCACTCCCTTCGTCCCTTCGACCGATACCCCAGGCGCGGGCATGGCTCAAAGCATCTTTGCCGCACATCCAGTTTCTATCGAGATCGCGAACTTTCTGAGCGTCCAGGGCACTCTCAGGCTAGATTTCAAACTTCATTTTCAACCTGGAATCAATTTCATTGTCGGGCACAACGGAGCAGGCAAGAGTACAATCATCGAAGCAGTTACATGGTGCCAGTTTGGGCAGTGCATCCGAGGCGGCCTCGGGGTAAATGACGTGGTTAATGATGTCGTTAAGAGGAACTGCAGTGTGCGTTTAACATTTGCGAACGGTTATACCATTTCACGGTATCGAAAGCACAAGGAGTTCCAGAATCGCGTGATTGTGGAGAGGAACGGCATAATCCAGACACAGTTCGAAGGCCCTAACGCCAAAAGCACTCAGGCCTCAATTGATGACATGTTAGGGGTGGACTTCTCCACGTTCGTTAGGACAGTCGTGCTTGGAAACGAAAGCGCTGCAAGTTTCTTAAGCTCGACGCAATTGCAGAAGAGGCAATTAATCGAGGCGGTCTTAGGTCTGGAGGTGTTAGATGGAGGCGCCGAGACTTGCAAGTCAATGCTGAACGAAGTGGATAAGGAACTGGGCGACATCCGGTCACAAGTTGAAGCAAAAACGCACACAATAGAGTATCTCAGAAGCCGAGTCAACCAGATGGACAAAAAGCTGGGGTGTCTGCGGGACGAGGCAACCTCTCTTACTAAAGAGATGCAGATCGAGCGGCGGAAACAGGCCGTGGTGTATCATGAGAAGGAGCTGGAAAGAAACAACCTACAGGAGGAACTCAAGGCTTTGCAGCCTTCGCCAGAGTGGAGGGGTGCACTATCGGGCATTCAAAGGGATGTATCTCAAGCGCATGACGAAGTTGACAAACTTGGCGTCCTTGCCAGGCTTGCACATGCTCGTGCATCTGTTGACCGCGAGCGAGCTATTCTTGGACAAAACGCAAACGCTACTAAAAGACAGCTGAATCATCTTGAGGAGAATCTTGATCATCTTTTGGAAGAGAACAGCACACTGGAGACTCCAGCTTCAGCCACTCAAAGCGGCGAAGATAAGAAAAGCACGGAAGCCAGCGGCGGGCAAGGATTCCTATTGAGCATTGCCTCTGCCTTTCACAACCTTTGGACTTTCATTCTTCAACTTGCTAGTCCGGCGGTGCGAAGAAAAAGCAGGATGGCGGAGGAAGCCTCCTTTAGAGCCAGGGAAGCAGTGCGATGGTGGGATGAGCACGTGAGGGCTGTTGCCGGGCTCTCGAAAGATGTTGCTGAGACGCAAGCCAAAGTGGCGAATATGATGGAGAGCATAGCAAACCTCCACCGCGACGTTGCTAATCGGACTGGCATCAGCGAAAGCGATGTTGATCTTGCTGCACAGAAATTCACAGCACAGGAAGCGTTGAGCATCCCCAGTCAGCTTACGGCAGCAATCGAGCGGCTGAGGACACTGACAAAGCGAGAAGTCGATCTACAGTGCTTGTACGAGAGCCAAAAGGAGAAGTGGCTTCGCAAGCAAAGCGACCTCGAAGAACACGACAAAGAGATAAACATGACAAAAAAACGATGGGCAGAATTTTTACATCAGCTTCGTCTCAGGCTTGCTAGCAAAGAACAGGAGATTGCTACCAACGAAGGGCACCTCGAAGCGGATGCTAAATCCCTTGTGAAGTACCAGCAAGAGGCCTGCGAGCTAAACCGAAAAGCCGAGAGCATACACTCTCACCGGGAAGTCTTCGCCTTTTGGCAGTCCGCCTTCACACGCCGCCAGGTATCAGCGTCGACAGCGACCTTTCGTGGATTTGTCATCGAGCGGCATCTTGGGGAGCTGAAAAAGCTGTTCACGCAGATCCTGATGGTTATGTACCAGGACGCGCGGTACGCCCGTACCGCCACCACCGGCGCCCTCACAGCTCTGTTCGAGGCGGAGAGCGAAGACAACAATCACGGCAAGGACGAGGGTTATAATATATCCCTGCTCGAACCCTCTCTGTCGATATCCTCCACCCTCGACTACGCCAAGAAAAGCGGTGGCGAGCGGAAACGGGTTGACCTCGCGCTCTTCTTCGCGCTCTTTATGATAAGCGAGACTAGGAGTCCATATAGGGCCGGGTATATGCTTGTCGATGAGGCCTTCGACAACCTGGATGAGGCCGGCCAGGCCTCCGTGCTGAAGTGGTGCCGCTGGTCAGCAGAGCGGTTGACATATGTGTTTGTGATCACACACAGCCAAAGCCTCGTCAGGATCGCTGAGGAAGAAGGGACTGCCGAAGGAGGTGTCGGAGCGAGCGTCGTTACCGCAAAAGCGGGTGATAGGGGGACCGAGTTAGAGGTAAACGGGGTGCGCATTGGCGTCCCATCTGTATCAACAAGAACATAAAGGATAAAAAATTACTTTGCGCTTAATAGAGGACGTCTGTACCACTTCCTCCTAGTCCAGGTTGATAAATATCTGATGTATGGTAGTTTCATGTTCAGACTTTCAGTAGGAAAACATGTAGGAAATTAATCCATACTGGATATGTCACAGTTAAGAATTTGACCATATATAATGTTCTTGCTAGCAATGCAATAGCCGGCGTCGCTTTTGCGACTGGATAACTTGAAAGGACTGCCAGTGGCAAATAGTCTCGGAGCAAGAAGCGATCGAGCCACTGGGGTTAGCTCATCACATATCGACTGGGCATTTCGAGTTTATTACTAGCTATCGTTGTGTACCTGGTTGATATTCGGAACCATAGGCTGATAAGAGGCGTTAGACTCAGAATCAAGCCCTAGCTTGTTTTGGATGACAGTACCCTGGCCTCGTCGATATGGGTCCATGTTCCCTTTTATGTGTTACAGATGTAGTTAATCCACATCCATGATGCTATCGCGTCAGACGCCTTCACCAGCACCTCTACTCCCCGTCACTGTGACTATCCACGACCTGTTTCGAAATAGCGTCCTCCCTTTCAGTATCACCATCCCTAATCTTCCTCGCAATCCCCACCACATCAACCCAACCCTCCGCCCTTCCCCGTCTCCCCAAATTCCAACCAGCCTCCTCAGCATCCACCCCAAATCTCAACAACGCCTCCTCCTCACACCACTCCCCCATCCCCATCAACCCAACAGGAACCTTGCCCACCGTATCCAAATCCGCTACCTCGCCTTCACCCGGCGCTCCATCCGGCGCCACAAACCCAGCCGGCACGCTTATACTCGGCACCCCACAAAAGTTGGCCATCCACACATACTCCATACTCCTCATCGTCTGGTCCCCATCACTGACCCCGAACCGCAGCTCGGCCTCGTCACGGATAGGCCATCCGGCGCAGGCGGTGGTTGGGGTTACGATGATCATTCCCGGGTGCTGCGACCAAAGCCACGCGAGGTGCTGCATGAGCACGCGCCGGAGTTTTTGCGCGAGCTGGTAGTCGGTTGCGGGCGTGGTGCGGCCGAGAGCTAACAAAATCCTGTTCGCGGGGGATATGCCTTTCGTGTCGCGGAGGAGTGTTGCGCCGTCTGTGAGGAGGGTTAGGGCGTGGGCTATCTGGCCCTCTGCCACGAGGGGGATGTCTATCGGCACGGTTTTGTAGCCCTTGTGCTCGACGAGCCAGTCGATCATTTCTCGGCAGAGTTTTTGGACGGCGGGCGTGGACCGCTGGATCCAGGGTTCTGGGATGCCGAGCAGTTTCGGTCGGGTTGGGTCGTCATAGGATAGGTTCATGGACTTCTTGCTGGCCCGGGGGAAGAGCGATTTCGGGTCCGGATCCTTGATCGCCGCGTACAGGGTAGCCAGAGATCGCATATCCACCGCCACGGGCCCGTTGACCGCCGCCGTGTTACTATGGTTCTGCATCGGGAAGAAAGATACCCGGCCATGTGTAGGCTTGAGACCGAAAACAGAACAGAAAGACGCCGGGATCCTGATACTTCCGCCCCCGTCGCTGCCCAACGTGAAGGGTACGAGGCCCGCGGCAACGGCGTACGCGGAGCCCGAGGAACTGCCTCCGCAGTAATAGTTGGAGTTGTACGGGTTCCGGGGTGTTCCGTATGCGATGTTGTAACCCGGCGTGTCCAGTCCGAATTCGTGCATGGACAGTTTGCCGAGGATGATTGCGCCGGCCTCCTTTAGCTTCCGGACGCACCAGGAGTCTATTTTCCCATCCCCTCCCACGAGCTGCATCGGTGCTGACTGATACAGGCTAATGTAGTCAGTACGGGACCCCAGCGTGGTCTTGCACCCCTCCATGTCGTACTCATCCTTGACCGCCGTCGGAATCCCGTCTAACGGCCCAAGCGGCCTCCCTTCCCTGTATCTCTGCGTCGAGGCCTCGGCGGCCTTGATAGCCAGGTCGGCTTTAACCTCAAACCACGCGAGGCAATGCGCTCCAGGTGGGTTGGTATCGCGCCGTATCAAGGGGAGGATGGCTCGGACTACGTCCACTGGCGTCAGCTCACCTGATAGGTACCGAGAGCGCAGGTCAGCGACGGCATCTGGAGCGCCTGATTTCGAGATTGCGTTTGCAACGTCTTTATGCTGATCTTCCTTAGATCCATCGTTCTTGTGGTCTTCTTCATGCAGCGGGAACACAGTGGCGTCGTACCGAGGCTCCGTTGAGGCGAGGTACTCATAGATATCTCGCAGAGAACCGAATCCCGCGTTTCTCCATGCGTTTACGCGGATGAACCCGACCCATTCCATCAGAAAGGCTGCCACTACAAGAAACCAACCATAGATCCTCGGATTAGGCTTCTTCTCCGGCCTCGGCGGAACATCGGGTCTGAAGCCATTGTAAGTGGGATGGATGCCATGATCACATGATAATGTTACTCACGCTCGTATTGGGTCTGGGTAGAGGAATAGGCGTCGTCGTGGAAAAACGCCTGATGCCATGGTGGGAATGGACTGGTCTCGACTAGCAACGCTTCAAATATGATTGCATGAACGAATGCTTCGGTCGCCATGTTTCAAGATGATGCTCATTTAAATGTTGTCGAGCGCTGGTTTGGCGACCAAAAGTCACTGCCGGCATTACGGCGCGGCTCGGGATCCGCGGTCGGCTCCCAAGGGATGCGACGCTCGCCGCCACACCTACTTGGGCAAACGTGGGAGTCACTTTTTTGTCGCGTTTTACGCGACATAGAGGGTCGTCACTAAGAATTCAAAATATTGCAACCTTATAAAGCGACCCGTTTGTTTGGTTAATTTTGTGCGTCTCGAACAAGATATAAAAGTAATTATAACATGGTAATGTAGTAAGTTAACGGACGGGCCAAAATGAGTACCACTGCATCCCAAATATAAGTACTAGGTACGGAGGTTGGGCGCAAAAGTGTGCGACCATCCCCACTTTTGCCCACAGTACAACACCGCCACCAAAATACAGTGGCGCTCAAGTACGTTCAGCCATATCAACGATATAAAGCAAAATATTATGAATATTGAAGCTTTTATCATCAAATTCTTCAGCTTTTAACAACTTTCTTCGTTTTCCGAATCTATATCTAACTATGCCGCTTTAGTTTTTTTTTTTTAACTAATTGCGTTTATAAACGGGTTTTTCTAAAAGGAAAGTAAATCCTTAAAGCCTTTTCCGAAACCTAAGCCTAACGTTTGTATTCCTTATTTTCCTTTAGGGTTTCCTCCGTTTTGCGGTATATCTTTTTAAGCTATTCGTTACTAGGTTTCTTTTTCGTGCTGTTTGAAGACTAGGTACCTTCTTTATAATTGTTACAGCCTTTTAAATAAATTACCTACGTAATATTTCCTCGAAGGCAATTAATAAAACGCTAAAATCGTTACAAAGAAAAACAAGCCCAATTATCTATTTAACGTTTTTTTAATGCTAATTTTTTTTTAAAAACGTTAAAGTTAGATATTTTCTTTTTTAAGCATTTCCAAAATAGCTTAATTACGTTAAGATTAAATAAATTCGTAAGTTACTTTAACCGGTTTAATCCGGTTTCCTTTTAAACCTGCTGATTTTATTATAAGGTGTACGTTAAAGCGTTATTTTCTTAAGCGTCGAAGTTAAAGTAAAGATATTTAACCTTTATTTCTTTAGGACTTCTTTACGATATTTAATTTAATCAATCCCGCCGTTTTTTCCGTACTTTTCTTATTTTTCATATTCGGGTTTAAATTTCCATTATGTTTTATATTTCCATTATGGTTTAAATTTCCATTATAGTTTTTTACTCCTTTTTTAACGATCGAAATTTAACTTTTTTATTGCGATTTTAATTTTCTATTTTTTCCGAACAAACGGTTCCTTTGAAATATTGTATTGCAATATTACTTTCGTATATTTCATTGTTATTTTTTTCGTTTCGGAAGGCCAAATATAATAAGGCCTAACGTAAAAGTAAATAAAACAATTTTAAAATATAAACTCCTGCTTGCTTTTCCATCGTATACGTTTAATACGCGTATTTATAAAAAAAACTATAAATACGTTTAGCAACAAAGAATCCGATTAGTTAAAATTAATTTATAACGTTATAATTGCTTTATTTGTATTTATTATTAAGAAACAGTAAAAAATAAATCGCGAACTTGTTTAAATTACGGGCTTATATAAAACGTTAAATATTTTATAATTACAAAAAGAATTAAATAAACGTTAAGTAAAGTAACTTAAGGGATTATTATAATTTAACTTTTATTTGGAATTTTATATAAGCTATCAGCTAACCAGGTGCGCTGAAGCGCTTTAACTAAAAAAGGCTACGTTTTAATCGGAAAATAATTGTTCCGTTATTAAGCTACACAAAAGCTGTATGCGTTGTAAAAAATAACACAATTAACTAAATATAACAACGCAACTAACATCCTCTATATCCGATAATTAAGAATCTTATTCGTTTAATTTAAGTAATTATTAATTAATTAATTATTGCTAAAACGATATAAGCTATATATCAGTAACAATTATCTTAATATATTTTAATAATAACAATAACGACCGTACCGTCCACGTTTTTAATTATTTATAAGGGACCTAAGGATTAAAACCACTTTAAAAGCAAATTCCAATCTAAAATATACGCGTTTAATATTTAGGTCTTTATCGGTTTTAATTAATTACTTTAATAACCTATTAAACCTATAAAACCTAATATAACCTCCTATCCGAAAAGACGAATTCGCTATATAACGCGACCTAATACCTTATCTTCTTTTTTATTTTTAAAAAAAACTACCGAAAAAATCGACCTTATAAAGTACCTAACAAATACCTTAAAGATAACAACAGAAAGCAAACAAGCTTACAATTAAAACTTTACAGCATACATTTACAAGGACCGTAAGTATAATACCTTCCGAAAAAATATTAACGACTTTACGAAATAAATCCTGAAGTTTATATCTCTAGCAATTAAAAAAACAATTTTTTTTTAAAAAAACACTTCCGAAAATAGTACGTTAAAATAATCAAATCCGGCAAGGTATACAATAGCAAATTCCTAATTAATACTTAACGAAAATATCGAAAAAAGCTAAAACAAGCCGCGAAAATAAGTAAAAAACTAAACGAGTAAATTATAAAATAACAAAAAATAATAACTTAAAAACAACAATACGGCGTTCTAAAAACGAAAATAACAATTATATAAGTTAACGATTTATATACAGCTTTAGTTCCCGTTATGAAAACCTGGACAATTACCTTTCAGATAATAAAAAAGGTTAAGATCGATAACGGAACGATTAATTACCAAAAAGTAACGGTTAACTTTCTGGATTACTAAACCATAACCCATCCTTTTTCGATATTACGGAATATAAAGGTATCGTTTCCAACCTTCCACGGGGCTTCTGCAAACCCTGCTAATCAGGATAACCTTAATCAGGAAGATAACAAACCTTCTAACCGTTAACCGAAAAGTAAACCCTCTAAACGAAAACCGAAACGAAATAATCGAAAAAATTTCAATACGGACAAAAACATTAACAAGCGGAAACGCAAGGAATTGAATACCTAAGGTATATGTTACAAAACGTGCTTAAGCCCAATATACAGGTTTCCTTAATATTATTATGCGTTCCTTAATAAAGCTCTAGTAAAATTCATACTTAACAAAACAGCTAAAAAATTAATCTAAGATCGGATAACTTCCGATTAATCCCAAAAAAAATTAACCGAATATCTAAATTTATGGATAAGCTACCCATACAAAAAATAAATTAACTTCTAAAAGAAATAAAACGAGTTCTGGCATATTTCTTAATTACTAATTAACGGGCTGCTATAAACTTATCGTTTTACCCTTTACGGAATTTATTTATTTTGGATTTAAGGTTTACAATATACGTTTTTAACCTTATTAACAGGTTTCTAAACTTTAAATTAACAATATAACGTAACGGGATATACGCAGATAACAGCTTTGTCCTGATTAAAAAATATAGAAAGGTTAATTTGTTATTTCGAAGCCCTAACGGTACAAAAGTGTTACGGTTATATAACGTAGTTTATTGAGAGCAATTCGCCTGCAATTTAATATTACTTCGATAATTTGGAAAAAAGGGTTTTTGGTAAAATAATTAAGGAATTAACAATTGTATTGGAAACAAATATAATTAAATTGTAGTTATTTTAACAAATAAATTTAATTAATTTGTATTTGAAAATATTAACGTAATTACGTTTCCCGTAACTTTAATTATTTATAAACAAAATATTAACTTATCGACGTCGAAACTGCCGTATACCGGTAACGGTACTTTGTAACATTTACGATTAAGTTACTTAAGCCCTAAAGTAATAACTTAGTTATAATTCTATACCAAGGGAATCCGGCTAAAAAGTTTTACAACTGTCGAATATTAAATATGTAACAAAACGAAAGTTAAAAGGTAAATACGCCGCGAACTTAAGAAAAAAGCTTCCCGATTAAAATAAAAAATAACCATTAACTTTATTAACTTTGAATTTTTTTTAAAAGGTATAAATATATTATATTCGTTATTAACAAATACTTAGGTTTCATTTAGGATATCTACCTTAAAAACTAAAAGCAAGATATATTAATTACTGCGTTCCGATACCTACTAAACGTTTTAAAAAATTAAAACAAGGTTTTCTTATAGGTAATCGAATGTAATAATGAAATTCTGAAAAATTACTTACTTCTAAATATTTTCCAGTCGTTTTTTTTTTTAACATTAAGCTTAAACCCTTAATACCATATACCCAGGCCCAAAATAGGGGTACGGAACGCTTAAGGGGTGTAATTAAAAAAAAAACAACTACTATGCGAAATTGTATTAAGTTACTTACGTTTTTAATCATATACATCTTTAAAGCGGCAGTATATTTATATAACCGTACCTTTAAATACGCTTTCTTTTAGTAAACTTCATATAAAGTTTATTATATTTATTTGGTATATAAAAACGGCGTTTCAATATTTAATTATAAACTTTAATAAGCTTATTTGCGAGCTTACGGTTATATGGTTTACGTTATAACGACCGCTGCCATAAAAAAAATAAAGGTTTTAAAAGTTAAATCTTAAAGCGTAAATAAGTTTTCTTATTGGTTACCAATTAATTAATATTTACGAAATTTAGAACCCGTTAATAAATAAAGTTATTATTATTCGAAACGTACAGTTTAACGAAAAGATTATTTTTTTAGGTAATATTAAAAATTTAAAAAACGACTTTTTTTATATTACCGAAAACGAATTATAAAACTTATTCCGATAAGTCCATATACTTAATTAAGTTTATAGCCACCTTATACATATAAAAGATAAAAACTTAAATAAAACAATTCAGTTACCGGTTAGGCAGAAAAAATAACTTTAAAAAAATACAAACGTTTAAAGTAACGTACGGAATAAGGAAAAATAAGCCTGCTTACAAAAAACTGATTATCCTTATATAACCGCTATATTCGAATTACTTCCATTTCCTGAATTATTACTACCGTTAATATTTATCTTAATAACTGCTACGATTATTATATTAACAGAAGAAATAAAGGAAACTTTAAGTTCCTATTACGTTATTTAATCCAAAGTAATAATAAAAAACGAAAACTTTTTACGAGTTATAAACGTAAGTTCCCTATACGTTCCGTATCGAAAAAATAGTTATTAATACGATTATAAGATATAAAAGGCCGCGTTTAACGCAAAACAGAAAGTCCATTTTATTAGTACGATCGATAATCGGCCGGTAAACTGCGGAAACTTAAGGAGAAAAATAATCCGAAACTTACGTTATTTTAATCGGAAAAGTTTTAATATACTAAAAATAAAGTTAAAAGTAAAAATATTATCTAAATCGCAAGGCCGGGTATATAGGCGAAACTTACCGTTACTTCCGAAAAGCTATAAAAAGCTAAATATATACCCGTTAAAAAAATTATTTTTAAAAGCTGAAAAGGCTTACTTATAAAGTTACAGGGATATATAGTTTTGGGAAATCGTCTATCAGTTTGTTACTAAAAAAGAAAAATAGATTTTAAGGTATATGTAGGTATACGTTTATAAATTTAATAAACATAATTAACTATAAAAATATAAAGCTCGTTTTGTTATACAAAGCAATTAATAGCTTAAAAACGCTTATAGTAATACTTACGCATTTATCTTAACCGGAAAGTTTTTTAAAGTCTTAATAATTATTACAGTTAAGTTCGATTTAAAATTTAAACAATATAACGTTATAAACGTTTTCATTAATGCGAACTTACCTTATAAAGTTTTTATAAAGATGCCTCCGGAATACCTTTAACGTAGCAGGATATTTCTAATTAAAAAAGCTTTATACGGCTTAAAAAATTGCTGTTACTTTAATAAAAAAAGATTTACTAGTACGTTTAAAAACTTAAAACTTAACCCCGTTTCTTATAAGCCCTATTGCTGTATTCGTTAAGGGGTATTATTTTTTTTACGTTAACGATATTATCGCCGCGTATAACAAAAAAACTAAGCTTTCGTCAATCGGTTAATCCAGTAAATACAAAAACAGTATACCTTTACAGGAAATAAAAACCTATAGTAATTTCTAAATATCGAAATAATTAAAGATAAACCTAACCGAAAAATCTGGTTATTTTAATCCTATTTTATAAATAAACTAATTAATTTAGTCTTTAAAAAAGTTTAAATAACTTCCTAAAGACGTTTATAATAAGCGCCGAATTACTACTGAATCTTAATGTGGCTTATTTAAGCTTTATTAACAGATACTAAAAAAAATCGGTTCCATCTTTTATATTGCGGTTCATACATAACTTAATATATCTTTTACAGTATTTAAACTTGTCCGATTTAACCAGAACCTTAATAACGTATACCATAAAGTAGCTAATTGCGTTATACGGTATCTAGTTAATACCAAAATGTTAACGTTGCAATTAAGTAACGAAAACTTTTTAAATACTTGAAGTAACGTTTTTTTTGTAAATAATATACTTAATTAAAAAAGTTTCCAAACTTACGTTATAAAGTTATTTGGAAAAGTTATAAAATGGCGTACAAGTAAGTAAAATATAGTAATTACTTTTATAACCGAAACGAAGTTGTTATTTTTTGCGCAGGTTATTAAAAAAGCCTTATTTGTCTTTAAATTAATTAAAAAGCTGGAAATTAGCTTAGATGCAAGACCGTTAAATATATAATGCGATAATTAATAAACTATACGGTTTATCAACGCCGACGTCGTCTTTTTAAAAACAAAGCTACGGTACGTAAATATATATAACTATTAGTTGCGAAAGGCAGTAAAACAGAACTTGATTAAAATGGATTATATATTTACAAACGATATATTAACTGATAGATTAACTAAAGCCTTATTACGAAAAAACTTTAGGCATTTTAAAAAGCAGCTAAGATTGGTAAATATCATAAAAGCCTTGGATTACCGGAGGAAAACGTTAAGAGCAATTTCCGATAAGGAATTAGTTAACTAAAAGGATATAATTACCGGAAGAAAAGTTAAATAGAAAGCTGTAGCTTTAAAAAGTAATAAGGTATAATAATTAATGCCTCGAATTTTTCAAGGCGTTAAGGAAGTATGTTAATTAGCCAGGTACGCTAAAGCGCTTTAACTAAAAAAGGTTACGCTTTAATCGGAAGATAATTGTTCCGTTACTAGGCTATACAAAAGCTGTACGCGTATTAAGAAGTGGCATAATTAGCTAAATATAACAACGTAACTAACATCCCTTATATCCGATATAAGCCGTTTAGATATTAAGCGACGTACTTTCGTATAAAAAATAAGATATGTTTACGGGAAATACCGATAATAATAAAAATTAATTAAAAATTCCAGTTATTAAAAGATAAATAAATACTTTTATTACTTTCGAAAAACGCGAATAATGTGGAAAGTTTTTTGATAATAAGTAATATTAATATAAAAGGTAAGAAACCTTTTACGAAAACCCAGATATTTTAATAATATAAAAATTTACAAAAAGCATAAAACGTAATATTAAAGTACGATAAAAAATATTTATGTATTATTAAGGTTATTAAGAAGAAAAAACGTAACTTTTTTTTGAGCTAAAGCTAATAGTATTTTTTATCGGATGTTTCTCAAATATAAAAGGTTTTTTTAATTCCGAGAACGTTTATAGATTTTAAATTAAAAACTATTTAAAACATCTTTAATTCAAAATATGTACGATCTTTATATACTCGGATACCCGGGTAAAAAAGTAACGATAGCGGTATTTGCGAGAGCTTTTTCTGGCCAGGTATACACTGTATAATTAGGCGTTTTTATAGAAACTGCGACGTATACGGTTATGCAAGATAACTATATAGGTCCAAACCTGGAAAACAAGGCTGAGCCAATACATAGAATTTATGCTACGATTAATTTTCACGATAGATACTATACCTAGTATTTTTAAACATGATAACTTTTCAAATAGGTTTTTACGGTTTGGATAATTTACATACCTTAATCCTATACCTTACTTCAATTCCGAGTGGTTATCGACAAGCTTCGGCCACTGATAAATCTTATGCCCGCTGGCCACGGTTTAGCAGGGTTTTTAAAGGCAGATAATAGCTTTATATGGTAAACCTTAAAGATAAACCTTAAAAGTACATAAAAAGCTTTGCAAGTCTTTGCCAGTTTTACAGCTAGGAATTCCAACTTCGATCGCTTTTATAGCACCTTCTTAAGTTCCCATTTATTAAAACAATAGCCGAATATAATATATTACGTAATTCCCAATATATAATGCCGGTTTTTTGTAACGGAAAGGTTTATACAAAATTATTACGTTTATAACAATTAATCCTAATAAAAATACCGGACTTTCCAAGGCCGTCGACGTCACTGTCGATTTGGAAAAATTTTTACAAAAAAATCGAATTCGGTTTTTAATTTTCGGATACCATATAAATCTCCAAAACAAAAATAACCAACTTTCCGAATAGCTTATACGGCATAATCTTATTGCGGCAGAAATATTGCTAATAAAACTACAGGCGGATAATAACAACGGGTTGGAAAATTCCGAAATGTAATTATTAAAATAAGGTACGTTGGAGTAATATAAACGGTAGTTTGCCAGGCTATACAGGATAACAAAGGGCTTCCAAAATTCGGACAAGAATCGACGTAAATAGGAGCTTATTCGGAACTAGGCAATCTGCGAAACGGAAGGGGGTTAATAAAGCTAGAAGTTGAGGTAGCAATCTATCATTTTATCCAAGTGTATATACGGTTACATCTTCTCGAAGAAGAAGTATACGGTTATAAAATCGTATGAAAAGTAGAAAAAAAGAACTATTAAAATCCCTGCCGGTTCCGGCACGGCTTTATAACGAACTATAAAAGATTTTATAACCGATTTACTAACAGCTTCCGAATATAACCCGCATTTTTTAATAGTTATAACCGATCAACTTTCTAAAGCAGTTATTTTGGAAACGATACGTACAATAAACGCGGAAGCATATATAAAGATGTTTGTATAAATGTACTGAAAGTTTTATGTTTTTTAAGGCCATTATTAGTAATTTATAGAAATAATTAAGTTGGAAAATCTCAAAACAGGTTCTGTAAGTTAAAAAAGATAAAATAACACTTTTTTACTGCGTTTTATTTAAAAATCGACGGTATTACAAAAAGAGCCAATTAAAAGGTATTGGTTTATTTACGGCCCTTTATAACGTACTATTAATAAAACTAAAGCAGACTTTTTCCGGTACGATATTTTATAATTAATAACTAAAATACGATTTCGATAGGATTAAGCCTTTTTTTTGCTTTACGGCTACCACGCCGAACCGGTCATGTAAATAAAAAGCAATTCCACTTATTAAAATAAAGGGCTTCGTTAGAAAGTTTCGGAAAAGGATTAAATTCGCTTAAGCTGTTATGGTAATAACGTAATAAGCTTAAAAGAAATAACAAATAAGTATCGCTTTTTCGCGAAACGATACGAAATAAACGATAAGGTATGGCTTTTTTTTTTTTTAAAAAAAGTCGCTATTTTTTAATTATCGAAAAGATTAAGCTAGTTGCAAGTAGAATATTAGGTAATTAAGGTAATAGGCTTTTACGTTGTAAAATTAAATATTCCTAAAAGGATTTATAACCGCTTTTATATAAATTTAATAGAACGCGTAAGTATAGTTTTTTTTATCGTTTTAAATAAACGCAAATATTTAACCGTTGCCGATAACCGGAAAAACTAAAATAGAGCTAAAATATAAGGTAAAACATATTTTATAAACCAGGATTAAAAAAGCTAAAAAAAAGGCTTTAGGCGAAAGTTGCTAGTTAAATAAAAGGGCTACGTAGAACCTATTTAGGAGCAGTTTAAGCGATTTGCAGAATTTAAGGTTTTGAAAGATTTCGAAAGAAAATACGGAAATTCAGCGGTTAACGACGGTCGTTAAATATAACGCTTTACTAGGAAAAAAGGGGGCGAAGGATTATTTTTAAGTAACTTACTAGTAATTTTTAAAAAAACGTACGAATTCCGGAAAACCGTTTCAGAACTGAAAGATTTTGGTTGATAAGTTGCATATATATAACTTATTAACAGCATACAAATAATGGGAAAAATGAAGATAGGAAAATAAGTAGTGCGCTGGTTATAATTTGTTTAATTAACTTAAGGATTTATAAACTTTTCGATTTACTTAAAAAGTTATAACTTTAAAACTATATATATAAAACGTATAATGTACGTCAAAAGCACGCATATAATTTTATTTATTAATTATTATTATTATCTTTAATAATACGCTTTTGTTTAAAATACTTAAGTAACGTTTACAAAGTTTTCGAAAGTTAAGCCGAGGCGGTTATTAATCGTAACAATATCTATTTTATAAGTAATTAATAAACGGCATAAAAAAGGCACAAAAATACTTGGAAAAAGTATTTATATAATAAGATTTCGTATTTTTATAAATAATACATCCCTTCCAGAAAAAGTAAAAGGCAAACGGAACCGGACGTTTAAACATTTATAAATAACGTATAAAAGCGAGATATATAATACGAACTTATTTCTTTACGAACCGCATAAAAAATCTTAACCCAAATTTAAAAAGCCTTAATACCCGATTTTTCCTAAACGGGGATAAAATTTATCTTGTCATGTTAATAACAATAAAGTAACGCAGAAAAGCGCAAAGAAAGTAAAAGTTTACCTTAATTATTATAATCGTAATCTAAATAATTTCGTAAAGCTTATTTACCGCCTAACGGACCTCGGGTATATTTACAAACTATGCGGAAATACAATTAAAAAAACGCCCAGCTAAATTACCTAATATAATATAGAAATATTTATTTCGGAATAGCGGTAATTAAAATAAACGCAGGTTTCGTACTGGAGAGCTTTTTTACTTAAAAAATATAAACAAAAAGGAAATAATTAAGGAACTGCGAATAAATAACGTATTTATTAACTTAATTTATATAGAAAATATTACAGTTAATTATAAAACGGCCTATAAAAGTAAAACAGGGAATTTTTCGATATTGGGGTAGGTACTTATCCAAAGCTCTACGTGTAGCCAACGTATAAGCTGTTCCCGCAGCCTTTCGGCAATAGTGGGTTTTTTCGGATTAGACTTACGGGGCATTTTAGCACAGAATCTGTAACACCTACATTAATCAGGTTCCAAGTCGTTATAAAGCAACGTGCAAAACTTAGTTAGGTTACAGCTTTTAAACTGTTAAAAAATAACGTAAAAAACCGGTTATAAAAGATTTACCGAATTAGGTTATTATTACAAAAAAATCCAATTTATAAGAAAAAAAAGGCTTTTATATAAGCATAAATAACAGCGCATAATAAATAACTCAAAGTAAGCTTAATTCGGAAATAACAGTATTTGTTAATTTTAAATTAATTAAAAGCTAAGGTTTTTACAATTAGCAGCCCCATTGGGGCGCTAAACCCGATTAGGTAAGAATTAGCGTAATTAATACGCTAGCTCTTTTTAGATAAATAAAGGGGTTATGTAATAGGACTGCACGCAGCCCTTGTTATAAGTACCGGAACTACGCCGGTACCAATACGTTAGGACCATGCGGCGCCAGCGCTAGCGCCGCGGTATATAATTCTTACATACAACTATATTTTCGATTTTCCTTTTTCTTTCCTTTTTAGTTAGAAAATAAATCTCTTTTAGGCAACTGGTTGCAGATTACATAGGTTAAGCCTTTTATAGAAATAATATATTAACTTTTTTATACCCTTTAATTGAAACGAAGCTATTACTTGCATCTATGCCGTTGCTTTATCCAGTTAATCTAATTTTTAGAAATTTGTTAATAAGGTTAAAAACATATAGTATAAATATAAGTCTACAATAAACCGATTCTTTAAAATATAAAACGGTACGTTTATGGTAACCCGTTAATTAATGATTAAAAAGCACCCTAGAATTCGTCTTATTATCTTTAAATGTTAATTTATTTTTTGTATAACCAGCTTATCTATAAATTTAGATATTGGGTTAATTCTTTCTTTTAAAAATTAATTAAAAGTTATCTAATTTTGAACCAGTTCTATATTTATCTTGCTAGGAAAAAATTCTATTATAACTTTATTAAAAAACGCATATTAACATTAAGGTAATATATGCATCGGATTTAGGTACGCTTTATAGCGATTTTTTTAAGCGTTCGATTTGTTATATTTTCGTTTATTAAAGCTTTGATCAGTATAAAGGCATTTACGGCTGCTTTATTTAGGCTTTTATTTAAGGACTTTTTTTTCGTAATTTACGGTTAATAGATTTGTTATCTTCTGAATTAGGATTATTTTAATTAATAAGGTTTGTAAGAACCCCGTAGAAAGTCGGAAAAGGTACCTTGAAATTTCGTAAAATAAAACAAGATGGATTATAGTTTAGTAATCCAGAAAGTTAGCCGTTACCTCTTGGTAACTAATTGTTCCGCTGTCGATTTTAGCTTTTTTTACTATTTAAAAAATAGTTATGTAGATCTTTACAATAAAAACCAAAACTATATATAACTTATCAACTTATATAACTGTTATTTTCGTTTTTAAAACGCCGTATTGCTGTTCTTAGGTTATTATCTTTTGTTATTTCCTAATCCATCCGTTTAGCTTTTTGCTTAATTTCGCGGTTTGTTTTAACCTTTTGCGGTATTTCCGTTAAGTATTAATTACGAATTTGTTATCATACACCTTGCCGGATTCGGCTATTTTAACGTACCATTTCCGTAAGTCTCTTCTTTAAAAAAGGTTTTTTTTTAATTATTAAAAATATAAATTCCAAAACCTATTTCGTAAAGTTGTTAATATTTTTTCGGAAGATATCGTATTCGCAACTTTTGTATATATATGCCGTAAAGTCCTGATTATAGGCTTATTTGCCTTCGGTTATTATTTTAAAGATATTTGTTAAATAATTTATAAGGTTGATTTTTTTTAAAGGTTTTTTTTAAAAATAAGGATAAAACTACTACGATATTAGTTTGCGTTATATAACGAATTCGTTTTTTTTAAGATAAAAAGTTATATCAGGCTTTATAAATTTAATAAGCCACGGAAATAACTGATTAAGATCGATAAAGTCCTAAATATCAAGCGCGTACGCTTTAGATTAAAATTCGCCCTTAAAACGATTCCAGTTGTTAGGTCCCTTGTTAATAACGGAAAACGTGGACGGTACGGTTGTTATTGCTATTATTAAAATATATAAAGATAATTATTACTGATATATAGCTTATATCGTTTTAGCAATAGCTAATCAATTGATAATTGCTTAAATTAAGCGGATAAGACTTCTAATTATCGGATATAAAAGATGTTAGTTGTATTATTATATTTAGCTAATTACGCAGCTTTTTAATGCGCGTACTGCTTTTATGTAATCTAGCAACGGAACAATTATCTTCCGATTAAAGCGTAGCTTTTTATAGTTAGTATGCGATAGCACATCTGGCTAGCTGATAGAAGTAGTTTCGGATGTTTTGGGAAACTGTTTGGTCTCGGTTTTATTCGAATAAGCGAAGAGATTTCCGAATAGATATAAATAAGAAAATTATGCTAGTAAATAAAACCATTAAGAGAATTCGATCAGGTCGTTTTAACGGTAATTGAATGTCGGGTTTTTGTAATTATATATACCGTACTAAGAAGTGAATTTAAGATTTATTCTATTTATTATTCCGTATCCCTTTTATCTTTACCTGGTTTATAAGGTTCTAACCGTTAGCAAGCAAGAAAATAATATAACAGCATTTCAAAATCTTTGAATTTAAACGAGAAAGGATAAAGTAAATAATTAAATGAAATTCTAATATGCACTAATTATAATTAACCTTATTATTGGAATATGGATGGCTGGGAAGAGGACGGTTTCTGTCGAAACCTTCCCGTGGCGGATGATGGGTATCTGGTACTTGGGGTTGCCTGGCATGTTGTATTGTTTCGGCTCGTGTCTTGATTGTTGATGGTTTGAGAAGCCGTGGGAACGATCCAGGTTGGACTTTATAGTCGTGAAACTGGCGAGGGCTTGCAAAGTTTTTTGTAAGCTTTTAAAGTTTATCTTTAAGGTTTATCTTTAAGGTTTACCGTGCAAAGTTATTTTCTGCCGTTAAGGACTTTGCTGAACCCCAGCGGGTATAAGGTTCACCAGGGCCGAAGTTTGTCAGCAATTACCAGTCGGAATCGGAGTGAGGCATAGGATTAAGGTGTGTAATTTATCCAAACCGTAAAAAATTATTTAAAAAGTTATCGTATTCGAAGATACTGGGTATAATATCTATCGTGAAAAATTATCGTGGAATAATTTCTGTATATTGGCTCAACTTTATTTTCCAGGCTTGATCTTATATTTTAGCTTGCATTATTGGAATATGTATAGTATTTTTTAAACAATGTATATATCGGAAATCCTTGGTAGTTTTTAAAGTTCGTTTAATTTGCATATAGTTATCGCCGTTTAATTTAACCGAGATTTGGAATAATTTTAATAACGTTTATACTTTTAACCAGCTAGCGAATATATTTTTAAAGAAAATTTCTTATTTAAATCCTTTACTTTGTATCAAGTATTTAAGTTTTTACTGCAAAATATTCACGTTATGTTTTTATCGAGCTGCGGTTTTATTCGTATAATTAAATTTATCTTTTTCTTTTCAAAGAAAAGACAATTATACGATCGGATATTATGCTTTTACGTTTTTAAAATCTTTTATACGTTAAGATAATAATTTCTTTTACCGAATTATTTGAAAGTTATTTCAATAAGATAATTGTATAATTTAATTAATAATTTACCAATATTTCGTTTCGCTTTCATAAACGGCTTAGTTTTACGCTTTTTCAGTTTTGAACATTAAGCGGATTTAATTATACTAGATTTATACTTCGTTATAAAGTTAAAGTTCGAGAATAAATCTTTTTTTATAAATCTTTGTTAAAATTTCGTGTTATAAAATACTGGTATTCGTTAACGGAACTAATAAGGAGTTAAAAAACGAGTTAGGCCTTAATAAAGCAATTAAAATCCTAGATATCAAATTAATGGTTTTAAATTCTACGGATAGTAATTAAAAAAAGCGGGATGCGCGTATTAACGTAACGCGTTTATTTTTATCCGTATTATTAATTTGCTAGATAAATGTCACAGAAGAAATTGAGGCTATATTGACAGCTCTGACTCTCTTGAGAGAAAGATCTCCTCGAGCCACTTGGGCCGCTGAAAGCCCTTTTTATAGACCCTGGTGGAGCCCACCAGGGGTATCTGATTGGAGCCTTTTAGACCCCATTTTTCCAGTAACAATAAAAATATAGGTTACCGGCTTTTCGAATAGGTAAAGACGTACGAAAAACCGGTAAATAATATCGTTACGTTCGCCGATTTCTTTTGGCTATATATGCCCCGGTCGTTATGCCGTAATTCGATCTCCGGATTATTCTAGACGAATTGTTAAATATTACCATAAATAAACCTGAAACAAACAAGTTTATCGGTTACCAAATTTATTCTATTTTGAATCTTAGCGAAGTTTTTAATATTATCTAAGATAACGAATTTTTTAAATCTTTACGTATTACGCTTTGCTATAGTTAAAACTGTCGGCAAATGTGCTGCAATTCTGGAAGCTGGGGGGAGTAGGTTGCTTGCTCTTGCTATTCTAGAACTGGGGGTGGGGGGAGCAGGCACATATAGGCTTCAGCTCCTTTGTCCTTGCAATCCTAGGGCCACATCAAAGCCCGTTTGTTCCTTTTACCGCTCCTTCTAAGAAATCACCTCAACTGCCGACAAAAACTTAAAAAGAATCGCTCGGGTTAGGTTATTAAACGTATTAGTAACCGCGGTTACATTTATTCATATGTTTCGTTTTAGAACCGAATTCGTTATAATAAATACTGCAATAAACCGGAAATCGATTTTAGTTTTGTTTTACTAAACGAAAAAATAGCTTTTCTAAATTTTATAATAATCTTTTTAAGTTAACAAATATTGATAATCTTATAAGGCGTTTGTTTTTTAAATTTTACCAATTAAATAACGTATATCCGTTAATATTATTATTTAAAAAAAATTAACGTTTTCCGTTATAATTTCCTAGATAATTTGTAAAAACTCGGTTTTATTAACGGTATTTTCCATCTAGAAAGCTAAGTCGAACACTTGGCCGTAAATACCAAAGAAATGTAAAAAAACACGACGACAAGGACGAAATCCTTAATTTGTATTTTTATAACAAATCCTAAGTAAAACAATATCTAATCGCTTAGCTGCACGAGATTAACTCGCGTTTTTTTCGAGATAATAGGTTTTTAAATTATCGAATCCATTTACGGAATTAATTATTAGAGCTTAACTTTTCTTATCGCAATCGGGGATAAGGCTTGAATGCGTACATTATCCTGTTCGATTAGATACGGGCCTTAGTACACTTGCGTAATGGTTTTTATCCCGTTAACTTCCCCGTTTCGTATTAAGGTATCTTCGACTGGGAAGATATCTGGACGGATCTAAACGCCTGGTAACCAGATCTAGCTAGGTATATCAGTCGGTACGCGTATCTAATCAAACGAGGGCAAAAGGTTCCCCATCCCAGCTCGGGTAAACACAGTTTCCTGGCGTATTTTAATATATTTTCCATGAAAGGAAAAAGAGGGGTTTGGAACTGGCTAAGGAGGTTAAGAAGGAGGTTCGCTATTCTTTTATTTGATGTAGACCGCTGAAGCACAAATAGGAAGCTTGTGTCTTTGGACTGGTGAGTCTGAGGCTGGATTTATAGCCCTCGTATGAGACCCTGACATCACATACTAAAGCATTTGTAACCAGTCTGCAGCTTGCGTACCCCTTGGCGTTATGTTATATAGCAATACAATTTTTGTTGCCAGCAGAAGTGTTGCATTTCTTCAGTCTGGGGTGCTATGCTTCTGTTCTAATTTGTACTAGCTACACACATAGAAAGGGATTTTCTCCTTCGCTAACATAGCCTACACCCTTTTGTTCTTGCAAACCAAGGGCTACAACAAAGCTCTTCAAAGCCTTTTCAACAAATCAGCACATCTGCCGACATTTGTAGACGTATGAATTTTATTATTAAAGTTTAACAATGTTAATAAAAGTAAATTGCTAATACTGTATGTACCCTATAAAATAGCTTGCTCACTTAAAAAATAGGGCGGTCCGGATGATAACATTCATTTTACCAGTTATGACTGAACGAACCGCGGTTCGGGTTACCAGACAAGGACTGACCCCAGAAGTCTTTGAACGCCGCATTCGACATCTTTCCGACGAATATCCCACTCGAATTCTTCGCCTCAACTACCCCAATACGCTGTTTCAACATCCCCTTGTCAAGATTCTCGCCTGCAGTCCCAGCCTGGATGCGCGAGCCCACATCCGCTGACATTTTCTCAATATCCTGGAATGTGCCATTAATCCGAGTCTCCATGACGACCAAGGCCCGGGCACAGACATTCCGGAGGATGGGCACGACCTCGAGGATGAGATCGCGTTGACTTGCCGTTATGGGTATGACGTCCTCTTCGGGATCCTCCCCTGCTGCATCGTCGACAGCTAGATCCTGCATGCCCTTCTCGATAGTGCTTAACTTACGGGACTGCGACGCGAGGGCATCTTGCTGTTGCACCAGCATCACCTTGAGCTCATCGGCGCTCCTCCCGTTCGAGGTTGACACCGCTCTATTGGATCGACATGGTCAGGTTTTGTGCGCGGCAACATCCCTAGGTGCATATGTGGCGACGGCTGGCGGGGGTTGGGAACTTCTCACAAGACAGCTGCCGTGGTGGAGTACTTGATCGTATCCCTTGATGCATTCAGACAGACCCTGAAGGCCTCCAGTTTAGACTTGCGGAAGGTGACCCTAAGTCTATCTCGCTTGCTGAACCCGTCCGTCATCGAATGAGTCGTGTATTTCTCGATCGTGTTCCTGAAGTCGACAAGTATCTTCTTGTTGGCGTCTACAGCGGCCTCGATCCCGAATTGCTCAAAGAGTGGTGCCAGGACGTATGCATTCTCTCCCTTCAGCGAGGACTGCAGACCATCCAAGACCTGCTGCGCAGACGCGATGTCCGCATTCAAGGCTTTGACGAGAGAAGGGGCATTTCTTAGACCATCAATGAAGTCCCAAAGAGCTTTGGCGCTCACGAAGGCTGCCTTAGTCACTGCAAGGACATTCGCGACGGTGCTGAGCGGATCGCTCATCTGGAGCTAGCCGGATGACGGACACTTTCGGGTTACTATACTCCGAGACCTTTGACGCTCGGCAGGGCTCTCGGGGCTCAGGGAAGTTGGATCAAGATGCCTTCCGGAATGTTGGGGAGTAAAGGCCAAAACCGAGCAGGATGGTGACAATAGAATTGGCGCACAGCGGAAGTGAGTCCTGGACAAGTGCGCCAATTTTATTGTCACCATCCTGCCGAGGGTGGAGAGCTTCGGGATGAGGCATTCTTGTGGGCGCCTTGATGCGGGGTTGTGGAACCTGGTCTCGCGCGGGTGTCTTAATTGAACACGTGGACAACCACCCAACTCCTGAACAAGCACATACGATTGGGTTATGACTCTGGGAAGGGGATCTCTTGTCATGTTGCGTTCTCGTAGATTACTAGACGGAAAGTGCATAGGTCTAAATACGCGAATTTCGCTGATTTTATTTGGATACCGAGCCTCGTCCGTCTCTCCGCTGCCTTCTAGTTTTGAGTTGACCGTTGCACTGAACCGCCTATCCATTCGCGCAAATGAGTTGCCGGTTTCCCACAGGATGAACATATTGGGTAACTACAGCATCTTGCCTTGGATCACTGCAGGTGGGGAAGTAGCGGCCTGCCCCAGGCTCTCGTACGATTCCTGCAGCGTGTTACAGCGCGCTGTTTAGGTCTGTAGGCATTCTCTGGACCCTTGCCCGTTGGTTTGAGAGCACCTGGGCTCTCTTGCAAGATGACTGGGGATTCCCTCATTGACCGGGCGCAGCAAACATGACCCCTCTGTGCAGATGGGCGTTGTTGAAGTAGGCCAGAGGGTTCGGGTTCGGCAGCGCGCGTCCGTGACGTTCGGTCTCGAGGCGGAACTTCTAGCAATAGAGACCCACAGGCGATCTCTGTCGCAACTTGGCCTCCATTCGTGGTGAGCCATTTAATCCGTGGCTCGGCGTTGCTCGCCTGTGAGGTACAGATTTCGGTTCGATCCAATCAATTCAATTACAAGACCCCCACGAAAATCAATGTAATGGCGGCCATATCCCGAGTGGTCTTGAATTATTTGACCTGTTGGCGAAGGCGCGTTCTAAACGCCCGTTTCTGTGCCTCGATCGCTTCCATACGTTTCTCAATCACCCTCGCACGTTCCGCTATCTGATCTTCCGTATCCTTGACCAAAGTGTTCCCGTGCGGAATGACGATGACGACACGCTCGTTTGTGCGTTTCTGTGTATAAGCCTTATACGCACACTCCAGACAGTCCCTCGCAATGATGATCCTGTGGGCGTCGATGATGCCAAGCACGTATACAAGCGCTTCCACGGATTGCGAGGCGTCAATGAGGAAGTTCTTGTCTTCCCTCCTAAGATTCGCCAATTGACCAGGCCTAAGTCCATCGAAACTATAGGATTTCAGGTCCCGAATGAGTAAACGGTACCACTTCTCTGTCACAGGTACTTTTGCTTCGTTGCGCCTGTTGCCGCAAGAGCAGGTTGCGACACAGCGGCTTAGCCTCTCAAGAACTCGCCCAATGTTGAGCGACGCGAGAGCGAGGCCCATTTGTCGCATCCTCAAAATAACGGTCGGAGAGTTATCGTCCCAACAAGGCTCGATATCGAAGCGGGTAGATTCCGTAGGGAACTCCTCGGAGCTGCGGTAGAGACACTCCACGTTATCTTGTTCGTCGTTTCCGACTCGTATTTGCACGGCGTGTGGTAGAAATGTCGACCCCCGAACGAATCCTTGGTTGTCGCACGGAAGGTTGAGCAACTGCCCCCTTGTAATATGGAAAAAACCAAGGGACTCGGGTCGTATCTGGAGCCGGACCAGAACGTCGGACACTGCTGTAAATCCGTGAGACTGGATACCAAATATGTATCCTTTTCTCCCAACGACGTCACGTTCTTGATGAGCAGTATCACGCTCCTGGTCCATCCTATCGGTGGCACCCACAAACATTTCAAACAGGAGAGCCACCCACTCGTGATAGCCCAACGTTCCATGAAGTGCTCGACCAACCGATGTGGCCCAGCGTCGGAGCACCTTGCAGCTGCCTTCATATAGGTTGTCAGGACTGAACGCTATTTCAGAGTCACCCTGAAGGCGGGAGCCTTGGTCCCTGCAGGCACAGCTGCAGATTCCGTAAATAGCCCCAAGCACGATAGCCACCGTTGTGTAGAAATTGCGAAGGGTCGGGTTGTGACTGTCGATCCGGATGCATTCAAACAATTCTTCATAGTTTGAAAAGTCCCACTCCTCCGATGTCAGCCCTTGCCACGAACCTACATATTTCTCAAATGGGAGCGAACAGATGACATATATATGCGGTGAGAATGGGTTGAATAGAGCGCTAACACTATCCTGAAATGGACTCGGAATCTCCGTTTCCTTCTTGACCTGCAGCTTGACCTGGAAATTCTCAACATGGATTTCTTCGAAGCTACTAGCCGCCCTCTCGAAAGCGAAGTTATAGGCCCTTCGAAGATAGTCGTCATCGAGGGGAGGTCCCAAATGCCTTACGTGCTTGAAAGCGAAAAACGGGATATCTTGAAGGAGCATTGCTCGTGGTAAGGGCACCTCGTCTGGAGCGAAGACTATTTCGGAGAGTACATCGGTTTCGCCATAGATATGGTGGGACACGGCCAGAAAGACGTCATATGCGGTGTCCCCATCAACATCACCGCTCATTCTCTTCTTGTATTCTTCGTGGTCGTTCACGATGTAATTGGCCGCGCAGATTGTGAAGCCCAACTGCGACAGAATGGATGCCGCCGTCCAGGCTCGCAAGGA
Source organism: Monosporascus sp. 5C6A (assembly GCA_004155035.1). Taxonomy (NCBI): domain Eukaryota; kingdom Fungi; phylum Ascomycota; class Sordariomycetes; order Xylariales; genus Monosporascus; species Monosporascus sp. 5C6A. The sequence goes on from QJOB01000787.1 coordinate 220,803, forward strand.
CCGCGTTGGATACTTGGTCGTCTGTCGCCGGTGTTCTGGTGTTATTGCCCACTTGAGTACCCCCAAAATGAGGTTTTCATCCCCAGTTTCAAAGTGGTGCGTGGCTCTCATAATTTCGTCAAGGCCGGCTCCAGGCTGCAGCTGCCTTAGGGCTTGGCTGGCTTCTTCAAGCAGGTGATCCTTGAATTTGTTGCTCTCTTCCTCCAAAGCAACCGTGGTGACCCACTGTTTCAGGCTAGCCAATAGCGGACCTTCAAACTGCAACTTCCCATCATCCATGGTGTGTTGGACCAGGCCGAAAGGAATGAGTTGCCCCAGAATAGCTATGATGCTATCCTTGCTGCAAAGACAAAGAAGGCAAGCTGTTATGGCCCGTAAACATGACATACCCGGTGTCGCGGACACTGCAGTAGAGGCCTTCGGCATACTGATGGCTTTCGTGGCTCCGCCCTCGATGATAACTCCTTGCATTGCATTATGCTCCTCGCGGCATTCGACATACCGCTTAAGGTTGAAGGAGCTGGTCGATTTTAGCTCTGCCCCATCGGCCGAGAGGATCTGGGTCAAGGACTGAGATCTCTCGGTCGCCTTGAACCACCCGTAGGCACCAGTGGCAAGCTGTATCGCTGTTTTCACCACGCTGACCGATACCTCTTTGACGCTCGCTTGCTCGAGGGGAGTTCCGTTGACATTCACAACTACAGAGACGGAGTTATCGGTATATCCCGCAAAGACTCTCGAATTATTGCTGGCAGTTATCCCATCGAAATTCTGCCTTACGTCAGGAGTTGACGCTCCCGACGCCATGATTCACATATGTTTCTCGAACTCAAGGCACTTAGACTGTGCACCAAAGCGTAGTGGGTGATTCAGTTGCACAGGTGGGCTAAATTGTACTGCGTAATTTGATGTCAGCTTGGACTGACACCGTGATGCCTTAAAGGAGAAGGTAAGGTTGGTGTATTAATTTGGCGTACAGGACTTATATAGAGCTTCATATGCTCGACTACGGAAGAAAGAGTGCTGCTGAGAATAATTGTCTTTCAATACAGGGACCTAGACCTGCCCCTCGCTAAGGGTGGCTGAGAGGGGTTCCCCGCCTAGAATTATCTTATGGAGATCAAGCCCCATTTTGGGGTTGTGGCTGCGCCTGCATCGTAGCCGTGTTACGGCTTGAGCAACGTAACGTAAGCGCGGACTCTTATACAGCTGCAGCTCACAGAATGATTACCACAATTGCGATCATTCCACTGATCTTTTGCCCCTGGTAGCGCTATGGCTATGGTGCAGCCATAACACTATAATCGCAAAACGGCAGGTAACCTTACCAGTGCTGGGTTCGATCCCCGGACTGGCGGTTGCTAACAAGGTCTATGTAAGAACGCATGTGGGGTAGTGCGGGGTAATACCTGGGGGTTGGGCAGCTGTGGGCCCGCCGATAAGTTTGGGAAGCCTTATCGGCTTACGGAATAACCTTCTAGGTTTGGGGGCCAAGCACTGGAAAGGGAAGCAGCGTGTATACGGGCCTAAGCAACGTAACGGTAAGCGCGGACTCTATCCGCCGGAAGGCGACAAGGAGTTAGTCGCAACAATTTCCTAGCCGTGGGTCCTAAGTTTTGCTGGTAAATTGAACCAATAAAATACATCAAATAACTCTTATTTCCTCAATGAAGTAACTCCGTAACAGGTAGCTTCAAAAAATTGTTGCGACTAACGCCTTGTCGCCTTCCGGGGTATGTAGACCCCCGGCGTCTCCACCCTCTATAGCACCTTTCCCCAGCATCTCGAAAATACTGGAAGTACTAGAAACGCTGGTATATAAAAAAAAAATCTTCTTGTTTGCGCCCCCAGCAATACAGCTATCAACGAACTAGTATTACGTTTACGAAGGTCGGGCACAAAAATGTGCGTACATTGCCCCACTTCTTTACAGTGGGGATTTTTAAATACGTGTTAGTATCCACTGTAAGTAAAACCTAGCAGCTAGATAATTTTAGTTTTCTAAATTACCTATTTTAGTTATAAATTAGGGCTTTTTTAAAAATAGCCATAATTTTGATTATAAAACAGAATTATTTATTATATATATATCTATTTAAATAACTATTATTAACGAAAAATGTGTTATTATACGGGCTTAAGTTTTAATATTTTATTTTAAAAAAGTTTCGTTTAATGTAACGGCTGAGTTAGTTAACCAATTATTAAACCTAGTCGTACGGGTTTATGTTGGTAGTGGTACTGTAGGAAATTAAGTAATAAAAAGTAAACTAGTTACGTCTGGTAATAGCAAATAACTAAGGGTGATTTGGGTAATTAAGTTGTATTACAAGCTGGTGTTATTTAAAACTATGGGAAATAACGAACGTATATATTCTTTTTGTTAATTTATAGTAATTATTCTTGATTATTTCTGATTACTGTTGTTACGGTAATTACCAGTAATCAACCTATTATGATTACTTTTGATTATTGGATTTATCATAATTATAAGTTACGTAACCCGAATTTAAGGTTAGAGTTTGTTTTTTTGTAGTTTCCGACCGTTTGGAAAGGCTAAGCCTTGCTGGGTTATAATACGATTTTTTCCCTTTTAAGATCTTTGCCTTTAAAAATTAATTTGTTTGTTTGTAACTTTTGGTAAGTAATTTCCTTTTCTTACTATTACTTTTTTCTGGTAATTAATATATCTAATCGAAAAAATAGGATTTGCCGCAAGCCACGTTCTTCTACCGTTCGTTGTGCTGAACTTGTGAAAACTTTTAACAATTTTGGTTTTGAAGTTATATCTTATTTTTGGTATTTTTCAAAAAAATTAAAATATAAGAGAATGGAAAATATATCGCGATATAAGGAATGTATTTCCCGAAATCGTTCTTGTAATAGTACCGGCGTATCGGTATCGTTCCTGCAAAGTATTTGTCGTAAACATTAACGCCTCGAACGGGAGGAGATGTTTGCAAAAAAGCGTTTCTTAAAGTTTTAACGGCGTTATTTAGAAATATAACGGTAATATTAAAAGGAAATGAATAAGGTTTTAGCTCGTTTAATTCGGTTACATAAATAAAAGGCTTTAACGCGTTCGAAAGGTATTATTATGGTTTAACGTGGTTTGTAATTGCTGGATAAGCTGGAAAAAAAGGAAAAACGGGAATAGGCAGGTTTGGAAGTTAGTGCCGCCGCGTTGGTATAAGTTCCTGGTCCGGTAAATTGGTCGAATATCGAAAACATTAACTGGTTCATTATTGATAATATCGACTGGGGTGTTATGGCCGGCAATCCCGGCGTTGTTGGTAAAAATCCTTTAAAAAACGCTAGGCGTTTATAAGATTTTTAGCGGGTTTCCAGGTATTTTTGGAATCCGGGTGTTTTTTTTACTTGATAAGGTATTAAGTAAGTTTATTTTTTTGTACGTATTTAGGATTTTTTCCATTTCGTATATTGGTATATCTTTTTCCGTTTTATTTTCGTATTTTATGTTAACTTTGATGGTATTTACTGCTAATTTGAGTAAGGAAATATAAAAAACTAGATAAAGTTTAACCTTCGGAAGTAACTTTAATTCGTAGTTATTTTCTGAAATTTTCTTAATAACTTTGTATGGGCCAATATATTTAAAGTCGAGTTTTTGATTTGGGCGTTTGGTTTTGATGTTTTTGGTAACTAAATAAACCATGTTTCCTTTCGAAAAAATTGGTTTTTTAACCTTTTTTGATTATAATACTTTTTTATTTGATTGCATATAAATTCGAGTTTTGTTTTTATTTCTACGTATAAATGTTTAAGTTATTTTAACGTTAAAATAACTTTGACGTTTATTAAACTGTTATCGCGTGTTTTTCTGTAAATTTTTAAGGTGAAACCGAAATTGGCATTTGCTGGAATTGTCTTAATGTTTTCGTAGTAATTCGTATTATAAGCCAATTATGCTATTAGTAATTTCTTAACTTAATTATTTTGTTCGTAATTAATGTAGTATCGTAAATAAGTTTCGAAAGTCTAGTTTAACCGTTTTGTTTGCTTATTTGTTTAGGGTTTAAATATGCTGGATAATTTGTAATTTAGGCCGATTTGTGTTATAAAGCTTTGCTAGAATTTAAAGGTAAATGTGGTACCTTTATCCGATATAATTTCCGTTAGTAATCCGTATACGCTGAAGATATATCGAAAAAAGATATATATTATTTACTTTGTATCGGTATTTTTATTATAAGATAGGAAATAGGAAAATTTCGTAAATCGATCGACGATGACGAAAATGCTGTTATAATATACTTCTGTCGTTAAATTTTCGGATAAGGGAAGTTTAGTAATAAAATTTATAATAATTGAATTTTATGGTTGCTGTAAAATTGGAAGTGGTTGCAGTTTTCCGTATAGTTTGTGCCGTAAAGTTTTGGTTTTGGCGTAAACGTTATATTTTCGTTTAACTTTTTGTATTACTGTCTTTATTTTAAGAAAATAATAAATGCGTTGTAACCGTTTTAAGGTTTTGTGGATCCTTGGATATCTATAAAATAGATATTAATATATATCTTATATTAGGTCCTGCTAATATTTTTTTGGTATCTGAATTTTGTTTGTTTTTTGATCGTTAGGTAGGTTGTCGTTATATTATTGGATTTTTTGATATAAATCGGGGGGTACTACCTTAATTGTTATAATTTGTCGTAATTTCAGGTGTTTTTTTGGGGTAACATCGAAGATTCTGTAATTAATTTTGATTAACTTTTTTTAAGTTAAGTCGTTTGTTAAAGGTATTTATTTTGCCGTTTTCAAAGCTTTTCTGGTGGATGATAACGAAGTTATATTCCGTTAATTTCTTTACGTAACGTAATTATCGTCTTGTAAGTTTTCGTATAATAATAAAACGGGTGAAATTTTTATAATTGGTATAGATCTTAGTTTGGTAAAGGTTTTTTTTAAGTATATATCTAAATTCTCGAAAAGCTTTAACGATAACCATAAATTTTTTGTCGGGAATGGCATAATTTAATTCTGTTTCTTTTAATTTATAGGAATAAAAGGTAATCGGGTAAAATACTTCTTAATTATTTCGGTATCCGATTATCGTATCTAATATATAGTTTAAAAAGTCGGTTTTTAGCTTAACTAATCGTTTTGGATCGTACATAATCAGTACTGGTTTATTAATAATCGTATTTTTAATTTATTAAAATATTTTCTTTATTTGCGTTATTTATTGGAATTCGTTTCTTTTTCTGGTAAGATTGGATAATGGTATCGCAATTTTATTAAAATACTTAATAAACTTCCAGTAATAATTGGCGAATTTAATAAATGCTTATATTTTTATAACAGTAATAAATATTAGCTATTCGGCAATTGTTGCAATTTTTTTGGAGTTCATTTTGATATATCCTGGGGTAATAATATATCCTAGATATTCCATTTTCTGTATATGGAACTAACTTTTTTTTACGTTAATTAACAAATTAGCGTTTTGTAAAACTTAAAAAACTTAATAAACGTATCTTATATGTGCTTTTTTTAACTTTGAAAAAATCAGAATATTATCTAAATAGCATATAACGAAAATATCCTGGTATTTTCGAAATACGTGGTTAATTATTCGCTGAAAAGTTGTTAATACGTTCGGAAGTCCCATTAATGTAACCAAATATTCGTACAGTCCATATTTCATTCTAAAAGCCGTTTTTTATATGTATCCTAATTTAATTCGAATTAGGTTATATCCGTTTTTCAAATCTAAAGTGGTAAACTATTTGGTTCCTTATAAGCAATCTTTTATTTCGGTAATTAATAATAAAAATGTTTTATCTTTAACAATAATATTATTAAAGTATCGATAATTTATTATTAATCGTAACTTGCCATTTTTTTTAATACGAAAAACATGGGATATCCGGCTAAACATGTAGATCGTTGAATCCATCCTTTCTGGAATTTATCTTCTAGGTACGCGCGTAAAATATAAAGCTTTACTTCGTTTAAATTGTAAATGGGATAAAACTTAGGTAAGGTGTTTTTTTTAAAAACTATTTCATAATCCTATTCGTTATGTTTTAGTAACTTCGTATTAAGCTTTTTCTGAAATAATCGTTTGTATTTGCGATATTGTAATAATATGTTAATCATGTTTTTTTTTAGCTTTTCGGGCTGGTATTTTAGAATTTCGTTTATGTCGTAAAGCTGTGCCCGGATAATGGTTATAATGCGTCGAATACGTCTGTTATGCCCTTTTTCTTTTTTATGTTTTGTTCCTTTAGGTGGTAAGGCTTTTATCGTGTTTTTATATCTGCATTCGTTATTTCTTTTATTAATCGAATATAAAGATCTCGTTCGTTTTTCTTGCTTATCGATAGAGTATAAAGTGAATTTTACCTAGCCAGTATTTTAATCGATTAAGGGGTTATACTGATATAATTATAGTGTTTCTAAGATTATATCGTAATTTCCTAGCAGAACGATATCGAAGTTAACTGTTTGGATTCGTTTTTGGATAAAAATCTCGAGGTAATTAATCTTGCGTACGATTTTTCCGTTATCGTAGGCAAATACCTAACTTTCTGCGTTCTCGGCGATGTAAAAGTTCTTTTTTCTTTCCATGGTAGTTTAAGTTAATTTACTAACTTCGGGATGATATAATTAGCGTTTAAAGCTCCGCAGTTTACCATTGCGGTGTACCAATATGTTCCAATTCGTATTTTCAGGGTGACAGAGTTGTTGTTAACTTTTATCGTCGTATTTAAAGCTATTCTGGAAAATTCTTGTTGCTGCTTCCGGCTCGCGTTATTCTAAGGCTTTTTTACAGGTGGCGTTTTTTTTGGGGGGACTTTGTAAGTTGTTGGACTTATTCCGTAAGTTACTTATACATCTTCTATATTTGCTTTATCTGGCCTTTTTAGTAACGCAGCTAAGCTTTAAGTTAGAAAATTTTCTTTTCTTGCCGGTATAGTTAGCCTGAAATTTCGCAGATATTGTCTTTTAATCCTCCTATAACCTTCCATCCCGTATAAGGGATTGGTTGGCTTTAACTGGCGAATTCTACTAGTTCCTCCCGTAATACTTTTCGTTTTCGAGGATCCATTTTAAAGGCTAGCTGTAACTGGATTTGGGTAATAGCTTTCTGACAATATTTATCGACAGACCTTTAAATTAGTTCTTTTTAGGTCTAATAGTCGTACTATCCGAAATAATACGTAAGGTTTTTTTAGGGGCATCCTTCGCTTTCGGGCCATGTTAATACCGGTGCTATATCGTCAACCCTTTCCTGGGTAATAACGGCTTGCAATTCTCGATATTACTGCTGGTTTTCTTGGTTATATCCTATTCGGGTATAAAAGTTAAAACCTTTTTCCTACATACGGGTAATCCGTTTATAAATCTGTTACTTTTCTTCCGCGTAAATAGGGCATTAAAACTAGTTATAATTAATAAAATGGAAACTTCCATATTGTATTTCCTGAATTTATTTTTTTATTACCGCCTGTAAAAAAGCTTTAACTGTTTTTAATCCCTATTAAATTTCCTTTTATTCGTTATCGTAACGGATACGAACCATATTAATTGGTTTACCATCGTTTCGACCTTTTGGGGATCTTTCGGGTACTAGGGTCTAATATACCTTCTTGTCGGTTTTTGGCGGTAACTTGCATCGTCTGGTAATATATCTTATCTTGCCATAGTTGTAATACTGTACCTAGCTTATATCTCGTCGTTAAGTAATGCCAAGTTTTATGAATTCCGGAGCTGTTCCATAGAAAATAGAAGGTATTTCGCGCCTTTTTCCTTAATTAACCTTGAAATGTTCAATCTGTAAAATAAAATGTCCTTTTTTTTCTTATCGTCTTTCGAATTACCGATTATCGATTCTTATTATTTCTGTAATGTACTTATCGAATATCGTAAGTCGTGGAAGTTTGATAATTTCGTTTTTCACGTTTTTTTTAAACTTTTTATAAAATATATCGATTAAAGTATCATTTTCTTCGTCTGTTTATCCTGCTTTTACCATAAAATTCCTAAATTCCACAGCATACGTAAAAACTGGACCTTTTTAACGTAATTAAAGGACCTTCTGGGCCGCAACCTGTTTTTCGTCCGGATTTTCAAAATTATTTTTAAGTTTGTTTTTAAAATTAACATAACTGGAAAAAACCCTCCAGGTGGTTTCTTTTTGGTCGGACTCCCTGTTTTCCAAAAAGTCCCTTATAATAAGTTCAAACCAGTTAAAGGCATCTCCTTCTAGGTAAGCGGCAATAACAAGGATCTGGTTAGCTGGATCAGTAAATCCTTTAAAACAAAGGTAAACCCAAGCCTAAGTTAAAAAACTCTAGATGTTCTTTTTTCCGTTATAAAGCTGTAATTTTTTAAGCTTCATCTTGCGAAAATCCAGTTGCTAGGCTGTCACTACTTCGTTAATAAGTTGCTAAACGGTAACTTCCGGAGTAATAGTTACTTATATACTGGTCGACATAATAGCGATTCGAATATTATTCAGAATTTAACTATATTACTAAACAAAAACTTATAACGTATAACGGCTGGGTTAATTAATTAATTATTAAACCTAATCGTACGGGTTTATGTTAATAATGGTACTGTAAAAGATTAAGTAATAAAAAATAAACTAGTTACGTTTAGTAATAACAAATAACTAAAGGTAATCTAGGTAATTAAATTATATTACAAACTGGTACTATTTAAATTATAAGAAGTAACGAGCGTATATATCCTTTCTGCTAATTTACAGTGATTATTCCTAATTATTCTTAATTACTGTTATTACGGTAATCACCAGTAATTAACCTACTGTAATCACTTTTAATTACTGGATCTATCGTAATCACAAATTACGTAACCCGAGCTTAGGGTCGGAGCTTGTCTTCTTGCAGTCTCCGACCGTTTGGAGAGGCCAAGCCTTGCTGGGCCATAACATTTAAAAAGATTTAATAAGTTATAGGATATTTGCGTTCGGGTTTTAATACCTTGCGTTACAACGTTATTTGTTATAGATAGGTTAAAAGTAATCTTATTCGGAAAAAACATATAGTTTCGGCGTAACGGGTAGATAAGTTACGGAAAATAACGGATGAGAAAAAAAAGGAAGTAAGGACGGCGGTAACGAAAAATAGTATTATAATTTTATAGTCGTTAACCTAGATCGTAACGAAAATAAATAAATACAAACTTAACAAAAAAAAGATTTTACGATATACCGTTTTAAAAATTCTTAAAATTTTAGGTTTTCGATTTATTAAATAAACTATTAAGTCCGGGTTAAATAATTAATAAATAAAAAACGTTACCGTTTTTGCTTTAAAGTAAAAAATTGGTTTAATCCGTACCTCTACTTAATTATTTAAAGTAACGAGACGTTAGTATAGCTTAATATATTAAAAGAAAGGCGTTGGATATAAAGGAATGTTAAAAATCGCCATTATTGTTATTATATACGTATAAGGTGGAAAAGTAAGAGTTTATATTCTAGAAGTGTTTTTTATATTTCCAAGTTAAACCTTATTATATTTAATTTTTAAAAACCGTAAAAATAACTTAGCGTTACGTTAAAATGGTAAGGGAGTATAACTTATTAATGGAATCTAAAGTTCGAAAAAATTGGGAATTGAAAATAACGATGAAAAAGTTAAATTTCGTCCGTATAAAAGTAGGCCCGAAACCGAAATGGAAGTTCAAGTTTAAATATGGCAAGTAAAAAAAATACGAGAAAAAAAGTGGTATCGATTGGATTAGATATTATAAGGAAGTTTTAAAGTAATTATACTTTCCATTTCTCAAATAGCTAAAAGCAAAATACCCTTACGTATTATTCGTCGTTTAGGATAATAACGCTTTATTATATACTTCGCGATAGTGCCGGTAGGTTTAGGAAGAAACTGGAGTAAAAAAATTGAAATAACCTGTTAACTTATTTAACTTTAACGTAATCGAACCGTTTTAGAGGTATTTAAAAAAAATATATCTCCAAATTCGAAGTTTTTTTAAAAAAAAATTTAACGTTAAAAAAAAGGATGGATCAAAAATTAAAACTGCTTTGTTTTATACCGTTTTTAACGCTTCGTTAATCGCCTTCGTAAAAATATCGCATAAGTAATCTATTTTAAAGAAAAAAACAGTTATAAAAAATACCTAGCCTCTTAACAGGATTAAAAAGAAGCTAAACGACGAATAGTTTTAATAGATATATCGTAAAGCTAAAAAAGAAGTAAGGTTAGAAGATAAACGCGAACGGCAGGAAGAAACGGTAGGAGGAACTTACTTTTCTTTGAGAAAAACCCGATTGCAACAAAAATTAGCTGAAAAAGTAGTAGCAGAATTAGCTAAAGAAGCAGCTTGGGAGGATATTGGCGATTGTTTCGAATTTAGCTGATTTTTTCGAATTTAGCTGATTTTTGGTGTTGCTGCTGCAGATTGATTTATTAACATCGTTGATATGTGGGCTGCATTTGGGCGCCACTGTATTTGGGTGGCGGTGTTGTACTGTGGAGCAGTGGGGTAATGTACGCACATTTTTGCGCCCGACCTTCGTAAAGGCAAATAAGCTTCAAAACAAGCTTTAAGCCCTGATATTCCAGTTACATAACGTACAAAAAAAACTCTACCGAAATATTATAAGATTTAAATGTTAACATATTTAATATAAACAATTCCAAGAATTATCTTCTTAAGTAATCACTGAATATACGAAATAAAAAGTTTATAATTATTACTGAAAAAAAACGTATATACGTTAAAATAATCGGTATATTTAATTAGAATTTTAAAATATAAAAGGCAAATATAATTTTATAACTTTGCGGTATATGTTATATATATAGTCGTTCCTGTTATCTATATTTTCCGACAACCTTTTTGTAAAACAAAATAATACCTTAATAAAAACTACCTAATTAAGAATAATAAAACTGTTATAGCTGCACCATACCACACAACCACCAGGGCAAAAGATCGGTCGAATGATCGCAATTGTGGCAATCATTCTGGTGCTTACAGCCGTATAAAAAGCTGTTACGGTGGACAAGGCCGTAACGAAAACGAAATTAACGATAATTAACATTCCAAAGCGAGGTTTTGTATTTTAAACATACGTGTATAAGAAAGCTTTTTATAAAAAACCCTAATTTTTAATATAATTACGCGTTAGATATATTATAAGATAAAATCGACTATATATTAAAAACTTTAAAAGCCTTTAACGTTCCAGTAAATAGAAAAGTTTTAATAATTAAAGCCGTTAAATAACGGTTAATATTTTAATACGGTCGATTATATTAAAGTATTAGATAAGCTCATTACGCGTACAAGTTCGTTATCTATTTTTTTTTACCATACTTATTATTTAACTTTAATTCTTTATTTTTCAATATTAATAATTTAAAACGGTTTATGAAAAATACGAAACTAAATTTAATTTTTAGGTTAAAAAACCCCCCGGAATTTAGTTATAAACGGCTTTATATTATATATAACGTTTCCGAATTTACTTTACAAAATCGAATATACGGTAAATCTTTCCGAACTGATATAATTTTTTATTTGCGAAAATTAAAGTTAACTAAAAAAATAAATTATTATCGACCAAATCCTTAACTTAGATATATAAACGTTTCTTATTTAGCTTTATCATGTTAAAAATATAACGAATTTATTATTTAATTAAGGTGTTATAAAACGTATCGGGGTTAACTAGGCGTCGAATTTTGTTCGACGGTAAAAAAAACTTAAAACGCGTTTAAATCGAAAAATTAATTATTAAAAAGTATTATAGGAAAGTCCGGAAATTTTCGCAAATAATTCGAATTATTTCGGGTTATAATTACAAAACACGATATTATAAAAAAGATATTTATAATTTCGACAAAACAGGCTTTTTCATAAAGCTTTTAATAATATATAATATAATAATTATAAGCGCCGAAAAACGTAGAAAGTTTACGTTAAATCTTAATATCACAATAATTTATTACCCGATAATTAAAAAGTTAAAATTAATTATAATAATTAAAATACAAATAAATTAAATTTAAAATAAATTTAATATTTTAATAAATTATTCGAACGCGTACGAAAAGAAACAAACGCTTTTTCATTTTCGACGGTTACGAAAGTTATTATTTAATAAAATTCGAAAAATATTACGCAAATTACAATATTATTACGTTTTATATACCTTTTTATATTTTTATCGATTTTAACTTTTTAATATATTTTTTTTCGTTTTAAAACGTGTTTATACGTTTTATATTAAGAATTTAATATAACTTTATTATACTTATATTGCTAAAGAAAATTTTCTCGCCGGTTTTTCTAACGTATTTAAAACCGCCATAACGTCCGATAATATCAAATCCGGTTGTGCAAAAACTGGACTTCTTTTATTCGATTTTAATAACGCTTTTTCCGATTTGGAAATTCTTTTAATCATACCTACGCCGACCGTTTCCCCGCTTACCTCCGCCGGTTTTATTTTTTCTCTACCGTCGAAAACCTCTTAAAATATACAAAAAACAAAAGACTAAGGACGATACTTGTAAAATAAATTTAAAAATTACCAAAGGAGCTCGCCGATAAAGATAATTAAATCGGTTAATTTTTTAAAAATAAAATAACTTAATATTTTATACGAAAACGGCTTTTTTTAATAAAAAAACCGCCAAATTACGGGAAATTAATTATTTTCTTAACAAATACCAAAAAATTAAAAATAAACGTTTTTAAAAAAAAACATTTATTATATAGAAAAAATTGTTTTTCTAGCCGGAAAAAAAGGAACAATGAAAAATTCTGGTTAATAAGGATTAAAAATAATCGTTATAAAAAGTTAAAACGAAAAAACGGAAATGTAACGTTTACGATAAGCCCGGACATAATACGCGTATTTATTAAAAAGATTGTAGATATGTTTAATGAAAAAGAATCCAATTAATTAAAATTGATTTATAGCGTTATAATTGCTTTATTTGAATTTGTTGCCAAGAAATGCTAAAAAACGCGCAACGAGCTTATATATACGCGACAAGTTTATGTAGTACGTTATTTTAATAACTAAAATTAAAATAAATAATTCGGATAATTATAAAAACGGATTTAAAGGAAATAACCGTCGAAATATTTGTTTATAAAGCGTATAACAAAATTAAAATATTTTTAAAGAATTTTTAAAACGGAAAACATACGTTTAAAAACTGGTTTAGTATAACGTAAAACAAGTTAAGTCTATTATTATTAACAGTAGCGTATATTACAGCCTTATTATAAACGACGTGAACCGGTACCGCGTTTTTAAAGTATATAAAACGAAAAACGAAATATAACAATATCTATATTTTTATATTACGAACGTAAAGACTAGGCTAACTTTAAAAACAAAACCGTTAAAGTTTTCCGTATTAACAAAAATGCTCTGGAAGCAACATCCAGGTTTGTAAAATTTGTAGATATTAGACTCGGAGCTCCACTGCAATATGTCGAAATCATCGTTAGCAGCAGACGGAAAGCTGGGAATCCTAAAACGTCAAAACCAGTCGAGTCCCGATCCAAGCTGGTCGAGTGCCTCTGCAGTGTTGAGCTGAGACCCTCTCTCCACCCCATTCCGTCTCTAGAGCCGGAGATTTTGACTGGAATAGAAGCACCGCGTGGATCATGTACCAAGCTGGCCGACTGGCTCCGCAGCAGCGAATGAAATGATCCTTTTTATTATTAGATTCCCTCTGTCTGAGAGCTCTACTGCTAGGAACAACAGGCTTGAACGAATTCGGAGGACTTTGTCACATAAGATTCGGCTTCGGCCAGCCTGAGGTGACCTGAGGCAAGGAAGCAAACTCCTTGAACTGCTCTAAGACGGTATTGTCCTCATCTTGTTGAGTAATATACCTCAATATCAGATGAAATATCGAGATGGGGGAAACGAAAATGTGTGCCGGGACAGGCTGGTATAGTGACATTGTCAGGACATTGAAACCCACACGCGCACGAATAGGCCGATGCAGGTCCGGGCATCCTCGGCGGCGACACGGGCGGCGGGAGCATGTCTTCCAAGCGGCCATAAAATGCGAGTCTCGTTTTGCGAAAGTAAAAAAAGCAAGTTCCGTCCTAACGTAGGCGGCAAAAGTGGTGAAATTTTCCCACCTTCGAGCTGCACTCCGTGCGCTATTCGCCACTTCTCGAGCTCTTCCAAAAGACCAATGATAGTTTTCTATGCGACACCGGCGGCGTTTGCCGCTATAGCATCGCTCCGTATAAAATGGAGGTCTAAACTTATGTGAGGCCGGGAAATCTAACGGGAAACGTCCACACCACCTCAGGATCGCAGTCTTGGGTGGCGAGATTTTCGGACTGCAGATAACCAAAAAGCCGTCCAGGCCATTAGCTAGCGACGAAGTTGTGAAGCCAGACTCATCCCTAGATTGCCAGTAGTGGATAGGTTTTCTCTTCTTACTTGCAAATCCCCCCTTTACGACCGAATCATAGCTAAGCGGTGTTTTCTTTTGAACACTTTACGTATCCCCAAGCGCTGTTGATAAGACGCCGTCGCCCAAATGCTAGGGGACTTGGAGGAGATCTACAGAGATTAAATGTAGTCAAATTTGAATTCTATAGTTATATGGCCCAGATGAGACTTTCCGAGACGGCAAAGTAGTTGGCAAAATTTCGGTTGTTCCTCTCACTTAACAGTTTCAACTACTCCGCTTAACGGACTGACTGAATGAAGACGAGCTTCCTTAAGAGGGCAGGTGTCGGATGATGACCAATCTCGTGCTAATGAGATTAACTTTATCACTTTGCATCTAATATTTGACGCCACAGAGGGGTTTTCTCAAGCCATAATTCTCCCGAGTGTAACCCTCCGCCGTCAGGTTTTAGCATAGGTTTGGGCGGAGAGTTATTCACTATCGAGATAATTGAAAGCGTATGTTAAACAGTTCAAGACTGGCTCCATTATATGGTGGATTATGTCGTGCTTCTTAGGGCTACTAGTGGCTCTTGAAATGTCTGAATCGTCAAGTGCTCGAGCATTTGCGAAAGAGTATCTGGTTTAATGTCACTCCGTGTCAAAACGGTCGTTGAGGACCTGCCATAATTGGCAGACCACCCTCTTGGAACCTTCGGGCTCAGATGTATGTACATGCGGTGGAACTCTATATCACCTTCCGTTATGCATTCATAGCTGCCATACACAAACGTTTCCTCCAAACAGATGACTTCCAGTGCCCCGGAGAAACTTTGAACAATGTCTTGATGTTCTTGGCAACTCAAGTCCGGATCTCAGGGTTGCAGCGGCTCGTTGCCGGCTGACATCGTGGGGGAATTGACTCTTGCAGCCTCTCTCAAGCTCACGCGGGACATGTTCCAAATGCGGTATCATGGGCTACGCTGTGCCACACCATATGCAGAGCTTCCCCATTCTGACCGCCGTCAAGTCGGCTCCCAGCACAATGGAAGTTGGGTTTGTTCGGGCTGTCCAACGTGCAGGGATTCACCACCCACACCACCGGTTTCTTATGCCCATAGGAACCGTTCTTGATTACTGAATGCTTAGCGAGAGGATATACGTGATACAACGTAACCCCTGGCAGCGTCTTTGTGCAGCTATGAGTGAGAAAAGAGGGCGTACACCAAAGTCTAGGCAATGTATATATATCTTCCAGCGTATGGCAGTTTACCTTCGAACGGAGCCGTAAGCCAATGTATTAGACATCCACCCAGGCGGATTATTAAAAACATGCGCCAATTTGTAGTGACGATACTATTCGCGGTTTTCGCGTTTGTGCAATGCACAGATGTCAACTTCCCCTTCGAATCGGTCCAGCTTACAAGTGCGGATGTTGGAAACTTCTCCGCAATTGACTTCGGTAACAAGAACACTGTGCCACCAGTTTATGATGGGCCAGCGTGCAGGGCGTACCCAGGCACACCTGACTGGCCACTCGACGACCAGTGGTCTCGGCTGAACACGTCACTTGGAGGCGCTCTTCTGAAACCTGTACCCATAGCGGCTGCTTGCTACGACGGACCCTACGAAGACGCATCACGCTGCAATTTTCTCTTGAGAAATGCTACGACGTCTCGCGTGTATATCAACGACCCCCTCACAGTACTGACGGAGTGGCCTGAGGGCAATACTTGTTACGCCACGTCGCAAACTCAAGGATTGGATTGCACCCAGGGTGGCTTCCCAGTCTATGTTGTCAATGCTACGACAGTGAAACATATACAGATCGCCGTTAATTTCGCCAGGAACAATAATCTACGGCTAGTTATCAAGTGAGTTCTTAACTTTTTCAGGTCTCAGTTGACACTAGTGTGAGGTTTAATATACGCACAGAGCATTCAAGTGGATAGGGGTAAATACAAGTATGTATAGGTTAGAATTGACCTAACATTCTGACTTTAGGAACTCGGGCCATGACTTCCTTGGGCGGTCAGTGGGCTTCGGAAGCCTCAGCATCTGGACACACTGGTTAAAGGACGTTCAGTTCCTCCCCGAATACACTATAGGTGAATACGCTGGAATGGCAGCTCGAGTCAGTTCTGGCCTTGAAAGTTGGGAGATGTTCGCTCACATGAGCCGTCACAACATGACCCTCCTAGTTGGAGGCGGCTATACTGTCGGTGCCTATGGGGGTTGGTTCACCGGCGGCGGCCATTCGGCACTGGCGTCGAAATACGGCCTTGGCGCAGACCAAGCCCTTTCAATCAATGTCGTCACCGCAGATGGGAGGTTCATTACGGCTGATATGAACCAGAACGTGGACCTCTTCTATGCGCTCCGGGGAGGCGGAGGGAGTAAGTCCCATGCTTTTTGGTTGCACAATTCGATCTGGCGGCTTTACTAACTACAACTGCAGGCACTTATGGTGTAGTAACTTCTCTCGTGGTCAAGGCTCACCCAAGTATCCAAGTCCTCGCCTCGACTCTCGCGTTCTCCGTGGGTGGCTCGAATCCTTCTGTCGATGATATCGAGACTTTTTGGCGTGGCTTCGACTTGTATCACGCCTTTGGGACTACCATCGTTGATAACGGGGGTACCGCATACAGTTACGTTCGTCCCTCGGGGAGCAACGGCTTCACGTTCACGACAGATATCGAAGTTCCCGGGATGTCTGAACAGGAGCTGTTCGCGTTCGTACAACCGCTTTACGATGACCTTAACGCAGTCGGGGTCCACGTGAGCAATCCCAGACCCACGCGGGCTGCGAACTGGGCAGCTACGAGGCAGGGACTAGGCAGCGTTCCTGGTAACTCGCGCTTCGCCAGCCGTTTGTTTCCGCGCGCGAACTTCGAGGACGAGGCCCTCTTCGTCGCCACGCAGCAGGCTCTTCGCGAATCCGTCGAGGCGGGCTACGTCTTCCACGGCATCCACCTGCAGCCTACGGAGGACGTCGCTGGGTACCCCGGGAACAACGCCGTGAACCCGGCTTTCCGCACCACGGTCATGCATGCTGACCTGTTCGACTCCGCGAGACTGCGTGGTCTGTCTCCGCGGGAGTTCAACGAGGCGCATGAACGGCTCGACGAACAGATGCAGAAGTGGAGGGCCGTCGCGCCGGACTCCGGCGCGTATTTCAACGAGGCCGACGTGCAGGAGCCGAATTGGCAGCAAGCCTTCTTCGGGAGTAACTATGAGAGGTTGTTGGAGATCAAGCGTGACAGGGACCCCTGGAGCTTGTTCTACGCAGCCACGACAGTTGGTAGCGAGAAGTGGGTGGTCGTCACAAAGGACGGATTGCCGACGCAAAATGGTCCACTTTGTAGAGCTGAATAGGCCTTAGCTCGACATTTTGTGAGATCAACTGCAGTGCGAACTCATATGATTCGATGGCCGCCAGCACTATAGTCGGAGTCAGGAAAAGAGGGTACTTGAAAGCGGGCTAAGAAGTCCATGCAATAAGACCAATTAAGGAGCAGCAACAAGTAGCGTCTTATTTCCTTAGAATCCAACAATTTAGCATATTAAGATAGCCGTAGAAAGGAATGGCTGCTAATCTCCGTGCTAGACCCCAAATGTCACATAAAGATACCACTGTACGATATACACTCTCACCCTAAAGAAAACAGAAGGCCAGTACATACAGATTCCTGAGCATGACACTTTAGGTGGGGAATATAAATGTACCTATGAGTTTCACTCTAGGTCATTTGGCTATAATATAAGCGCCTGTAAGGGGGATTGATATGATACGTTAACCATCTCTGCTACAATAGGGGGTGGAACAGGGGTTTGAATAACGGTAGAACCTTCTGTGTATATATGTGGTTGCGTAGTTGCGAAGCCCTTAAAGTTAGACCCTTCATAGAAAACAAACGGGTATAAATCCTATTTTTGATAAGTCTCTAAATGCTAAGATATGCAGATGCTTTTACCCTTCCTAATCTCGACAGCGCAACTTATCCATGTAGGTACATCTGGGTGTTCACATTGTCACTCTCGAGAGCAAGCACCTCTTGGAGACTTTGTCATGGCCGATTTCCCTAATTTTTTCCAGTGACATTGATAAGCGAACGCAAAATCTAGCCTGGAAAATGTTTTGAAAAGAGGGTCGTGAGAAAGGAATATTACATTACCCGGGAAACAAAGACTAAGTGCATTACGTGATAACCGATAGATCTGCCCAGGGGTAAGCTAAGCCAACGCATAATGGGGCCATACCAGATTTGGGTCGCTGTTGGAGGTCGAGGAAACAGATTGTGGAGGTGGATCTCGGTCCCTTGCTGATAAGTCTAAGAGAGGAGCTCCGGTCGCTACTCTTTCATGAGGTCGTTTGTACAATACACATTCATCGTAAAAGCTCATCACGAAATAGTAAGATCATATCAAATAATACATTCCCGCATATATTTTGCCATAGGTGTGCCCACGATGTCGTTTAGCGCTATCTGGACACAGTTCTTCCCTCCTCGCAATGGCGCCCCGCTCACCGAAGCCAACCTCCCCAGCAAGGTGGGCAAGGTATTCATCGTGACAGGCGGATCTTCCGGTCTAGGCTATGAGCTTTCACGGATTTTGTATGGCGCAGGCGCAAAAGTTTACATCCTCACGAGGTCCAAAGAACATGCTGAGAATGCCATTGCCCGTATCCAGGCATACTACGACGGAAACAGCCATGATCATGCGAGCATCGACGGGGAGACAGACCGGCAAGACATTACCACTACGCGAGGGAGTTTGGAGTTTATCCCGATGGACCTAACAGATTTTACCACCGTCAAGACGGCAGCGCAACGATTTCTTGAACTCGAGGGACGCGATGGCCGACTCGATGTCTTGTTCAACAATGCGGGCACTGCGGCCACAAAGAACGCCCCCGAAACCCGCCAAGGTCACGAATACCACTTTAGTATCAACTCTCTAGGTCCTTACCTTTTGACGAGATTGCTCATGCCTATTCTGTCCAAAACAGCAAGCAGGAGTCCTACGGACAGCGTCCGAGTCGTCTGGCCAGCCTCTATCCTCGTCGAAATGATGAGTCCCAAGACTGGCATTCGAAAGGAGTTTCTACAGGACACTCGGAGCGTAAAGGATCCCAGTGAGTTATATGCTACTTCCAAGACTGCGAACTGGTTTCTGGCTTCCGAATTCGCCCGCCGCCAGGGTAACACGGGGGTGGTCCACATAGCAGGCAATCCGGGAAACTACAACACAAACATCTGGCGTGACGCCCCACGCCTGCTCTACTATATTCTCTTACCTATCCTGCGGGATCCTGTGCACGGCGCTGAAACATATCTTTGGATGGCATTCTCGGAGTCGGTTACTATGGATGAGTCCGTTGCTGGGCGTTACGCGATTTGTGACGGGAGATGGCATCCTGGGCAGAGAGAGGATATCATCCTAGCATTGAGGTCGACGGAAGAAGGGGGCTCTGGGCGAGCTAGAGAGTGCTTTGACTGGTGTGAACGAAAGGTCGAAGAATTCGTACACTAGTCTAGGAAAAGTGGGTCTTCACACCCCTTTTCGAGGAAGCTAAATAGGAGGCTGCTTATATTTTTGGGGGATATATCTAGGACTTTACCTACCCCGCCTTTATACCTTTAATGGTATAGGGGTAATAGGTAAATAAGCTGCTTAGTTATCAGTTATTTACGAATATATATAGCCCTGTTTTTCCCTTGTTGTTATAGGAAGTCCATCGCTTAAACATAGCGAAATAGACACATTAACGACATACCTTGAGAATTCCTCCGTTTTTATTCGAGCCTACCCTGCGCACTTTTATATACTAAATTCCCCCGGGTAGCCTTATTGCTTCCTTTAAAGTAGCCTCACCTTTAGTCGCATAGCTGTTGCATAATTTCTTACAGGTTATAAGACCCTGCTGATCGCTTCCGTTATCAACAATAATATCTTTACTCCTTTATAACTTACTTAAACCTTTACCGATTTATACCATCTTTTTACTTTGAAGATCGCCGAAATCGCCTTTACCTGCTGTTAAATTCTCAGCTCTATCAGACCATTCCTACCTGCCTATCTGGAAGAGTTGAATAAACTTTTCTAACAATTACCCTATTTCGAAGTTGCTTCGAATTTATACACCCTTTATACCTTATTCGAATTCGTTCTTCGAATTTATACGTTATTCGAATTCGTTCTTCGAATTTATATACCTTTCGAATTTTTTTTTCGAATTCTTTATTATAATTATGGGTATTTCAAGTAAACCTTACCTGCTTAAGGGCAGCGTTAATATCGAATTATGGTCCATTCGCACTAAAGCTACGTTTATCCGCGAGGGGCGTGATTACGCTTTTATTATGGATATAAGGGATAATTTATCCTAATCCGATAATAACAAAGCCCTAGTTACTATACAGTTGCTTTATAAGGCTGGTTTTTTGCATTATATAAAGGACATTACCAGTTGTAAAGAAGCTTGGGAAGCCTTGTATGGCTAATATAGGCCTGATGGCTTTACGATTGAATTTTTTATATTAAAAGAATTTTTTAATTCCGCCTTCGAAAACTTTGATTCGATGGAAGATTATCTAAATAAAGTAAAGTTTTTAATGAACGAATTAAAAACGAAAGCCTTGGAATTGCCCGATAAGGTGGTTATAACCTGGGTGTTAAATTCTTTGACGGACGATTTCGAAGTGTTCGTGCAAAATATAACGCAGTTACTCCGTAAAAATTCCGATTCCTACATTTCCGAAATACTCTTTTCGTTATTGATCGACGAAGCTAGAGGTTAGAAGAATAAGGGACAGTTGTTAGCCTTTAGGGAGGCTAAAAACAACTGGAAGAATAAAGGCAATAAAAAGCGTTGCGTTTACTGCAAAATTATCGGTTATAAAAAGAAAGACTGTTATTTCCTTCACCCCGACAAGGCTTTTTTAAGCTGAAAGAACCTTACCAATAAGGTAGGGAAGAATCCAGGACAAGGGAGAAAGAAGAGGAAGCCAGAAGGAAAGAAAAGGGGTAAATCAACCCTTACTTTTTCGAAACGCGAAGAAAGGGAGGCCAAAGAGTCCGCCCTTATAGGTCAGCTTATCGATACCGATGACGAAGACCAACAGGTTAATATAGTTTAAGGAACGGCTTCGAAAGCTGTTAATTCGGGCAAGCAGCGTTTAAATATACCTTTAAACGATTTCGAAGACCTGTCTATTTCTACTTAGGGACCTTATACCACCTGTCCAACCCCTAAAGGGAATATGGATCTAGATGACGTCGAGACTGACGTAAGTTAAAATAACCCCTTATATAACTCCTTGAATATAACTAATGAACAGCTAATTTATTTGAAATTAAAAAGTATGGAAAAAAACAGCAATGTGATTTATTTTATAACTGATAGTGGTATTACATTTTATACCGTAGCTAATAAGAATTTCCTTTTTAATATAAAACGGATTAATAAGACCGTTAAATGGGGTGAAGTTAATACTTTCTTAGTTAAAGGGGTTGGTAATTTAAGACTTAAATGTATGCAATCTGGCCGTAGCCATATAATAAAAGGGGTGCATTATATACCAAAATTAGATATATACCTTTTTTCTATAAGCCGATTAAAAAAAGTATATACCTTAATCGACGAAAATATAAGCATAAAACTTTTCGACAAAGCTACACTTCAGCTAATAACCAAAAGATACCATAAAAAAAAGGCTATATCATATACCCTTCAAAGCTGAATATAATAAAAATTAAGGGGCTATATTGGCCCTAAGTGATAAAGCTGTCGAAAATAACTAGTTGATAACCTGGCATAACAGGTTAAGCTATATATCTCCGAAGCTTTTAATAGAATATTTAATTAAAAATAATATAAAGGTACTTAAGCAGGACTTTATAGATTTTAAAGATTAGGAGTGCGATATATGCTTTTAGGCTAAAGAGCATAGAAGTATATATAAAGTATCCAATAATAAAAGGGTATATAATATCAATAAAAGGATCTATAATAATATAAGTGGTCCATTGCCGAATACGTATAACAAGCATAAATATTATATAACGTTCCTTAATAAATTAAGCAGATATCTTAAAGTTAAGCTGTTAATTTTTATTTTAAAAGTTTTAAAAGCCTTTAATAACTTTAAGCTACAGGCTGAAAATTAAACTGATAATAAAATCAAAGAGTTTTTTATTGATAAAGGGACCGAATATATTAATAACCGATTCGAGATATACCTAAATAAATACGGTATATTATATTATACTACTCCCGTATATACGAAAAAACCTAATAATTTAATCGAACGGATAAATCTTACTTTATTAAATAAAGTTAGGGCGTTTCTAATTAAATTAGAATTACTTTAATACCTTTGGGGTAAAGCTTTGTTAACTGCTATATATATGTATAACCGTACGCCCCATAAATTACTAGGCTATAAAATGCTTTTTAAAACGTATTACGGTTATAAGCCCTATATAGATTATATATGTACGTAGGGATTTATAGTATATTATAACATAAATAAGTATAAGCATAAGCTAGACCCTCGTATTAATAAAGAGGTTATTATAAGCTATAATACTTAAAATTACTATTATAAAATATGGGATTTAAATAACAAACGTCCTATATAGTTATGGGACGTTAATATATTAGAAAATCACTTTATCAATAATAACAAGGCTGATAACAAGGCTACAGTTAATAAAGGGGCCGAAATAGGGGCTGGAAAAGGGGCTATATTGTACTTTAAAAATTCCAGTTCAACGAGGTTATCCAATAATAAATACAGCTTTAGAAGCTTTAAAAGCTTCTGATACGGAAGATATAGCTAAAAAAAGCCTTCTTACGTTGCAGAATAAGCCAGCTTTGCAACAACACTGTTACGGTATTAACGTTACGGCTTAGTTAAGCTACCGTAACGCTATATCTACGCCGGCGTTCCGCGCTTATTAAATAATTTTGCCCTTTTTTTTTTATGTAACAACAAAATACTTTACCAAAACTTAAAAAACGATTAACGCCGTAATAATTTGTTGCACCTTTAAAAACAAACTTTTACGGTATTCTACATTTCTTCGCCTTAACTATGATTTTATATAACTTTAAATTTACCGTTAATCCGTCGCCTTTTCGTTATAACCTTACCTAATAATCGAATTCTGGAAATCGATATAACTTTACTAAATATCTTAACCCCAAAAAGAAATATTATAGGTATTAATACTTCCGTTTTCGATTAAATATAAAACGGCGGCATAACGTTATTACTTCGATTTACGAATTTCTAAGAATTTTTCCATAAATTTCCTTACCTAACTTCTATTACAATACGAATTACATACGATTTTATGCTATTAAACCGGCTTTTCGAAATTTACGAACAACCTTAAAAAATCCTTAAGAATATTTTTATAAATTTCGAAAATAATTATAAACGCCTACAATACGAAAAAAACGAACTATAAAAACGCCTCGTAACCGCGGAATAATCGTTACAAAAACAAAACAATTATCGCATAAAAACTACCAGCTTCGTAAATAATTAGTTACTATCGAAAAATCGTTACAGCAGGTCCGGAACGAAATTACCGAAAACGCGTTACTACGGAAACGTTTAATAATTACAAAATGGTTAACGTACCAAGCCGTAACCCTTTATAACATACTAATAAGGCTTTTTTTAACGGCTTTATAGCCCATTTTCCAAAGTTACCCCTTACAAATAACGCAACTTATTATTAACATATCAAAAAATTAACGTTTCCGTAATTCCGAATTTCCGGTATATAAAAGGAACGTTAAAAACCTGATAATCCGCTAAAAGGAATATATTAATTAACGGTTTCTCGTATGCTTAAAACTTACGATAAATCGGAACGTTTACTATTCGCTAACTAATTACATTATATACGCCGTATAAAAGCTCCAAAAAACGCCTATTTACGTATACGCGAAAAAGTTAATAAAATAACAACATTATTATTAAATCTCGAAATGTAATCGCATAATTAACGTAACGTAAACGATATGTTATTATTCCTAAACCAAATCTATATTACGATAAATATATTAACATAAGTTTATAAGGATTTCCAAGCCTTAAAACAAAAATTAACTGCCTTCGCCGACTTTATCAACAATTTTATCCGATTAACCGATTAAAGTTAACAACCGCCGATTTTACGCATTATTGCATTACAACAAAAAATTAACGGGGCGTTACAAAAAACCTTTATACTGCAAATATAACGCCTTAATCCTAAAAACGATACGGCGTAAATACGCTTATTTAAAAACCTTTTTAATAATATAACGAACCGGTTCTTTTATAAACGTATAATAAAATACGGAAATAATTATATCTTAATATTACAGCAATAAAATAACGCTTACGTAACGCCAAAACTAGATCTTATGTAATTAAACGCTATAACGGTAAAAAAAAACGGCTTACATATCCTTTGAAGCGAAAAAAAAACAACGCCGGCGTAAAATAAACCTTTATATATATTACGGAAAAAAAAGATATTACTTTTTTATCTGCCTTAATTAGCGGTTACGATTAATTACCGGAAATACGCCGTCCGTACCCCGTAATGGTAACGATACGTTACAAAAAAAAATTAACTTTCAAAATAAGTTATAATTAAAAATTTCCGTTAAATTATTAAAATAACAATAAATCCGATTTATATATACGTTTTATAAATCCTAATATATCTTTTTCGTTTTCGTTTTAATTATAATTCCTTAATAACGTATTATTACCGGCGTAAGCCATAATCGATACGGTTATTCGCTTATGGGATTTATTAATAATAACTTTATACGTTAAAATAACTTTTTTTCATTTTATCCTTTAACCCTGTTAATTCCGGTTAACAAATAATACCGTAACCGGTTTCGTTACTTTTACATATATATTACGGCTCCGTTTAGGTTTTATTACCAAAAAAAATACCTTATATCGGTAACTTTTAAACGGTCCTAATATTATCTTAAAATTACCTTAATTCCGAAAATATAACCCGGATATTAACTAAACGGCAAAAATTATGCATATTAATTACGAAACGGTATTGGAACTCCCATTGATTTTTACTCTAACAAACTTACACCCCGTCTTTATTACCTTACCTTTTTTTCGAAATTATAACGAACCAGTCCAAATATAATCTTTCCGCGTTATTAATTTCCTAACGTTTTGCCGCTTAAAAAATATCGTAATTAATTTTATACCCCTAACGAAATTTTTTGCCTTTACGGATACCTTACGGAAAATAACGGCCTTACCTTTTTAATTACTTTTAACTAACGAAATAACGTCGTTAACACTTCATATAATTTTCCGCAATATCCTTATTTAAAACGATAACGTTAACCCGGATATTATATTCCCTAAATTACGGACCTTCCATAATTAAATAACCCAAACGCCTTAATTACGCCGCATTACCGAAAAGAATATATAGAAATACCTCGACGGCAAGCCACCTATAACGATAACTGAAATTTTAAAAAAGCTGTTACCGGAATACCGCGACTTAATAAAAGCGTTTATCCTTAACAAAACCGACAAACTACCGCCGTACCGACTTTTTAATTACAAAATCGAACTATTTCCAAATTAAACGCCCCTATATAGTTACGTACAAATTATATTACCGTATAAATTATTAACGGTACGGAAATATATTAATAACTATATAAAAAAAACTTTATTGGCTTTAACAATTCTTTTATAACAACCTTTATTTTGCTTACCAAAAAACCAAGAAATAACGTACGTATTTACGTTAATTACTGAGGCCTTAATAATATTACGGTAAAAAAACGTTATTCTATTCCTTTAATTCGCAAAACTTTAAATGCCTTTTATTTAATACGTATATATATTAAGTTCGATATCGTAATAATTTTTAACCGCTTACGTATTACTCCAGGAAACAAATAAAAAATAACATTTATAATAAAATTCGGCCTATTCGAATACTTAATAACAAATTTCGGCATAACCGGTATTCCGAATTCGTTTTAACATTACATTAATTATACCTTATTTAATTTTTTAAATAAATACGTTACAGTTTACCTTAGTAACGTATTTATTTATAACAAAAACCAAAAAAATATAAAAGCCATATACATAAAATATTCCGTCATTTTATAAACGTAAAACTAACGGTAAACATCTACAAATGCAAATTTAATGTTACGAAAATACGGTATTTAAACTTAATAATCTTTACCGACGGTATTATTATAAACTTTAAAAAAATAAAAGTTATTTAATAATAAAAATCCCTTAAAACATTACGTAAATTACAACGTTTTGTCGGTTTCGCGAACTTCTACCGCCGATTTATTAAGAACTTTTTATAAATCGCCAAGCTTTTTACTAACCTAATAAATAAAGCCAAATAAACGGGTTTTTTAATAATTAACGTTAAAAAAACGTTCCGGCAACTTAAAAATACTTTTTCGACAGTTCTAATATTATCTTATTACGACCTCCGACGTCGTACGGTTTTAAAAACTAACGCTTTTAATTAAACGTTAAAAAAAGTTCTTTTCCAATATAACGCGTAAAGTATTTTTTAATCCGTCGTTTCCTTTTCGGCTAAACATAACCTAACCGAATACAATTATGAAATTTACGATAAAAAATTACTAATTATTATTAAAACTTTTAAAAATAACGCCTGGAATTATAAGGAACTAAAAACTCCGTCGAAATTATTACTAATTATAAAAACTTTTAACATTTTACTATCACAAAGCTTTTAAATTAATACCAAATCCGGTAATTTAAATTTCTTAATAACTTTCGGTTTTAAATAACTTATAAACCCGGAAAAAGAATTACGGTCCCAAAGGCCCTATCGCGCTAACCCGGCGTAAAACCAGCAAATCGCAATAATAAAACTAACGAAAAAGTTACATAACGATATAAAATAATATTTTTACCAAACCGATAAAGCCCCCTTTTAAAAGCATACGTTATAAATATTAACAAATTAATAAACGTATTTATCGATAATTTTTACAAATCGTCCCAGTTAATTAACAACATTTTAATTACATTAACAAATCTAACTTATAAACGCTTTAAATAAAATATTCGCAAAAAATTCAAAACTGCAAAAACCGACTATAAAACGGTATAAAAACGTATTTATATCCGGAATAAACTATTTATCCCAAATAACGACGTATTTAAGTTTTAAATTTTATACCGAAACCATAACGTAACGTTAATTAATTACCCGGGCCGTTACAAAACGTATAACTTATTACGGCGAAATTATTATTAATTACGTTTATTTCGAAATATAATTACATTTATACAAAATTACCACCTTTACCGCCGTATCAAAACATTTAAAACTTTACTTATTAAATTCTTCGATTTTTTACCGGTACCGTTTTACCTATAAAACGACATATTAATAAATTACATCGGCTTATTATTACCTTACGAAAAATTCGGACATACTTATAAATACGTTTTTATAATAATTAATCGATTTACGAAAATACGCCATTTCGTTTCCATAACGGATATAACCGTAAAAACCTTCGTTAACGTTTTCCTTTCCGACGTATACCGCTTATATAATATACCGGCCATAATAATATCTAACCGAAATACATAATTTATCTTTACTTTTTGAAAAAAACTTAATCGACACTTAAACGTTACGTTACGCGCCTTAATTACATATTACCCCTAAATCGACGACCAAACGAAAATAATAAATATTATTATAAAACAATATTTCAAAAGTTATTATTTTTTTTACCAAAACAACTAAATAAACTAATTTTTTTTAATTAAATTCGTTAATAATAATTACGTATTAAAAATTACTAATATTTCGCCGTTTTTTGTTAATTACAGGTTTTACTTTAATATAAAAACGGAACCGTTTCGTAACCCAAACATCTTTAAAATAACAATATAATAACAGAAATATAACAATACCTCGTACTATGTAAACAAACTAAAACGGATTTTCGAACGCGTTAAAACGTTAATAACGAAATCTTAAAACCGTTATATAAAACAAACAAACCGATACCGTTTTAACGCCGGTATATTTAATGAAAAAAAAACGTATATAAGTTAATACGCGATATATAAAATCAAGCAAATTTAACGATAAATTTACTGATAAATAAATAGGTTTTTTCGTTATTACGAAAATATACCCCCGCGCCGTTACCGTATAACTACCTGCTGATTATAAATTATTTCCGGTTTTCTATATTTCCTTAATTTAACGTTACAAACTAAACTTACCAAACTAAAAAAATATCAACGCAAAATAAAATACGCGCGTTAAAAACGTTATCGTTACAAACGCTAATAACCAAAAAAAAATTAAATAACATTTTAAAAAAATCCTAAATTCCAAAAATACTAAACAAAATTTTCAATACAAAATTAAATAACCATATCCATACCGCCCCATTTAAAAACCGACTAAAAACCTTTAAAGTTATAATTTTAATATAACCGAATTTTATAAAAACAACCCCAATAAACCTAAGCCACTTAACTAATTTAAATCCTTATAAAATAAACATAACCGCAACCGGAACTTAAAGGCTACTAAAAAAACCTAAAATAACGAACGGATATAATATAAAATATCACTAAAAAAATAACGCAAAAAAACCAAAAAAAATGGAAAAATTTCATTAAGCCGGTACCGTAACGGTACTACGACAAACAGTAATCACACTATACTAACAAAAAAAATCACAAACATAAACTCCACCAACGCCCCAAATACCACAATCTTAAAAATAACGGCCAAACAACGGCGCGCCAATACAACAACCACACAACAACAACGAAACGCAACGAAAAACAAAAACGCAACAGCACGAAAACTTAACGATAATTAAAAACCATCGATACGTACGGGAAACGTCGCCATATTAACAACAAACTAAACGGAACCTAAAACAAAAATAACCGTAACGGCCATCTCATTCCGGAAAATACGTTTAGCCAAAATTTACAATTAATACCTTTCGTCGCCGGCCATTAAATAACACTTAATTACCTTTTTTTAAACGGCAATCTAAACGTTAATTTATTAACGTTTCGTTAATGGAACGACAACTATACGCATACGTGACAGTATACTTACGGTATTACCGGCAAAACGGAAATATTATACTTACATCAAAATATGGCAAATGATTACTTAAACGAAATAAATAACCGGATTTTTTTAAAAATTATATCAACAACATAACCATAATTATAAAAAAAACTTACCTTTTTTTTAACGTCCGTCGTATTAAAACCGGAACGGTAATTTTTTTCCGACGTTTCGAAAACGATACAAAAGCGCAATATTACTTTACAAATTTCCGCACGAAAGTTGTTGTCGTATTCGTAAATTTCGTCGCCGTCGGCGTTAAGGGCCGGGTTACCGTTAACATCGTAAATTACGTCGAAATAAAAAATAACCTAATCGAAAAAACCCTTAAAATCCAAAACGTTACCTTATATTCCTTCCGCCGGTTAAATACCAGAAAGTTAATACGTTAATAACGACGCATTTACGGAAAATCAACAAAACGATATATTAAATTTACAAACTTATAAATTTTACGGCGTTCGAAATAAAACATATATTTATCCGTAAAAACAACGGCAAAATAACAACGAAATACCGGTAACTTACCGGACATAGGATTATAATTTAAAATTATATAACGGAAACATATTATATAAAAACGTTTAGTTTTAATAAACGTAACATAAATAATATAATTACGAAATATAATAATTACGTAAACGTTAAAAAAACAAAAAATAATTTCTAAAAAACGGCAATAAAATAACAAAAAAAACAGGAAAAAAACGCGGCGGTAACGTTATGGTAATAATACGACAGTTTTTTTTTAAAAAAAAAATATGGATATTTATTTTACGAAAACAACGGAAAAATTAACAGGACCCTACGTAATTAATAAACAAAACCCGACGGCATAACGATATCATTATATTCGCCGTTAGCCCTGATATTATGCTCCCTTATCCGGAATAACGCCTTTTATACGGCCCCATTCCGGCACCACGTCGTTAATTTTGTATTACTTTTATACCGCACTATAACACCTAATATATTATATAAAGTCTAGGGTTTAAACCTAAAATATACCATTTAGCTTAAATTTTTCTTTTAAGTAATTAAGGATAATTACCTTTAAAAAAAGTTACTGTTACGGTATTAACGTTACGGCTTAATTAAATTACTGCAACGCTATATTTACGCCGGCGCTTTACCCCTATTAAGTAGTTTTACCCTTTCTTCTTTATGCAACAACAGAATACTTTACCAAGACCTAAAAAACGATTAACGCCGTAACAAACACCTTTATAACCAAAATAGGAAAGTAGTTGGTCAAAATCAGTTTATACCAGCTGTAAATAACAGTATATCAGCTGATTTAACTAATAATTTTGATTATAAAAATGTAGATAATCTAGAAAGAAGATATAATACAAAAGCTGCTGTAGCAACAGCTAGAAATAAAAGTAGCAATTCGACCCCTATATCAACTCCTATACCAACGGCTACGTAGTCGTTTTTAAGGTCCAATAAAAAACCTAATAACAATATATCCATTAATAATAACAATATATCTACTGATAATAACAGTAGGAACAAAAGGCAACGAATAGAAAATAACAATAACGAGCCAGTCGAAAATTATATTGAAGTAAATACAGACCATATCTTATATACGGTCGAAGATACGTTATTATCGAATTACTTATTAGCCTTTAAAAGAAAAAGCAAAGCTGATTTCGTATTAACAGCTTTAATAACAGAACCGAATACCTTTAAGTAAGCTATATTAGGTATTAATAAAGACCTTTAGCTAGCAGCCTGCAAGGTTGAAATTAAAGAATTAGAACGTCAGAATATGTATACCATAACCGATTTACCCCCAGGTAAAAAGGTTATAGGGACCCGTTGGTTATTTAAATCCAAACCTATACTGGATATAAATTCCATTAAATCCAACTGGGTAATTAATAAAGAAAAAAGTGAAAGATTCAAAGCTAGATTTATCGTATAAGGCTTTAATTAACAACTAGGTATTAATTACTTAGAAACCTTTTTTATAACAGCCAGGCCAGAAATATGGCATTTAATACTGATTATTGCTGTTAATAAAAGCTGGCATATTATACAATTCGACGTACAGAACGCTTTCGTTCACTTTGACGTAAATGCAGAGATATATATACAGTTGCCCGAAAGCTTTTATCTAGAAGCCAAATACCGATATAAGGTGGCCAGATTAAATAAAGCTTTATATGGTCTAAAGCAGTCATCTAGGTTATGGTATAAATTTCTAGCTAATATATTAATAAAGCTTGGATTTATAACGTTTTTATACGATGAAGGTGTATTTATAAATAAAGATACCATAATGGTAATCATATGTTATATGGATGATATATTTATGATAAATCCGTTACTTCAGACTATAAATTTATTAAACCACGAGTTATCAAAGGTTATAAAGCTGGACCGTATAGGTCCTGTTACCTCTTATTTAGATAATGAGATAGATATAAACCGTTATAATAAGATTATAAAGATATACCAATCCAAATATACAGAAAAGCTTTTAAATAAATATAACATAAAAAATAACCCTGATATCAAGCCAGGGAATACCCTTTTAACCAGTGGTATTAAATTGGTTAAAAATAATACGACTGCTTCAAAAGAAGATATTAATAGGTATTAGAAGCAAATCGGTTCTTTATTATACCTAGCTTTAAAGACTAGGCTAGATCTAACCTTTGCGGTTTGTATGTATGTTAGATTTATGTTAAATCCTAGCCCAGACCATTTCAAAGAGTTAAATAAAATTTGGAGTTATTTATTAAAATACCCAAATAAAAAACAATTATATAACTGCAACGGTAATCTCGAATTAAAGTTATATACCGACTCAAACTGGGATAACGATATAAATAACCGAAAATTAACATTAGGCTATATAGCTTACCTAGGAAATATAGGGGCTAATAATTTTATTAGCTGGACTTCCCAGTTTCAGAAAACAGTAGCTTTAAGTACCTGCGAAGCCGAATATATGGGCTTAAGAAACGCTATAAGGAAGCTATATATCTAAATAATATGTTTTATTATTTAAACGATTACTTTAACCTAGGATATACAGTTAAGCTTTTAGAGGTTTTAATTAACAGCGAAGCTGCAAAGAAATTATCAGAAAATCCTAAATACCATAAACGATCGAAGCATATAAATATATAATATCATTTCATCTGTCAGGTTATAAAGGATAAAAAAGCAGCTATATATTATATATATACCAAAAAGCAACTTGCTGATATTTTAACAAAGCCACTCGATAAAAGGATTTTGGATTACCTTATTTCGAAGCTTAATATTATCAGTATATAACTGTATAATAATATATAAGTGGAAGTTTTACCGGAACGGTTTTACTACTTATTTATAACCAATAACAGTGGACGTAGATATTATAAATCGAATTACTTATATATTCCTTTAAAGGTAGACGTAGATGTTATATATCGAACTACCTATATATCATTTTTTAAGTGGATGTAGAGATATCGAACTACTTACCAAATTTCTGTTTGTTAAGTTATATATATAAATATATATACCTTAAGGGGGGCTTTAGGAAAAGTGGGTCTTTATACCTCTTTTCGAGGAAGCTAAATCAAAGGCTGCTTATATTCTTAAGGGCTATATTTAGAACTTTACTTACCCTGCCTTTATACCTTTAATGGTATAAGGTAATAGGTAAATAAGCTGCTTAGTTATTAGTTATTCACGAATATATATAGCCCTGCTTTTCCCTCGTTGTTACAGGAAGTCCATAGCTTAGACATAGCGAAATAGACATATTGACGACACACCTTGAGAATTCCTCCGTTCTTACTCGAGCCTACCCTGCGCACTTTTACATACTAAATTCCCCCGGGTAGCCTCATTGCTTCCTTCAGGGTAGCCTCACCTTCAGTCGTACAGCTGTCGCATAATTTCTTACAACTAGTCAGAGACCAGTGAGAGCTATTTCTTCCTACGGGCAGTCGATATGCTATGATTACGGAAGGCGGAAGGTGAACCAGTTGAACGGCTTACGCTAGAGGGAAGCGTATATTAACCCAAGATGTGGTGTTCCAATGGTTCAAGACGGGATTGCCTCTCATCTATCTACATGTGCCATCATTATCGCACGATACATGCACTTGCTGCTAGATCCATGTTGCCACTCAGAGGAGCGTCATTGTTTTCCTCATACTTCCCGATCACTCCACACTAGCTCCCTTCGCCTTTTCAAACACTCCCCTCTGGAACTTAATGTAATGCTAGGGCCGGTGGATGCAAAGGTGGTGAGACTTGACAAAACGCTGTTCCGCAGACCCTCCGCACGGTCGATGAACCACACCGTATTTGCCAACCCGGCCCAAAATGGGGTTCCTCACTCAAACCAACCCTCTTGGCCTCTTTCGCTATCAACCCTGCAAAGCTCCAAGTCTTCCTTACGGACGCGGGGATCCCGTTGACATGGGAAATTGGTATGTGCCGGTGAGAGAGCGATGTAGTCATTAAGGCTTGCTCGCACTGTTTATTCAGCTGGGGACGAAAAAGCTCGTCATAGGATCGTGAGGTGAAAAGCTTGGATCGCGGCGTAAAACCGCAGACCGAAACGTATAGTATGCCATGATAGAACGGTAGATGCCGCCACCACCGATGCAGTCGGTGGCTCCAAACATAATGTCGTAATCCGAAGCGTCCATAGCTGGAGGGTTTGCATTCTCACCCAACCTGCTCATGTCGGCCATTCTGCCTTTGATATTTTCTTTCGTTTTTGGCCAGAATGGAACATCGTTCTCTATAGTCCTTTGCGTTTATATACAAATTTTCGTGGTGCAGAGTCTGCAATATAGATCTTTCCCGAGAGAGCTCGTTTTGATTCTATCAGCGAAAAGTCATGACGCAGTCCTACCTGTATATTAGACTAATCACTAGGGACGGGTGGTGGGATCGCCAATAAGGACTAATTAAGTCGAATATCGGGAAATCCAGACCCCCGCCCGGAGACCACTGGCGAGGCGGTTTTAAACCGCTAAGGGAGGACTCGGCTGAGCTACGTGCAGAGGGAGCATTATCAACGTTTTCAATTACCAGATGCCAAGCATCTACGACTCTGTACCTGGCTTATTAGGCAAAGCGGGAGACTCCGCTGGGGGTGTGCGCTAACGATAGGCTCCCGACCTCCCATTGGCATCGCTTCGTCTAGCAGCCCCCGTTACAGGGGAGCCACCTCGAAGCTTGAGCTACCGCCGCTGCGGCCGTGATTGGAGAATCGAGAAGTCCAACAAGGAGCACCTGCAGCTCACCCCAAACCGCTGGAACCAACGACCTGCAGGTATTTAAAGCGAGCCAGCCCCCCACAGTCGCCATGTGTGTCGAACGGCATCGTGGTGCACGACGACTGTCGCAATGGTTCGCACAACCCTCCTGTCAGCCCTTGCTACGGCGAGCAGCGTCGTTACTCTAGCTGTGGCCGAGGATTCGTTGTACAGCAGTCGCCTATCGAAGCGCTTCACTGACAACGAAGGCAACTACAACATCTCCTTCTACCACATCAATGATGTGCACGCGCACCTCGACGAGTTCTCGTCGTCGGGCACCGACTGCACCAGACCGGAGCGGGGCTGCTACGGCGGCTACGCCCGAGTCAAGACGGTCATTGACGAGACACGGCCTAACCACCCAGACAGCCTGCTGCTAAATGCCGGCGATGAGTTTCAAGGCACTCTTTTCTACTCCTTTTATAAGGGGGAGAAGATTGCTGAGGTCCTCAATGAAATGGAGTTTGACGCCATGACGCTTGGTAACCATGAATGGGACGGTGGAGACGACGAGCTCGGAGACTTCCTCAAGAACTTGACCTTCCCTGTCATATCAGCAAATATTGTGTCGGGGAACCAGAAGTTGAACTCGACCATCAAGCCGTATCATATTTTCGAGGAATACCAACTCGCAGGTATGTAGCTTCAGTTCGCCGCCTGATCTGCATGCCGCTAGGGGAGTCAGGAGTGAGGAGATCGCTGTTAACGTGCCTATAGTTATCGGCGTGACCACGGAGACGACGCCGAGGATCTCCAACGTGGGCAATGACACGAAGTTCACCGACGCGATTCAGGCGGTGCAGTCGTCCATTGATGAGATCCGCAGCACCACCAACATCACCCGCATTGCGGCCCTCACCCACATCGGCTACGAGGAGGACAAGCGTCTGGCTCAGGAAACGAGGGGTCTGCACTTGATTATGGGTGGCCACTCGCACACTCTGCTCGGCGACATGGAGAACGCCGAGGGTCCTTACCCGACCATCGAGAAGAACAGAGATGGCGACGAGGTGTTCATCGTTACCGCTTACCGGTGGGGCGAGTACCTTGGTTACATCGACGTTACCTACGACGCCGAGGGCAAGATCCTGGCCTACAACGGTGCTCCCATTCACCTGACCAACACAACCCAGCAGGATGAAGACCTCCAGGAGCAAATCGAGGAATGGAGACGCCCCTTCGAGGAGTTCGCTGCCCAGGAGATTGGCACGACGAACGTCGAGCTTGACCAGACGACATGCCAGCAGCAGGAGTGCGCACTAGGCGACCTTGTATCCGAGTACGTTGCTTGAATATGCCGTTGTTCGTCTTGTATACCCGCTAACACGACCTCTAGAGCGCTACTGCAGTATCGCGTCGACGGTGGCAGTGATGCCGTCTTTGCCATTGTCAACGCTGGCGGCATCCGCGCGAGCATCGACCAGGGCCCCATCACCCGCGGCGAGGTGCTGACTTCGTTCCCTTTCGGTAACGCCGTCGTCGAGGTCGCGTACACGGGCGAGGAGCTGTGGAACATCTTCGAGGGCCTCGTCAGCGGTGTCAACCAGTACAATGGTGAGGAGGTCAGCAGCTTCTTCCAGGTCAGCACGGGCGTGAAGGTCGAGTACAACCCCGACAACGAGGTGGGCCAGCGCCTGGTCCGCCTTACCGTCGGCAGCATCCCCGTCGACATGGCTGCCCAGTATGTCGTCGTCACGATCGACTTCCTGACGGGCGGCGGCGACAACATCCTGGAGCCCGTCGACGACGCTGTCGTCCTTGATACCATGGACGAGGTCCTCGTCAGGTACATCGAGGAGAACAGTCCGATCGACTTCGAGCTCGACGGCCGTATTGCCGTCGTGAACGGCAGCGCAGACAACGGCGGCCAGGTCGGCGAAGGTGGCCACGGCGGCAACAGCACGGTGCCGACCGCCACTAGCGCCGCATCGGAGCCAACTATAACCCCCATCATGGCCTCCAGCAGCAGTATAGCCTCCAGCAGCAGTATGGCCTCCAGCAGCAGTGTCGGCTCCAGCATTGCGTTGCTGGTCTTCACTGCGTTTCTTTCCGTTGTCGTTGCTTAAATAGGGGCCCCGTAGCGACACTGGGCCTAGGAAATGAAGAGCAGCCATAGAACGGAAGCAAAGGCTGACGACGTCGTTAAATGTATACAAAGTGTACTATGCACAGGATTTGATCTATAGGGAGTTGTGATCAATCAACTATAAATAACGCTGTGATGAGTGTCGTGCAGTTCAGAAGGTATGAAACCGCAAGGCTAAGGGGCAGGGGTAAGGGAATACCACACTACTCGCGTTTGTTCGTTCTCTAATTTGACGTAACAAGTAAGGGAGGCGCTCCTGTGTTAAGCTGTTCTTGGAACAGAGGCCGGTATAGGGTAAGATGATGCACGCCCTCTGTATACACGGATACTTGTGTGGTCCTCAAGAACTCAAGGTTGGTCACTGAGTATGGAATCTAACGGGTACTCATTACTCCTGTAGGTATACCTATGGCTTATGGGCATGCATGGTGTAGTTAAGCAGTTAGCCAGTATGATACGATCGGACATAAGACACATCGGTAACTACACAGTGATATGTACTAAGTGGTGTATGCCCTTCTGTGGGCATCGAGTTCAGGGGTGAAGGATGGCTGCTCTGTTGTAACATGCAAGACAAACACAGAACTATATAGAGTGCACAGAGCGACGTGACTCGTTGACTAAGCAATCATTGACCGTTACGGATACCTTTCTTTGGATGTCTAACTTGTTTATTTCTCTCCAATTACCATGCGTGGCATACCTCCTAGGGTTACTTCTTCTGAAGGTCTTCGTTCGTGCGAACCAAACTTACCGTTGGAACACGGACATCGAGGCCAAAGTCCATCAGAGGGAGTAACAGTTAACTAGGTAAACGCTCCCCACGCGCAAATGCTGAATACCTAGTCCAATTTTCTTTCAGTTCCGCCGACTCTCAATCTTGATGGACTTCTCACACAAGCGGCGGACCATCTCAACACGATCATAGTAAAATTCATATCCACGGTCCGACCAGCCACCCTATATGGGAGAGAAAATGTTTGAGAAATTTACTGGGATCCCGTTTCCTCCCCAGTCTCGACCTTACGAATTCCTCCGCGTAATCGATTCCGGTGACGTGAAAGAAGTCCACTTGTAAGATAACTGCTTCTACTTCTAACTTCCCTTTTGGGACAAATTGATAGGCGACGCGAAGACACCTTCCTGGTTCTAATCTATGTGCAGCTGTCTCAATGTCTTGCGAATGGAACTCAACTCGATCTCGGTCCGACCCAGAGAGCCATGTATTATTACATCCGCAGCGAAGGGTTGTAAAAGCCCTGGGGGGACTCCGTGTCCGATAGGCTGCCTTCGTTGGGGAACGCCTTGAGGTCTGCATCGCATCCGAGCGCGTGGTCGGCCTCGGGATAAGGTATATAGGTCACACGTTCGACTAGGAACACTCGATACTTGCGGTAATCATCTCGAGGAGCGCGACATTCATGCATGTCTGGAGTCTAGACCCTGACTTGGAGCAAGGGCACGGCCGAAGGCCTTCAGCGAGCTGGGTGTCAGGGGAAGTGCTAATACATACTGGAAGACAGAAGAAGGAGCCTAACAGGTGGTTCGCAGTATAAGTAGTGGGTGAAAGAGCCATTAATGCACATACCCCTTTTCACATTTCTTCGGGGCGAAGCCCCTTAATAGATATGCGCATAGCCGCCGCCAATGGATTACTAGGGCCTCGAAAGGAGAGCTACCTACCACTTCGCCTGGCACCCGGCTACCGGCCAAAGCCAATTCTGAAACTGCAACGTATTTCCAAAATCCTCATCGACTACGAGCCGCTGCTACGCGAGATCAGCACTCGATCAAACTCATTCTGGGACATTATGCGCAGAGTGCTTTAGCATGGACATAAAAAGCTAGCTGGGGTCCACGGCTGTCTATTCGAATGCGTCTCATTCTCTACTTCCCGTGTCCTGATGAGGGAGATTTTAGATGCAGAATATGAGATAGCAGCGCCCGCGTATGGTATCCTATCCTAGGGAACGCGGTGCAAATTTAGTCATGAGGATAATACGAAGAAACCTACGCTGGGGCCCCAAGTATCAGCGCCAGCTTCGGTGATGAGAGGAGCTTGTGGAATGGACGCCCTTCACAAAGCACCTTGACCTTAAGACTGAAATCGCCTCGCAAGGACGATTCCAGTTATCCCATAATATAGGCGACGGGCGTCAGAATAATGTGCTATCACGTAGAAAGTGGGTAACGGATTGGATCAACGCCATATCAAAGGATGGGATGCTTGACGATAAAGAAGAGTCGTTATTCGTTACGGAGGAAGGCGACCTGCCCTAGAGCTAGCTATATACACCTACTACACCAAGAACGTTTCTCAAAATACCCTCGAGCGGTCCACGAATATCCACCGATGGCCATCCATATAGGGATATTGCCAGTTCCATCCATACATTTTTGTACGGCGGTGGATGGACGTCAACCCACTCCACGGGGGTGCTTGGTCGCGTAGATTGCGTTGCTTTGACCTCTGAATATGTAGTCGAAGAAGGCACCGCTGAACCGCAGCATGTCAGGTAGCTCCTGCGCTGTGTCGGCAGTGAGTCAGCGACCGCCGCAACGGGGACCCGGGACTGACACTTACCTGACGGGCTTGTTCGACTGGCCGCCGCCGCCGGTCTTGCCTTTCCTCTTCTTCATGACCAATTCAACCCAGAGCTTCTTTGCCCGCTCGGCCTTGTCGCGGAAGTCGGGCTTGGCCGCCCTCGGCGACCAGCACGGCACGCGCATTTCCGCGATGGGCAGCAGGACGCAGTCTGCATGGCCGAAGAACTTGTTCTCGCCGAACCGGCGCACCATGAACGCCAAGGCAGTACGCCAAGGGGCCAGGGACGAGGCGAGGTCGAACACGCGAAGGTGAGAATGTTCCCACGATATTATAGGGACAATGAAAGTACAAGCACTTACTTGGCTAGGCCAAGCCCTATCAACTGAGCGTTCACCCCTTGTATACACCCACCCGGACCCGGGGATCCGATGCCTGGACCCGTAACCTCGAGGACCCGGCCCCCTGTTTGTTCCATACCGGGTCTTGCCTCATTGGCTAATTAAATGATTGATTTGGTTATCTCCGCAGCCCCACTTATGCTGCATATTTTGATATAGCAAAGACAGTTTCTGCAATTATTAATGGCAGTTTTTAATTCTTTATATTTTAATTAGTTCTGCAATTTCGCCAAAGTTTTCGCTACAGATATAAGATATATAAAGGGTGCTTAGGCATATAGGTGGTAGGGAGTTAACGACTATGTTTTCGCAGTAGCCGTACGACGGCCACGTACCCGTTTTCTACGGCCCACGACAGTGGCGTCTGGCCGTCATTATCCTTCGCCTTAATAGAGGCGCCTTTATCAAGTAACAGCTTTACGATAGCCTCGTGCCCCTTTTTTACGGCCCGTAACAGCGGCGTCAGGCCGTAATTATTTTTCGTTTCAATAGCAGCGCCTTTATCAAGCAATAGCTTGACGATAGCCTCGTGCCCCTCCTCTGCGGCCCACAACAGCGGCGTCCAGCCATTATTACCTTTTACCTCCATAGCGGCGCCTTTATCGAGCAATAGCCTCATAATGCCCTCGTGCCCCTCCCTTGCGGCCCATAACAGCGGCGTCCGGCCGTAATTATCTTTTGCCTCGATGGCGGCGCCTTTATCGAGCAATAGCCTCATAATGCCCTCGTGCCCGTTTTCTGCAGCACGTGACAGCGGCGTCAGGCCGTCATTATTTTTTGCTTCTACAATGGCGCCTTTATCGAGTAACAGCTTCATAACGCCCTCGTGCCCCCACCCTGCGGCCCATAACAGCGGCGTCTCGCCGTTGTCACTCT
The DNA here is from genome assembly GCA_004155035.1 of Monosporascus sp. 5C6A. Classification (NCBI taxonomy): domain Eukaryota; kingdom Fungi; phylum Ascomycota; class Sordariomycetes; order Xylariales; genus Monosporascus; species Monosporascus sp. 5C6A. The sequence goes on from QJOB01000787.1 coordinate 261,583, forward strand.
TTACCTCGATGGCGATGCCTTTATTTTCGGTAACTAGATCATCCATTACCCTCAGTGCTTCCTCATCCGCCTCTGTCCACGGGTTGTGGCCTGGATAAGTGTCCATGCTTCTCAATGCTGCTTTATACACCTTGACAGCTTTTTGGAGATTCTTCCCCGCGTCTTCGTATCTTTCCATTCCATTCAACAACACTCCGAAATTCCATAATCTGGTAGCTTTGTCCAGATCATGTTGCAATCTTGTCCTCGGCCGCTTAGCCCCCTTTCGGTTGTTTATGAAGCATTCATAATCCTGATCTTGCGATTTGCGTTGAGATACATCCCAGTCCCAGACAAGCAGTAAATCAATTGGAAAGGTTCCGATCGGTCGTAAAAGGTTCGTCCACTTGGTGGCTGTACGTTGCACCTCGTCTGTGAGGGGAAATGCAATCATTATAACTGCTGAATAACCGCTGCATGGCCTGATGATTGTAGGTTTCGATGCTCCTTGTAGAAGACAAACGACATCCCCTTTCTGGACGTGTTTTGCCGAGGTCTGGAGGGTGAATAGAGAGCTCTGTGTCCTTTTGGTGACGGAATGCGTCTTCTTCCAAGTAATGCTAATGTTCTGTCTGTCACCTTGAATATCATCTCTGGAGGATACTTCGCCAATGATGCGGCCTTTGCCCCTAATTACCGCTACATCGTGCTTGTCCCAAGTGTCCACAGACATTTGGTTGGAGAGGGAGAATTGGACAAGCTTCCGAAAGACTTTTTTCCATGAAGTCCGGTAGTTGGCCGATAACCCCGCCGCGCTGGGGTCATCGGAACTCATACCGAGCAAGGCATAAACCTTGTCGTGGCGTTTTGTAGCCTTGCGGGTGTGGTACATATCCACCAGTTCACTTAGAGGGCGGATGCAGAGGGAAAACCTGCCTGATTGACTCATTTGGTGTCTATGCCGGAAGATTGCGCCTTGTATGAGATAGGTTATCGGAGGGATCAGACCTTGTAAATCTGGGCACGTGTTGTAGGATAGATTCAATGCGTTGACGCCCAAGTAGAACGCGTATCCGTCAATTTCCGAAAGACCACATTTAATCAGGATATGTCGAGCTGCGGCAACCTCCTGCAGAACCTGGATCAAATTTCGTCAGAAAACTTGTACCCAGAATCGTTCACTACCTGCCACGTACCCAGATGCGCTGAAACCATGGCCGTTCAAGCAGGGTAAGGATCGCTTGGTGGTGCTGGTTCGGTTTGTCGGTAACGGGATGCATGCGCTGCTCTTCGGCGGCATTGCGTAGTGCTTCAAACGCCTGGTCGCTATCACCTGCCGCCTCTCCAAGCCAGACGATAACGCAATTAGCGTTGGCATAAATCTTCGCCATAAACTGAACTTGCTGTCCCTTTTCGTCGTTATCTTCTTGGTTGATGCAGATAGCATCTATCCATATGATTCGCTCGAGAAGGCGATCCCGAAGATATGACAGCGCTGTGTAAAGGTTTGTCGTGACGAGCAAGCAGCGGCCGTTTCCGGTGAGGGGGTCGTTACTTTCGTTATCTGACTGGATATAGATGGGCTGTCGGTTGTCCTCGGAGCCCCACACATACGATAAGGCCTCGTATCGATGTATCCCTGGGCCTGGTTTCTGCAGAGGGTATTCGAAGATTCGGCACTGTATGGGGGCCTTTTTGTTTTCGTGCGGCATCAGGCGAAGCAAGCGAATACTGCCATGCTCCAACAAAGGAGAATAGCGGTATGAGGATGTCGAGAGCGCATATTCCGCGGTCGGCCTTGCCTGATCGGTAGTCCTTGAGGCTACCCTGTGGGACTTGGGCTCGAGCTCCAACCGCGCAGACGTGGGAGCGGGGTGGTCCGGTCGATTTCTCTCCGTCTCCGACTGCTCCATAGGTCCCTGTTCTGGCGGGGCTACCCGACGAATGGACCAAAAGGCGGACAGACAGCACCTTGGACGAGGGAAAGCGACGTTCTGGGATGGACAGACAGATTGCGGTGACGTGGGGATGTTTAAAGTGGTTATCCCGCAGGTGAAGAGGAGAGTAACACATTCTCAAAAGGGGAGCACATTGTAAAGGTGCCCAGCTCAGGTCACGTGCCGGGGCATTGCTGAAGCCCCGCATTGTCGCCTACTGAGGATTGCTCCTGTGGACCCCAACCCCCTGCACATGAGACCCCACCAGCCAGCCCGAGCCATCATTTCACTTCCTCGCGGAAGTCTTCGCCCAATAAAGAAGCAATTCCAACAGCCTTCTTTTCCACTGCCTTGGCGCCTTACAGCTCCCCACCCCCTGAGGACCTACTGTCGCCCCGCTTTCCTCCCTCCCTGCGGTGGCCCCCATTACCCTCCTCTATGAAGAGTCTCGAGATCCTCGACGCGTGCCGCCAGTCCCATTGACGGTCTCAAGGACTCCGGAAGCTTCGCGCCTCCGTTTAGGGTTTGCATTACCCACCCACCCACGTTAAAATTTCTACCTACGGGTACCCGTGGGTGGGTAAAAATTAACGTGGGTGGTTAATAAGGGTGCGTGGGTAGAATGAAAATACCTACGGATTAATTACCCGTAGGTATTTAAAGTGCGAAATAAGTAACTACTTATGGATATTTATTCGAAACTTAAATGTATATTATGAAAATGCGATGTAAATTAAATTTTGTAATAATTAAGAAATTTATGTAATTTTAACTTGTATGTTATATAGTATGTTTTTACGTATTAATTTGCATATTAATTTATGTATTAATTTGTAATTTAACGTTAAATTATTATATTTGTAAAACTTTAACGACGATTGTAATTCGGTATTAATTTAATTTATTATTTTTTGTAAGTTAAGCGAAAATACGTTAAATAAAAAGTTATTTATAAAGGTTTTAAGGATAATAAGATAAACTTTCGGGATATATATTAGTGTTACTGTTAATTTTATTTTTCGTTTAGGAGCCGAATAAAAAACGGGGTTTTCGAATTATTACGTTGTTATGTTATTTTAAAGTTAGGCCGGGCCGGGAAAATAAAGCGATTAAGATTTACAAATATTACGGTTATGGTAACTAAAGGAAATTACTTTTTTTAATATGCCAATAACCGGAAGATAAAAGTAAAAAACGCTTTTAAGAAAATAGCTAAACCGGCGAAGTTTATGTTTAAAATTAAAAAGGAAATAAAAAATTAATACGAAAATTAATACGTAAAGAAGTATATATAATTTAACTTACCGGAATTTATAGGATTTAAAGCATAATTTAAGTTTGTTAGTAATCCGTGGAAATAATTTTAACTAGGTTTAAATATTAAAAAGTTAAAGTTTAATTAAGTTAATTAAAAGTTTTTTTTTCGTTATCCGTTATTTAAAAATTAATATTATTAAAGTAATAAAGGTATTAAAAAATAAAAACAATTTAAGTTTTTTTAAGCTTTTTATTACGGACAAAATTAAGAATATTTAACTTAATTTCGGATATTAAGTTATTATTACGTAATTTATAGGAGTTTTTTTGGTTTTGTAATATAAAGCTTATAAAAATTTTTGGAAAAACTTAATTTAATAAATATAGGCGTAAGAAAGTTAATGTTAAAAGATAAGATTTAAAGTTAAATAACGAATATGCGTATTAATTTACGTATTAATCCGTTAATTTACCGTTTATCTTTTTTTAACGAGAACTTTATAATTTTTATATTTTAACGAAAGCGTTTTCCGTTTAACATGTTTAAAAATTATATTGGTAATTATGCGGGTAAAGTACTTAATATATAAAAAAAGCGAATTAAAATAAAAATTAAATTAAAGCTTACGATTAAATAATTTAAAAATTATTAATTTAACATATAATATAAAAAAAGTACGATAAAAAAATTGAAAAAGTTAAGAAACTAAAAAGAAGGATAACTTATTTTTTTAATTTAAAATAACATAATATCGAATTTTTCCGAAGTAAATATTAATAATTCGAGAAACTTTTCCGTTATAATATATGCCGTATTATTAATTATTAACGTTAATTTATTATAATAAGACAATTTGTTCGTTTTTCAATAGTTCGTTTTTGGAAATAAATTTTTATTTTTCGTTAATAAACGTTTAAGGAAAGTTATTATTTAAATTAAAAATTTCGTAAGATAATTAACCCGAATTGCCCGTAATTACTCTAATTACCTTAAAACGTAATTTAAGATTAATATTATATTAAGCAACCAGTTATTCCGGGTATTTGTTTTATAAACGGTTAAAAATAATTAATACGGAGATTAATACGGGGATTTGTACGTAGTAAAATATAAATAAACAAAAAATATATAACAAATTATTAACGGTTTTGGTAATATTATGGTAAGCTTTACTTTGGATTATAAGATCCGGTTCCGGGTAATTTTTATTTTAAACCGCTTTATTTCGGTAAATTTTAGCTTGTAATATTTGTTAAGTATTTTTTACAACCTTTTTATTAGGATTTTCGCGAAAAAGCTTTTCGTTTTATTATTGCGTTTTCGTAATATTTTTGTTATTTAAAAGCGCGTCGTTAAGTTTATAATATTTGCGAAAACGTTTATTATCTGTTTTTCCGGTAAACGATATGATATTAAAATAATAATAAGGTATAGATTAATATAGCGATTAATACGCGTTAAATTAGAAATACGGGTATATATATTTTTATTAAGTACTTAAGGCATAAAAAGGTAATTTTATTACTTAATATTAAATTTATTTTAAATTAATTGTTAATATTAAGTAAATGTTATATAATTAATGCGATAATAATAACGTAAAAGAAAACTTAATACCTTGTTATTTTACGTAATTCTTTTCCGATTCGGTAAAAAATAAGCTAGAATTAATTGCTAATAATAAAGATAAAGTTGCGTAATTAACGTAATTAAAAAACCGAAAAAAGCAAATATTTTATAATTTGATAAAAATATTTCAAAAAGGAAATTTGTTACTTAATAAAAAAGTTAAAAAAATTATAAATGGGTGTATGCATAATTTATTAAATAAAAAAATTGGCTAAACTTCGGGTAATTTTTAAAGGTATTAGGAATTGGTTTTTTATATAATATTAAGGAAAAAACTTAGGTTTATTTGTTTATAAATATCCCTAACAAGTTAAAAACTTTTCGGGTAAATAATGATTTTTTTCCGCATAAATTGCATATAAGTTATTGTTGGTAAATAACGTTACCAATTTATTTTCCGTTACTTCCTGTAATACTTTTAATACGAACCGTTAAATTTTAAAACTTTTATTCGGTTATATATTATGTATGATTTCCCGTATTATAAGCTAAAAACGGGATTTCGGTATTAATAAGCTGTATGATTTTTAAATTTTTTTAGTTTTTCGTAATGTTATAAGTTTTTTAAAATTACTTTCGTATTAATTACCGTATTAATCTGTAATTTACTGCCAGGTTTAAAACGGTATTACCGGGTTTGGGTTTGCGTTTTAAGTTTTGCTTTTTATAATTAACGATATCGTTTATTTTATTTAAGAATTTGCTTTCGCCTTTACTTAGCAATTTTTTATTTAGACGCAAAAGCGGTCCGTAGTTGTTACCGGGATAATTTTATGCCGGTATTTATATGCCGTATAAAAAACTTTTTAATAATAATTTTCGTCGTTTGAATTATATTTTTCGTTATTTAAATTTCCGCAGTAAAAATTTCGTTATTTAAAGAAGTTAATTTTAAATTATTAGAATTAATATTAGAAGTATCGGATTAACTAATAAAATAAATTAACCGTTCCGTATTGTTTAATAAGCGATATAGTAAAGGTATGACTTTATTATATATAAGGGAAGATATTTCGGCTGTATAGGTTTTAAAAAAAAAATTAAAAATTAAAATAGAAAAAAGTTTAAAATAAAATAAAAACCCTAACCCGAAGATCCGGAAAAAAGTAAGCGTTATTAATATAGGCCGGGTTATATATAACCCGTTTATAATTGTTTCTTTATATAACTTAACGTACTTTTTTATTTTTATTTAAGCTTTTTATTTTTACTTAAGCCGCCCGTTTTAATTAAAAGTTTTAACTTATTAATTGTATATGTTTCCTTTTTAATAACTTAATTTTTTAATTTATAAAATAATATTAAAAAGTTATATAAAATTAAGATTTTAATATAATGCCGTTATTTTATTATGGTAATTTTTTTAAGTTTAACATTACCGATAATAAATATTATGAATTAAGCTTTATTAAAAATAAAGCTTTCGAAATGGAAAACTAGTTATGGTTAATAAATAATATTATATATAACGAAAACGAAAACAAAAACGAAAACGAATTTAAACCTAACTTTAGGGAAAAACCGAACGTCGAAAACGAGATTTCTGACGACGAAATCCTTAATAAGGTTATTAACGAATTCGAAAAAAATTACATTTAAAAAAAGAAATTTTACGAAATAAACAATAACGAATTAAAAGAAAAAAAATACGAATTCAGTTTAAGAAATAGAGAAGCTTTCGACAAATCGGATTATAAGTCGAATAATAAATAAGTTAGGCTTTTAATTAAATAAAAAACAAGTATGCGGGCTTATAATAATAACTGACAAAGTAAAAACGATATACTGCTTTAACGATTTAATATTTCGATATGTTATATTTATAAAACGGAAAGCGGCGAGAAATTTAAGGTATAATTTATGCAATAATAATAATTCCAAAAATGAATAACTTTCGATAACAAGGTAAATGGAATGTTTTTTAATAAAATCTTTGTTTTCAATTAAAAGTTTCTGTATTAGGAAAGCTGGCTATAAAGCGCGATTTTAAAAACGGGTTAGCTACTAATAATTTATATAACTTGTTATAAAATACGGATATATCCGAAATTAAGTAAAAATAATAATAGTATTACTGCGTTAAAAAATTATATAAACAATAAATTATGCAAAAAAAAACTCGAAATAAAAAAATATAAACCGTTATAAATTTTATTATAAGTCGAATTCTTTTTTATGTTATACGTATTAATTATCTTTATTAATTATCCTATTAATTATCCGTATTAATTATAATTTTTAATAATATCCGTTTTATACGGCCGGAATTTTATTCGAAAATAACCGTTTTATAATTAAAATGTAAGTTAATATATATATATTTTTGTATTTTATTAAGAACCTGCAATTTATCAATTAGGTACGGTATATATGCCTTACGTATTAATTTTTAAAATCCCGGGTATTTAAAGATAAATATGAAAAGTACACAAAAAAAGTTATACGTTTAAAGTTAAAAAATATTCCCTCCGAATTTTACGTTTCGGTAATTACTAACGTTTGGATTTTTCTTAGTTTAACATATATTTTCCAAGGCGTATATGTCTATTTTATCGAGAAAAATTAGATGTTTAAAAACGTTTTTATTAATATTAACCTATGCGAAAATAAAAAAAGGGGAGTTAAATATTTAAAAGTTTTATACCGCATTAAAAAATACGGGTTTTATATTAAAATTTAAGTAATTAAAGCAAATAATGGAACGAATTTCGGTATAAAACATTTCAAGAAATGCATAAAAAAATAAATAAATACGGGTATAAATAAACGGGGCAAACCATTTCCATTATTTTTCGCATTTCTTGCAAAATATTTACAAATAACTTTTTATGCGGTTAAAAGTTGTAAAAGGAATAAAAAAAATTAAATGGGCTTAAAAATAAAAAAGAACGCCAAAAAAAACCCAAATTAAGCAAATTAAGTTTAATACAGCCGATCGGATAATAAAAAAGGTATGTTTAATTTTGTTATTTATTTATTTCGTAAATAGCAAGTATCGTATTAATTCCCGTATTAATTTTTATATTAATTATTTTTTAATAACCCATTTTAAATTAAATAATTCGCGATATATATTAATCTTAATATAAAGCGTTAATAACGTTTTAAATATATCTAGATTAATCTTAAAAGAAAGGGTTTGCTAAATATTTAATTATTATTACAAATTATTCGAAACGTGAAAACTTATTAGAGTTCCGTAATGTATATGCTTGTCCGGGTTTGTCAATTAAAGCCTGTAATCAAGGAATACATACATTGCAAAAATATACATAATTTCGAAATGTTAAAAATTACTTAAAATATTATCGATTATTTAATCGACATTTACAAACCGTTCGTTTTATTAATTAACTTATTTGGCTTTTCGAAAGCGACAAATTATAGTTATATTCTTATAAAGTTTAAAATTATAAAAAGCATCTTAATGAATACGTAACTTATTTAAATAATTAAATTTCTGCTGGTACCCCTTAACTTTACCTTAAAAAATTACGTTAAGGCGTTTAGGAATATTCGGATTTTTACGAATGTTACATTAAGAAAACGTTTTAAAAAAATAAGTATTACCTTATTTTTGTAATGTTTTTATATCCTTTATCGGATTTGAAAATAAATCTTTATTTCGATAGGTAAAGAAAGTTTTTGGGCTAGTCGTTTATAAATAATTATTTTCGTGACGAAATAATTCGTTACTTTAAAAGTACTTACAAGTTTTATTACGAAAAGTACGGAAATAACGTAACGAAATTACTTAATAGATAGCATATTAATCGAAGCCTTTCGGAGATTATAATCGAAAATGTTAAAACTTTTTAAAAAATATATATTTATTTTTTGCAAGTTTTTTTTTATATCCGTATTTACTATTTATTAATTATAAGGTAGCTTTTTAAGTATATCAATTTCCGATAAGACTTAACTTTAGTTTTAGGAAAAAGTTATCGATTATTTTTTAAAAATGCGTAAGTTAAAAATAGCTTTCGATATACGGATTAATACGTTAATTAATACGTATGTAAGCTTATTTTTTAATTAAGATATTTTTTTATTTTAGCGGAAGATTAAAAGGCTATTTCTTAGGTTAATCGTACTTGCCTATAACCATTTTTATATTTAAGCCGTTACGGTTTGATAAAACGAACATAATTTTAAGTTAAATTAATTTAATCATATTACCGTTCCGAAATATCGTACCTTATGTTCCAAGTTAGCCTTTTTATCGTAACCTATCTGCGAAATAGGCTAGAAGATCTAAAACCTGATGTTTGGTACGACTTTACGGAAAACGATCGATTTATGTAAACTACGGAACGTCGAGAAAAAAAAATCCAGGAAACCTTTTATACGAAATTTTCAAAAAAATAGGGCTTATACGTTACCTACCTTATTACCGGTATTATCGGTAAAATCAATAACAATTCCTAACCCGCTTTTTAAACCGCTATACTACGAGTCGATAACGGAACAACCTTAAATATAATTAATTTCTTACCGAAAAAATAATTTCATAATAAGATTACCATAAAGCAAAAACCCGACTTAACGTTACCTTTAATTAACGTAAACGCTAAAAAGCAGATAAAGGTTAAAAACGTTATAATAATTAAACCAACAAAAAAACGCAAAAAAAAGCTTACAATAGTTTTAAAAAGTCGTTATAACCCGTTCGGAAAAATGTACCGACGAGGAATAAATGTACTATAAGCTAATTTATACGTTTTCAATAATATAGTTAGTTAATTATTAATATTATTTTGTTATACGATTTTTCTTATATGCGTAGGTATATAGATTTTTTAATTATTTATACATTTTAAATACCGCTATTTTTAATATTAATTTATGTTATAATTTCCGTTATATTCGTAAATATATTCAAAAAAATTTAACATTAATAATTTTTTTAAGAAAAATAAATTTATTAAATTACTTAAAATAACCTTATTATAATTAACTATTATATATATAACATATAACAAATTTTTTTATTATCGTATTTCGTCGTAATTATACCTTATTAGTTAATTTTAATTAATTATTTTCCATTTCAATATTATTTTCTAAATACGATAAGTAACTTTTTAGTTATAACGCATATAAAAACTTATAAATGCATACTTATATTAATCTACGTATTAATCGCCGTATTAATTGATATATTAATTTAAATTTAGAACCGCACGTAACTTTAATTACCAAAAACGTTAGAAATAGATTTTTAATTAAAAGCAAAAACAAAATCAAAGGCCTAATCAAAGGCAAAAGCAAAGCCGTAATTAAGAAAAAAACTTCTGTAAATATAACTGGTTAAACCAAAAAGGCCAGAAGATGGAAGCCCGGTAGTAAATACTTTATGTTTTATTTATTAATATTTATTAATTTTTTTTTCTTTTTAACGGTTATATTTCAAAAAATTAAGCGTTATTAAAAAAACCGGATTGCTTATCCCCAAAACCTCGTTTCGCCGTTTTATACGCGAAATTACTTAAAATATAAACGGAACAGACTTACGTTTTAAAAATCTGCCTTAAATACTTTTTAAGAAACCATTAAATTAATATTAATTACGTTATATACCGGTATGTTAATTTTTTCGATTTGTATATTAATTAATGTATTAATTACGTATAATCGCAAATTTATATTATATTTATAGTAAACGTATAACCTTAATGCAAAAGGATATACAGCTGGTATATTAAGTAACCGGAATTATGGGTCCGGTTAGCCATATTAATCGCCCTTAACCTGAAACGTCCAAACTTAAGTTTCGTAATAATATCGAAGCTTAACGGGAAACCGTTATCGAAAAATAACTAAAAAAAACCCGCCGAAAATAAAATATATAATACCGTAATAAGCGACTTTAAAAACTTTAACGCCGCCGTAAACAATTCGAGGTTTAAAATGTTATCAAAAAAATAACAAGTTTTTAATTAAAACCTCGACGTACTTTATAAACAAATTATAAATAAGAATAACGATTTCTCGGATTTAAGTTCGGCATTATCGGGTAATAATAATTAATATTAAAATTAATACTAGGATTAATACGTTATTTAGGTTTTTGTTTAACGTTAGGTTACAAATCAAAATCTAAATTAGTACGTAAATTAATACGTAAGAACGTATTATAAAACATGTAGGCTAAAAATACATAAATTAATACGCCTTATCAATAAATTTACTTTCGGAATAAAAAATATTCTTTATTCGTTATATTTTAAGGCTATTTAAATTTTTACCCGTAGGTACCCACGGGTGGTTAAATTTTGGATACCCGTGGGTGGGTAATTTTTGAAAATGCCAAGCCTACCCACGGATACCCACCTACGCGTGTGGGTGGGTGGGTGGGTATCCGTGGGTACCCACCGCACACCCTACCTCCGTTTTGCGACAAGCATCCTGGCCCCAGAGATTTTAAGCGCTGGGCGGCAGCGTCTGGAGCTCGCACACATGCCGGGAATGGCTTTGCGGCTCAAGCGTTTTGTATATTATTATTGGCCTCTAATCTAACCGTCGGCATCTAGACTGACCTCACATCCCGTGTATGCTGATACACGCTGTAACAAAGCCACCGTCATCCAAAAATAGCCCTTAGGATTTTGTTATAGTAGAATACATTGGATGACAAGCGCACACGGCGTCAGCGCCAAAACTGGCTTACATGGTTAGTGCTCAGAACTCTTGTTAAGCGAAAAAAGGCGACACCCATTTTGCCTTAATTACGAACGCTCTATAGAGGAAGGGATAGCGCTTAGCATCGATATATGTCGCATAGCTGTCGGCTAGCCGGGTATGCTATTGCACACTAACTAAGGAAGGCTACGCTCTGATCGGTGGATATATGTTCCGTTGCTAGGCTACACAAAAGCAATACGCGTGCAGAGAAGCTGCGCAATTAGCTGAATGGAATAACGCAACTAGCATCCCCTATATCCGATAATTAAGAGTTTTATTCACTTAATTTGACATTATTATCAATTAATTAACTCTTATTAAAACGATATAGGCTATAGCCCACTGCCAGTCCGTACCTAGAGCTCGAGCCCACTGCCAGTACGCATCTACAGCTCAACTCGTTGCCAATACACACCTCCAGCTCGAACCCACTGCCAGTACGTACCTTCAGTTCGAGCTTACTGCCAATACGTATCCCTACTTCGAGCCACTGCTAGTCCGTACTTACAGCTTGAAGCCGCTGCAAGTACGTACCTTTAGTTCAAATCCGTTGTTAATATACCTTTACAGTTCGAACTTACTGCCAATATACCGTATTTTCCTTCGAAATTCGGCCAAAGCTAATGACGGCTTCTAACCACATAAAGCCTAGCTTTGCAGTAAGTTGCACCCATCCACGGCTTTTAGCCGCTTATAGCCTAGCTGCCGCTTATGGCGAATATCAGACTTCGACTTTCGCCACGGGCTACTATACGTAATAATAAGAAACCGTATGTTTCCAAAGAAGCCCATTCAATATGTGATATTCAACGTAGCTTAAGAGACAGGTCTCTTCCTGTTACTGTATATGTAATAATAGGACCCCTTAGCCTTAGATTAGTAAATTCCACGCTTTGCCGCCTCCCTGGGCTACGCTCGAAGACCTTTAAGGACCGTATTATTAAGCATACGGTTCTTATTAAACGTATTAAACGCTTTTATTTTTTTTTAAAAAAGCTAGAGGTTTTAACTTGGCTATATATATATTTAATTCTATTTACAACTTACTTAACGCGTTCGAAAAGTAATTTGTTAGCTTTTTTTTCTGGTTATTACTTTCCTATATATATAAAAGCTTAAACGTTTTTTAAAATTCCTTTTATTACTATTGAATAATAATAAAAGGAACAATCCTTTATCTTTAAATACCTTTTCCGATATACGCTATCTTAATATCTCCAACTTAAAACGAAGTTATTTTAAAAATTTCTTAAAATTAGATTATAACGTTATTCTATTATAATTATATGGTTGCATAAATATAAACGCTGTATATAAGAAACAACGTATTTTCGGACGGCCTTTATTTTTTCGAATAAGTAATTCCAAAAGTTCTTTTAACGACATTCTATTATACGAAAGCGTATTATTAAATTAACTATACGCCTTCCGGATAAAGCAATTAAAATCGTTAATAACTTCCTATGCTTTATATAACGTATATTATAACCGTAACCGTATCCGAAAAACTTAACTAATAAAATGAAATATATCTTTAACTTTTTTCCTGAATTTAACTTTTGCCTTATATTTAACTATTTTTTACGTTTCCAAATTCTTAATATAAATAAAACTCCGCTTCCGTTTAAATATGTAAATAATTATATATACAGTTTTAAAGGCCTCTGAACCGTTACCGCGAAATCGGATTGCAATAAGTGGAATTAAAAGTAAGTTACGTTAATCTCTTTTATATAGACTAATAAAAAAAGCCGGGAAAAATTAAAACCTATAATCATTTTCCGCGGCGCTTCCGGAAACCGTTTCCAAATATCTAACGGAAAAAAAAGCAATACGTAACCGGCGTAAAGGTCCTATTTAACGAAAAAACTTATAACAACGAAAAGATTATAACAAATATCGTAAATAATCTTAAAAAGTACGCGGATAAGGAAAATATATTATTAGTTATAAACGTAACAACGTTTTATAAAATCCTGAAAACCATGGAACTTCTTTGCGGCTATAGGATTATTACCGCGTTTATTTTACCTGGTTATATAAGTTTTTTCCAGTTTTTAAATATAACTATTAATAACCTTTTTAAAAAATAACTCGCTAAATTCGCAGGTAAATATATCGCGAAAAAAAAGGACGAGCACCTTTAGCAATACGGAAATCCCATGATATAAAGTATTTCAAACCGCCGTATCATAATTACCTATATCTGTCAGATATAGGGGATGTTAGTTGCGTTATTGTATTCAGCTAATTGTGCCACTTCTCAGTACACGTACAGCTTTTGTATAGCCTAACAACGGAACAATTATCTTCCGATTAGAGCGTAGCCTTTTTTAATTAGGGCGCTTTAGCGTACCTGGCTAGCTAATACACCCCCTTAACGTTTTAAAGAATTCGGGGCGTTAATTATTACACCTTATTACTTTTTAAAGCCATAGCCTTCTATTTAACTTTTTCTCCGGTAATTGTATCTTTTTAATTAATCAATTCCTTATTAGAAATTGTTTTTAACGTTTTCCTCCCATAATCTAAGACTTTTGTAATATCTATTAATCCTAGCTGCTTTTTAAAATACTTAAAAGCTTTACGTGATAGGGCTTTAATTAATCCATTAGTTAATATATTATTTATAGACGTATAATCCATTTTGATTAAGTTCTTTTTTATTGTTTTTCGTAATTAATAATTATGTATATTTACTTATTGCAGCTTTGTTTTTAATAAGGCGACGTCGGCGTTAATAAGCCGTATAGTTTGCTAATTATCGTACTATAAATTTAACGGTTTTGTATATAAGTTAACTTTTAATTTTTTAATTAGTTTAAAGGTAAATAAGGCTTTTTTAGTAATTTACGTAAGGGATAATAATTTCGTTTCGGTTGTGAAAGTAATTATTGTATCTTGTTTATTCGTACGTTATTTTATAATTTCCCCAAACAGCTTTATAATATAAGTTTGGAAGTTTTTTCGATCGAATGTATTATTTGCAAAAGAAGCGTCGTTTTAGGTATTTAAGGAGTTTTTGCCGCTTAATTGTAACGTTAACGTTTTAATGCCGATTAGGTACCGTATAACGCGATTAGCTGTTTTATAATGTACGTTATTAAAGTTCTGGTTAAATTGGGTAAGTTTGGATATTGTAAAAGATATATTAAGTTGCGTATAGACCGTAATATAAAGAATAAAACCGATTTTTTTGGTATTTATTGATAAAGTTTAAATAGGTTAAATTAAGATTCGATAATAATTCGGCGTTCGTTATAGGTGTTTTTAAAAAGTTATTTAAACTTTTTTTAGGAACTAAGTTAATTAACTTATTTATAAAATCGGATTGGGATAACTAGATTTTTCGGTTAAGTTTGTTTTTAATTATTTCGATATTTAGAAATTATTATAAGTTTTTATTTTCTGTAAGGATGTACCGGTTTTGTATTTACTGGATTAATCGATTAACGAAGGCTTGGTTTTTTTTTGTTATATGCGGCGACAATATCGTCAGCGTAGAAGAAAAGTAGCACTTTTTAATAAATAAAGTAACAGAATTTATAAGAAACGGGGTTAAGTTCCAAGTTTTTAAACGTGTTAATGAAATCTTTTTATTATAACGTAGCATACAAGCGAACCGCCGACACAAGCGAACCGCTTGTTTTTTCTTGGCACTTCAACTATCCAAGTTTAATCATTTATTTCTTAATACCAACAATATAGAACGGCTTACAAAAGAATCGAGGATAAACTTAGCTATTTAAGCTAGAAAAAAAAACCCAAAACTTAGTTATAAACGTTTTCATACGATATATAACGTTCCCGAAACTACTTTAAGAAACCGATGTAACGATACCGTTTTCCGAGCCGATATAATTTCTAATTCGCGAAAATTGACGCCGATCAAAAAAATATCGATTGTCGAAAGAATTCTTAACTTAGATACGTAAGCGTTTTCTGTCCGGCTTTAATATGTTGAAGATATGGCGAATTTGTTACTTGCCCAGCGTGTCGCCGATCGCGTCGGGGTTAACTGGGCGTCGAACTTTGTTCGACGGCAAAAAAAATTCAAAACGCGTTTAAATCGAAAAATCGATTATTAAAGGGTATTATGCGAAAATCCGGAAGTATTTTGCAAATGGTTCGAGCTGGTTCGGGTTACGATTGCAAAATACGGCATCGTAGAAGAAGATATTTATAATTTTAACGAAACGGGATTTTTAATAAGGCTTTTCATAATATATAGTATGGTAGTTATAAGCGCCGAAAAACGTAAAAAACTTAAATAGGCGCAATAAAGCAATCGGGAATAGGTTACAGTTATATAGGTTATTAATTTGCAAAGTTAAGTTATATTATTATTTTTTATTTTAACGGGGAAAACTTACCTTGGATTTTGGTATCGCGATAACTTATTATTATCCCATTAAAAGGTCGGGATTAGTTATAATAGTTAAATAACGAACGAATTAAGTTTAAAATAAATCTAGCATTTTAATAAATATATTCGAACGCATACGAAAGGAACGAAACGTTTCTTTATCTTCGACGGTTACGAAAGTTACTATTCGATAAAATTCGAAAAATATTGCGCGAATAACAACATTATTACGTTTTGCATGTTTTTTTATTTTTCTTATCGGTTTTAACTTTTCGACGTATTCTACTTTTCCGTTTTAAAACGCGCGTATACGCTTTATATCGAAAATTTAATGCGACGTTACCATACCTATATCGCTAAGGAAGATTTTCTCGCCGGTTTTTTCGACGCGTTTAAAGCCGTTATGACGTCCGATAATATCAAGTCCGGCTTTACAAAAGCTGGATTTGTTCCATTTAATCTTAATAACGTTCTTTCCGATTTGGAAATTCCTCCAGTTATACCTACGTCGACCGTATCGCCGCTTACCTCCGCCGGTTCCATTCTTTCCCCACCATCGAAGACCTTTCGAAATATCTAAGAAATAAAAAAACAGGGACAATACTTGCAAAGAAAAATTAAAAATTACCAAGGGAGCTCGCCGACAAAGATGGTTAAATCGGTTAATCTTTTGATAAAAAATAACTTGATATTTCTGCACAAAACGTTTTTCTTAAAAAAAAAAACCGCCAAATTTCGCGAAACCAACCATTTTCTTAGCAAACGCCGAAAAACCAAAAACAAACGTCTTCAAAAAGGAGGAACACTTACTATACAAAAGGAACAAACTCTTCTGGCCGAAAAAGAAAAAAGTAGTGAAAAAATACAGCCAATAACAGCTGAAAGTAATCGTCGCAAAAGGGTTAAAACGAAAAAACGGAAATGTGGCGTTTGCGGTAAGCCTGGACATAATGCGCGTACTTGTAAAAAAGTTATAAATACGTCTAGCGAAAACGAATCCGATTAATTTGAATTAATTTAATGCATTATTGTTAAAAAATAAATAAATAAACTTGGATAATTAAAGTTACCAAGAAAAAACGAGCGGTTCGCTTATGTCGGCGGTTCGCTTGTGTCCTACGTTAGTAATAGCGATTTTTTAAAGCCGTATAAGGCCTTTTTAATTAGGAGTATTTTGTTACTTTAGGGATATTTCGGGGGTATTTTTATAAAGATTTTATAAAGTAGGTTTGCGTTAACAAAGGCGTTTATAGCGTTATATTACTTAAATTTTAGGTTAAACTTAACTGTAATAGTTATTAAGGCTTTAAAGGATTTTCCGGTTAGGGTAAATACGTATATATCGTTATAAATAGTAAGTTATTAATTATTTCGTATTACGAAACGGGCTTTGTATTTTTGGAATTAGTTATATTTATTAAACTTATAAACGTATATTTATATATACCTTAGGATTTGTTTTTTTTAGTAACGGACTGATCGACGGTTTTCTAGGATTATATATCCCTGTAACTTTGTAAGTAGGCTTTTTTAATTTTTAGAAATAACTTTTTTAACGGGTATGTATTTAGTTTTTTATGGCTTTTCGGAAGTAGCGGTAAGTTTTGTCTATATCCCTGGCCCTATAACCTAAGTAATACTTTTACTTTCAATTTTATTTTTGGTATATTAAAGTTTTTCCGATTAAAATGGTATATATTTCGAGTTTTTATTTGTTTTAAACTTCCGTAGCTTACCGGCCGGTTATTAATCGTATTTATAAAGTAAATTAACCGTTTTGTATTAAATGCGGTTTTTTATATCTTATAACCATATTTAATAATATTATTTTGGTACGGAATATACGAGAAGCTTACGTTTACAACTTATAAGGTGCTTTTATTTTTTACCGTTATAATAGGTTAAATAACTTGATAAAAGCTTAAAGCCGTTTTTATTTTTCTATTAAAGTAATGATTATAACAGTTATTAGGATAGACGTTAGCGGTAGTAATAGTTTAAGGGACGGAAATGGTTCGAATATAACGGTCGTACAAGGATAATCAATTTTTTACGCGCAGGTTTATTTTTTTTTATTCCGTACGTTTTTTTGGACGTTTGTATTACTTTGAAGTTATTCCTTTTATTTAGCCGGTAATTAAATTGTTTTATTTAGGTTTTTATCTTTTTTTATATATATATAAGGTGGTTATGGGCCTAATTAAGTACGTAAATCTGTCGAAGTAAATTTTGTAGTTTGTTTTCGGTAACGTAAAAGAAATCGTTTTTTAAGTTTTTGATATTATCTGAAAAGGTAATCTTTTCGTTAAATTATACGTTTCGAATGGTAATCATTTTGTTTATTAACGGGTTTTAAATTTCGTAAATATTAATTAATCGGTAACTAATGAGAAAGCTTATTTACATTTTAAGATTTAACTTTTGGAGTTTTTTTTTATGGTAACGGTCGTTATAACGTAGGCCATATAGCCATAAGTTTGCAAATAAGCCTGTTAAGATTTGCGATCAAGTATTGGAACGTTATTTTTGTATGTTAAATAAGTATAGTAAATTTCGTATAAGGTTTATTAAAAAAACGTATTTAGAGGTACGGTTATATAGGTATACTGCCGTTTTGAAAATGTATATGATTAGAAACGTAAGTAATTTAACGTTATTTCGTATAGTAGTCGTTTTTTTCTTGATTATATTCTTTAAACGTTTTGCATTTCCGTTTTGGGCCTGGGTATACGGTATTAAAGGCTTAAGCTTAATGTTAAAAAAAGGCGATTGGAGGATATTTCGAAGCAGGTGATCTTTTAGAATTTTATTGTCGTATTCGATTATTTATAA
The DNA here is from genome assembly GCA_004155035.1 of Monosporascus sp. 5C6A. Classification (NCBI taxonomy): domain Eukaryota; kingdom Fungi; phylum Ascomycota; class Sordariomycetes; order Xylariales; genus Monosporascus; species Monosporascus sp. 5C6A. The sequence goes on from QJOB01000787.1 coordinate 280,268, forward strand.
AAAGATTTTGTTTTAATTTTTTAAAACGCTTAATAAGTATTGAAACGTAATAATTAATATATTTTGCTTTCGGTTCTTAAGGTAAATATCCTAAATAAAGCCTAAATATCTATCGGTAACGGATATAACATATATATATTTTTTAGGGTTTTTTTCGAAATTAACGAAGTTAATAGTTATTTTCTGTCCTAATTAAAAGGTTTCCTTTTTAAGCTCGTAGCGTATTTGTTTTTTTAGCTTTCGCCTTGCCACATGCCTAATATTCGATAATTGTAAAAATTTTCAATCTAACTTTTTTTAGTATGGAATTGTAATTAAGCTATTACTTTAAGGCCTGGATAGCTTAATTGCAAGTGTTATAGAGTACCGTTATCTATACGCGGCGGTTTAGTTAACGTTTTATTTATAAGTAGCTAAGGCTATAGGAAACGTTATTACGTTAATATCTTCGATAACAAACTAATTACATTTGTTTGTTAAAGTAACCACAATTTGGTTATATTTGTTTCAAATGTAATTCTTAATTTTTCGGTTATCTTATTAATAATCTTTTTTTCGGAGCTATTAAAGTAATATTAAATTAAAAGCGAATTGCTTGTAATAAGCTACGTTATATAGCCGTAATGCTTTCGTACCGCTAGAGCTTCGTAATAATATATCAACTTTTTTATACCCTTTAATCGGGATAAAGTTGTTATTTACGTATACCCCGTTGCTTTATACGGTTGGTCTGAAATTTAGGAACCTATTAATAAGGTTAAAAACGTATATTGTAAACCTTAAGTCCAGAATGGATAAATTCCGTAAAAAGTAAGACGAGACGCTTATGGCATTTTTTTGATTAGTAATTAGAAAACCGCTAGGATTCGTTTTACTTTCTTTAGGAGTTAATTAGTTTTTATAGTTGCTTTATTTATAGATTTCGATAAATAGTCGATTTCCTTTTTTAAAAATTGATTAAAATTAATTTGTTACTAGACTAACTTTACTATATCGATATTAAAGCGGAAACTAATTAAAATCTTATTAAGAAACGTATTATAATATTTAGATAATTTATAAAACAGCTTTAAATAAGCTTTATAACGTATACCTTAAGCATTTGATTTTTTACGTTTTCGCTTACTAATACTTCTGTCCGTATTAAAACTTTTACGGTTACCTCGTTTTAGTTTTCCAAGGGTTTTATTTTACGGTTAACGGTTAATAGGTTTGCTTTTTTTTTTTAATCGAGGTTATTTTAATTAGTAAAATCTACAAAATCCCCGTGGAAAGTCGGAAACGATGCCTTTATATTTCGAGGGATAGAGGAAAAATGGGTTATGGTCCAGTAATCCAGAAAATTAACCGTTACCTTTTGGTAATTAATCGTTTTATTATTAATTTCGGCCTTTTTTACTATCTGGAAAGTAATTGTCTAGGTTTTCACGATAGGACCCAAAGTTATATATAAATCGTTAACCTATATAACTGTTGTTTTTATTTTTAGAACGTCGTATTGTTATCCCTAAGTTATTATTTTTTGTTATTTTATAATCCACTCGTTTAGCTTCTTTCTTAACTTTACGGTTTATTTTAACCTTTTTCGATATTTTCGTTAGGTATTAATTAAAAATTTGTTATCGTATACCTTACCGGATTCGGCTAGTTTAGTATATTATTTCCGTAAGTTTTTCTTTAAAAAAATTTGTTTTTTTAATTACTGGAGATATAAACTTCAGGACTTATTTCGTAAAATCGTTAATATTCTTTCGGAAAATATTATACTTGCGGTTCTTATAAATGTACGCCGTAAAGTTCTGATTATAAGCTTATCTATTTTCGGTTGTTATTTTAAAGGTATTTGTTAGGTGCCTTATAAGGTTGTTTTTTTCGGTAATATTTTTAAAAATAAGGAAAAGAATAAGGTATTAGTTCGCGTTATATAGCAAATTCGTCTTTTCGGATAAAAGATTATATCGGGTTTTATAAGTTTAACAAACCACGGAAATAATTAATTAAGATTGATAAAGTTTTATATATCAAACGCGTACGTTTTAAATTGGAATTCGTTTTTAAAGCGGTTCTAATCTTTAAGTCCTTTATAAATAATAAAAAATGTAAACGGTACGGTCGTTATTATTGTTATTAAAATATATTAAAATAATTATTACTAATATATAGCTTATATCGTTTTAATAACAATTAATTAATTAATAATTGTTTATATTAAGCGAATAAGATTTTTAATTATTAGATATAAGGGATATCAGTTACGTTGTTATATTTAGCTAATTATGTTATTTCTTAATACGCGTATAGATTTTATATAGCCTAGCAACGGAACAATTATCCTCCGATCAAAGCGTAGCCTTCTTCAGTTAGGGCGCTTTAGCGCACCTAGCTAGCTAATAATATCGTTCAACAAATTTAAAAACGTTTTTTTAAAACGGAAACACTTAATACGAAAAATATTCCGTAACTATAGGATTAACATTCGCCCTAACAGCAGTAAAAATAATTTTATCGATATTAAAGATATAGCAAAAATCAATTTTACAAAATAGGAAACGGCAAAAAATAACGTTCCGAAAAAGTATAAAATTATTTCCGAAACCCTTAATATATACCACCGTTTTTACCACGTAGCCGAAGATTATTTTCGGTAACACGTTAACTAAAAGCAATTTATAGTTCTTAAATTAATAAAAACATATAAAACTAATAATTTAAAAGCAGCTAGAAAAAAATTACTTAATTAAAGCTTTTTTAAAAAAAAGTTATTTAGGAAGAACTAGCTGTAATTATATAAATAACTATTTCAACACTATAACAATTATCATAATATATAACACCTTGCAAAGCCACAGGAAAAGCAACAGGAAAGGCGATAGGAAAGGCGACAGGAAGCTTCAAGGAACCCTGGGTCCCATTAGATGGCAAAAAATCCACATACAATTTGTATGGGTGGCATTGGAAATAACATGTTGCCACCCTTGGCGCCAAGCCGTTAGCTTTGGCCGAATTTCGAGAGTTAATACGGTACGTTTATAATTCGAACCTACTGCCAGTACGTACTTACAGCTTAAACCCGTTATTAAATATACGTTTACAGTTTAAACCCACTGCTAGTACGTACCTACAGTTCGAACCTGTTATTAATATATATTTCCAGCTTTAGCCTACTGCCAGTCCGTATTTATAGCTCGAACTTATTACTAATACGTACCGTCACTTCGAGCCTACTGCCAGTTAATACCTACAGTGCGAACCCGCTACAAGTACCACTATGAGTCATGAAGAAAACATATGAAGCTCAGATGGATAATCTCTGCGCATCGACAGCCGAGGGGAATTAGGCTGTCCTTTTAGGCAATACCCTGCCATTGCATTTGCATCTAGGTGTCCTATCTTGTCTTCCTAATCCCGGCCTCTATCTAACCCTCGGCGCCCATATGACTGTCTATTCACAGAATCCCTATTCCTGGCGGTTGACTAATCATTGTTTAGCAGGCCCCGTGGTATGGGCCCCAACAACCTGGCGGTTTTAGTATCCAGACGCCGCTGGGAAGTAGGGCTCCTCTCTCAAGCAAGGCATCTTGCACCCAGAGATACTGGTCGACTGGTGGACTCAGCCGAAGAGCTTATCGAGCCACTTCTCGAAGGCGTTCCTACGGCCTATTAGCGACACACATGTCTCAATTCCCAACTAGAACAAAAGGAAAACTCACTTCGGGGGCGTCGGCACGTAGTTCCTCTCGTACTCCTCGACCTCGGCGAGGTTCTTATGCAGGTTGACCTCGGCAGGCTTGTGCACCCTGGTCTTGTGGTAGAGCTTGTATCCGAGGAACAGGATCGGGCAGATGAAGACCATGGTGTATCTATCGCGAAGGCATAACAGTCAACAACGGGGTGCATATCCAACCGTTCGTCCTTTTGGGACGGGGGATAATGGGTAACGGCGTGGCCGGTAGCAGGACTCACGAGAAGAGGAAGTTGGGCACGTTCCACATGCCTGGTAGGAACACGGTGTAACCGCCGACAAAGGTCATGATGAAGGTGATGATGCCGGCGTAGTAGGCGCCGTAGGGCTGGAACCAGGACTTGTAGGGCAGGTCGTCGCGGCTCATGCCCTGCGCCATGAGGGCGCGGCGGAAGCAGAGGTAGGTGACGCACATGCATGTGAAGTTGATGAGCTGGGAAGCGGTGACGAGGGCGACGAACCAGTTGAGCACGACGGCGGCGTTGTTGCTCACGGACAGGAAGGCGAGCAGCGAGATGAGCATGACGACGCCGACGCAGTACACCGGCACACCGTTCCGCGTGACCTTGCGCATCAACCGCGGAGCCTTGCCCTCGAGCGCCAGCCCATACAGCGAGCGCGACGCGCAGTACACGTAGCTGTTGCCCGCCGAGAAGGCGGCCGTGAGCACCATGGCGTTGACGATGTGGGGCAGCACCGGGATTCCCATGCGGTTCATGGCGACGACGTAGGGCGAAGCCGCGGCGCCGGGCCGTCCCATCTCGAACGCCTCCACCATCTCCTCGTCGTTGTATGGCGTGAGGATCCCAACGCAGAGAGAACCCAGCACGAAGAAGGCGGTCAAGCGGTAGAACACGGCGTTGAACGCCCTGGGCATAACGGAGCGGGGGTTCTCGGCCTCACCGGCGGACATCGAGACGTAGTCAGGGCCGGCTATCGTGAACGACGCTAGTATAAGGCATTGTAAGAAGCCTTGGAATTTACCGAGCTTGCCCGTACTGTAATACTCCGTAAAGGGGCCGGGTTCGTACCAGAACTTGAAACCGAAGGCGTCGTGCTGGGGGTTGGCGCCGACCATAACGAGGAAAGTGAAGATGATCAGGCCGACGATGAGCAGGAATTTTCCAATCGCGGCCCAGAATTCCGTCTCGCCGTAGTACTTGACCGCAGCAAAGTTGATGATGGTGTAGAGGACGATCACAATGGCGACTATGACTCCGGTGGGCACGACGTCGCTCCAGTACGTGATGATAACATTGCAGGCCGTGATCTCGAACGGGACCATAGCGGCCTCGAAAACGAAGAAGTTCCACCCGGTCATGAACCCGAACGCCTCGTCCACGTAGCGCCCGGCGAATCGGATGAACGGGGACGAGATGGGCAAGTAGGTGACCATTTCCGCCAGGCACATCGTGACGGCCAGGATGACGGTACACCAAAAGGAAAAAGCGATGAATAGACTGGCGGGACCGCCCTGCATCAAGCCTCGGCCGATCTGAACGTACAGCGCCGTGCCGATGGTCCCACCGATACCGATCAATTGGATGTGGCGCGCTTTCAGTGTCCGGTGGACGGAGGCGCCATGGCCGATTGAACCCACAACGCTGGCCGGTCGGTCGATGGCGTCTTTCTCCATATCACCAGCATGCCTGTCGCTCCCGTATCCAGGGGGCGAGTAATTCGAATGGTCGATGCCCGAGGACCTCATCGTGGTTCACGTTCTTTGCTTTGTTGGGTTGCTGACTACGTTCTCAATACGGACTTTGCCTGTAGCTGCGCGCAGTGTCTGGACTGCCGAAGAGTGATTTGAGGAGTAGTGAAAAGAACTCGGTTACAAATTCCATGGGGTATAGAACTTTCGGCCCGCAACTCTCAGGTCCTTCCCGGTCCAACTCGCCGCCTTATTCCGTTGCAACTTAGGCAAGCCTAATGTGTAGCAATTAAAGGGGAAAACCGGGTGAATTGAGGAGATGGGAAAGATTGAAGCCAACTGTGAGACAGCACCGCCTATTTCTTGACAGGAAACCAGGAACCCTCCCGCAACACGGCTGGCATATAGACGGTAGCCACAGTCCCTACGGTGATCCGGTGCCATGGTTTTATTGGTTACACCATGGGAGACCGGGAGGACCGGTAGGGTATCATGCATCCCACGGCACCATTTCTGCGTCAAAAGATTTATCGAAAGGCTTGGCAGCCGTCGATCTTCGTTGACAATGAAAAGTGGGATGTCACCCGGCATGCAATGCACGGAGAACTTGTGGTCAGCTCGATTAGCCCATGAGTCGATATAGCTGTTGCGAACCGTGAAGCCACAGCTCATTTTACAATCGACAGATTGTTTAGAGAGGCTGGCTTTAGGTATACCCGAGGGTACTGTCTGGCATCCAAAGAGCTCCTTTGTAGGACCCTAATCTGGCATCGCGCGGAGTTTAACCTTGGAGGGGTTGCCAGCGGAAAATACGCACACTAGCTGAGTTAGGTATAAGCAAGGAGCAATAGGTGAAATCTTACATGTTGGTTGCAAGGGGGTATTCCCCGGTGGTGGGCTTGATAGGTGACTTGCGTGTAACAACGGTCCTCCCAAAGCCTTGTGCAACAAGATCGGCTGTGAGAGCGGTCGCCTGTCACTAGTCTTATCGAGTTTTGGCTGCCAATCGGTGTGCACAGGTGACAAGGGCGCCCAGACATCATGGTTCCTTGAAGATTGCGCACCTCCATCCTATCTCCTCGACTGCGATTTGAGCACAGCCGTATCTGGAGCGGCTACAGCATTAACCTTATACGGAAGGTGGAACCACATTATCTCCGTTATTGCTCTGTTTGATTAGTTGTTAATATCTACTTTTCTGAAGCACAGATCAGAAATGCACTTGCCAGTTACGGTTGTGCTCAATTCGCAGTCGAGGGGGTATAGGCAAATGTCTCTCGCCTTGGCATGCGCGGGCACACCGGGCTACAACGGATAAGGCAAGACCACGATTCCAACCAGGCCTTGCTAACCAGGTGCAGGGGCGGCACTGTGAAAATACTGAATAGTGCGCTTCGGTGTTTAAATTCAGCCTTCTAAGACGGCGAGGCAAAAAGGTAAAAGCGAAAAGGTAGAAAGTTAAATCAAATGGGGCGTTAAAGCTACAACACCCGAAGTTGACGCGTGCAGAGACTTTTCTGGCCCGCCTTAGCCTCGGCCATCCGCAAACGGTCCAGGGGCACACAGGATCAGTGACGGTTACCCTCTACCTTGCTTCCGAATCTAGAATTGTGTCTAATCGGTCGCTCAAGACTTCGGCAACGCTCTCGCCCACCGAACTGGCGAACTCCCTTGATTGGAACAGGATGCCTAATTCTTGACTTGTGAACCAGCTGGCACGGTCCATGTTTCCGGAACCGAGGACGGTGTATTGGCCGTCGACAATGGTCAATTTGAGATGAGATTGTACTGGCTCTTCCAGTGGTCGCGTAGCCGAATCTCGCGTCGCCGGGTGGAAGTAGGATATTTTCAGTTTGCCTAAGCGCGAATACTGCGCCTCCAAATCGACTGTCGAGCCTGAGTCCCCCCCAGCCTCAGCTTTTGAGATGCGAGCTTGACGTTGCCTATATCTTCTGATGAAGGAGTTGAGACACATTGACGTCGTCGTTCCGGCTGTGATGATTTGTTCTAGAACCATCATCGCCTTGCTGGTTACTATGGTCACGTTAATACCCCGCTGGAGCGCCTCCAGGAGCGCATCGATAACGGCGGAAGATGTCAGGTTAGGTGTCTGCAAGTAGATTGTACTTTGGGCAATATCTAAGAGGTGTAATATGGCGCAGTTTAGGGGGGTTGCCGGAGGCGTCGCTGTCGATTGCCACGGAAATGGGCGGAATTGAGGGTTGCGATGATGCGAAGACGGCAACAGTATCGTGGGTGTCATACCCACATCTAGACGTTTGAACAGAGTGGCGGGGCTCTCAATAGACGTCAGACCAATCCTACCAGTACCTGAAGTTATTCGAGTTATGCTGTCTCGCTGTTCGAAATCGCTTCGGTCGCCCATGCCATCTCCGGTATCCTGCTCCCATACACCCCAATAAAACTGCATTAACCGGCTCACTGCGTCCCCCGTAATCTGAACGCAGCCTTCCAGCCATGGTTCCCAGCTAACATTGCAGCTAGGCATGAAGGCACGGCGGCGATCAATTATCAAGAACTTAGGGTGCATGACGCTGAAGGGCAGAAAGAACAGAGTCTTCACCTGGAGGTCAATGCGGCCTGCTTCCAGAAGCTCCGGGGCGGGCAACCCGAGTTTGGTTGGCCATTGCGATGGCGGATAGACATACCCAGCCCTCGAAGAGGTGTGAAACAACTTCTGGAAAGGCGATCTGGATGAGAAGCATATCCGTATCCTCAAGGGCGGGAAGAGATGGGCATCCGACCCCGCTGCGCTCTCATTGCGGATCTCCTCGCGACGGTGCTCGGCAAGCTTCGTCAAGATCTCGTTCAACGCGCTTAGCGTAGATGACGGAGCCCAGAAACAGGTCACGAGGATCACTTCGCGTTCCGCCTCTAAGATGGCTGGGAGCAGAGTCCGCGTATAAATCGAGGCCCCGGTGCCTATCTCGAATGACTCCGGGCGCGACGTGCAGACCAGAGATTCTGGATCTGAGACGTGGTAATTGGGCAGGTCATCGGCCTGCTCTGCGGAACGTTCTTTGAGTGTTGCTTTCCATTTCTCCTTGAAGTCAGAAAGCAGGTCCATCGGGGAAGAAGGAGCCACACCAGGCGATTGAACATCTACGTTCGATTCTATCCGTGGGCGCAAGGTTCCTGGGCCGGTAGATGTCGTAGTAGCGTTGTTAATGGCAGGTTTGTCCCTGGCGCGGACCCGCCAATGGGATGAAGCGCTGGGATCCATGCGCTGCAGCATGGTACCGGGGGTAGTGAAAGCTCCATCGGCATAATGAAGTCCATAGCGGTGCATCATCAGGTTAATTACCATGAACATTGAGTTTGAAGTGAGACTCGAATAGAAACCTTCTGCGGCCCAACTCATAGCGAGATCCATCCTTAATCTACAACAACACCGGCCGACCTGGGAGTTATTGATAAGTTACGGTTAGATATGTAAGCCAGCTGGAAACGCCGTATTGCGAAAATGTGAGCCACTCTTCTTCCTCTTTCCCGGAGCCTTTAGGGTCGCATATCATTTTGGAACTTTTGACCGCTCCTTTGGTATTAATACGTCAAATGGCCAAGTATATGGTATATAAGAGGAGAATATCATGCTGCCAGAAAAGCTATCATACATCATGGGTCATACCCGGTTTCTTAGCCCGACATGAGTTGCTCGAAACAGGGGATCATGCTGGGTAAGTTGAGATACCTGAAAGAATTCGAAGGGCTGCATGCGCGCTTCCCGTGAAAGAGCATATGAGCCCTCAGGGGTGGAAACCACGCAGAGCGGAACCTGAACTCTATGCTTGGGTCAAATATAGATAGGGATGAGCTTTCTCTATCCCATACCAACGGTATATCCGGTGCTTAGTATCTGGTGCGGTAATAATCCTTTACCTTGCGCCAGGAACAGCCTCAAAGGGACCCCTTACACCCCTCGACTGCCTGGGCATCTATGCGATTTATGGTTGAGCGCAGAGCCGCTACTCCCATCTCAACTACCCACCAAGCAGGGAACCTAAGCCTAATATGTTTCCGAATGAGGGATCCAGCCGGAGGCATACCGCCATCAGACGCGCCGAAGCGGGTATCTCTGATTAGGAGAAATAGCCCGAGCGACCGGCCCGGAAGGGCTGCGGGCACGGACCTGGCTCGTGGGTTCGCGGGAGTGGTATACTGTCGGAAAAATGAGTAATACAATGCGTAGCGGGAAAGGGCTGAGACAGCATACAGCGGAGCTGATGATGAGATTTATTGGCGCCGCGATGGATGCTGTTGGTAGGTTGCATATTTAGTGTGCATATGGTGTAGTCGTGCATATGGGTTCTGCCGGTTAGCTTCCAGTTCTTTCTCGGTTCGTTCTTGTTCTTATTCTAGTCGTTCTCTTTACATCGCCAGTCAAATGGGAGAAAAAAAAGTTAGATATCATGCACTATCCGCCGTCCATCCTTCCGTCTATGCTCAGAAACAATGAAAACATGCATACGATTGCATCATGGATCCTGCGTGTCCCAGAAAGCCCCCAGAAAGCTTTCTCAGAGAATCACACCTCCCCAAACTCACCAACCGCGTCGTATGCATTAGAACACCGACCCGGACTAGGTCGATCAACCTACCCTTACGAGCAAGTACAAACCAGCCTTGTTGAGTTCCGCTTGTCGCTCTTCAATGTATGTACATAGTCGGGCAACCCCTTACAGCAAGTCCCGCTTGACGAAGGCCTCCCGCATGGCACGTCCCAGACCAGCCGGCGACCGCTCCACGACGACACCGGCAGCCTCCAGCGCCTTGATCTTGGAGTCAGCACCGCCCTTGCCGCCGGACACGATGGCGCCGGCGTGGCCCATGCGTCGGCCCGGGGGCGCGCTGATACCGGCGATAAAGCTGACAACGGGCTTGCCGCCGTTGACGGTGTTGTTCTCACGTAGGAAGTCGGCGGCGTCCTCTTCGGCCGAGCCGCCGATCTCGCCGATCATGATGATGCCGTCCGTTTCCTCGTCCTTGAGGAAGACCTTGAGACAGTCGATGAAGTTGGTCCCGCTGAAGGGGTCGCCGCCGATACCGACAACCAGAGACTGACCGAGGCCGGCCTGCGTCGTCTGGTTGACGGCCTCGTAGGTCAGGGTTCCGGAACGCGAGACGATACCGATGCGGCCGCGCTTGTGAATGAAGCCGGGCATGATCCCGATCTTGCATTGACCGGGAGCGATGATACCGGGACAGTTAGGGCCCACAAGACGGGTCTTGGATTGCGACTTCAGCATATGGGTGATGCGAACCATGTCTAAAATCAGGTTAGACAACATGAAGCGGCAACAGGTCTCATCAAGACAGTGGGGGCATACCATGCTGGGGAATACCCTCAGTGATGCAGACAACTAGTGGGACTTCTGCGACAATGGCTTCCTCAATACCTGCAGCGGCCAGCGGAGGACTGTGGAATGAGAAAGCTTTGTTAACCAGCTATTTCCGGGCAATTCTGTAGACGCGCGTTCTATAGGACTCACGGGACGAAGATAGCAGTGGCATCGGCGCCAGTTTCCTTCACGGCCTCCGCGACATTTCCGAAGACAGGCAGACCGAGATGTTCCTGGCCAGCCTTCTTGGGGTTTGTGCCTCCAACGACCTTGGTACCTGATAGGTGTATTCGTGTTAGAGTCGGTTGAGGCTCTCGTAGGTCATACATCGGTGGTTCTATTTACCATATTCAATGGCTTGCTGAGCGTGGAAACTGTAACGTGGTATCATAAGCTAGCGCCTTTCATACCTGCGCATTGGGATGAAACTTACGTTCCCTGCTTTCCGGTGAAACCCTGAAAGACGACCTTGGTGTCCGAGTTGATGCGCAGGTTGTCAATGGTTTGAGAATAAGGAGAGGTCGAGGAGCTGTACGTCCTCCGAGATAGCTGGCGCAGGACAGCAGCACCTGGCCGCATACGTCTTGGGAATGCCTGCATCTTCGATAAGGACGCCTACGTAGCAACTGTAAAAGTCGAACGAAAGAACTCCCGCTAGACGGGTAACCAAAAGGTATCGAGGGTGTTAGGGGCTAGGTAGGAAGGGAAAAGCGAGGCTGTTGAGTTGCGTTGCGATAATTGGAGTTATTTTTATGACAGCAGCGACGACCACAACGACGAGGTTGCAGTCAAGATTGGAGAAGCTTGAACCCCAAAAATGCGAGATGACCTCCTTGCAACAAATCAGGTTCCAGACATCCAGCATGAGCGGGCCCTTGAATTACCAGGTCGAGTTAGTTGAATTCTAAAACAAAGCCGTGAAGGTAGAGAGTTACAGCTTCTGTCCCAGGTTGGTTTTCAGTGCGCTTTTTGCCGGTAGCTCGGGACAAAATGCCCGGTACAACCCGATAAATTTCTTACGCTGACTTTTTGTCACCGGGTTCAGTATGAGACAGTCAGTCGTCATATGCGCCTTATCTGCTTATCTAGAAGGAACAGCTGTCAGCCGTCCTTCCGACAAGTGGCACTATTCAAGTCTAGGCATTGATTACATAAGACGCCATGATTTCATCAGGCATGAGCTGGTCAAAGCTTGCAACGCGTTTGCCTTGGGGGGCCTGATTCAGAGCGCAGGTATGAAGTAGCTTTGTACACCCACATCGCCTTGCCGTTGCTGCTTCATCATCATTAATCTGACCTTTGTCGATGTGTTGACGTATCACCACCACCGCCGCTCTCCCCACGACATTCATATCTTAATTCACCAGCTTGACGTTAAATAAGCGACTCGATATTCGTCTTTAGCTGAAGAGTTCTAGTTATTTTCATTTTGTTTCACCCGGCCCGGTCCTCACCTTATCGAGATGGTGAGCTCACCCTGGACATTGTCCCAACCATCATCAACAAGTTATTAACATGCTTCACCCAGGGTCAAAACCAGTCTGGTATGGGCGGCGGCCATGATGGCAAGGACGACAAAGACAAGAAGGTATGTCTAGCTGTTACTCGATTACACTTGTCCCCACCGCAACATCATGCAACATAGCTATCTATGTGCGGCGCAGTAGTCCTAGTTGGATTATTGACATGATACAATCCAACAATAGAAGGACAAACCCAAGTACGAGCCACCTCCCAGGCCTACCACCCGTGTCGGTCGCAAGAAGAGAAAGCAGGCTGGCACCTCCGCTGCTGCCAAGCTCCCTCCAGTCTACCCAACTAGCCGATGCAAACTCCGCCTACTTCGAATGCAGCGCATCCACGATCACCTGCTGCTGGAGGAAGAATATGTCGAGAATCAGGAGCGCTTGAGGAAGGCAAAGGCAACCAAGGATAGCAACGCACCTACCTCCGAACTCGATGCTGCCGACAGGAATGCCGACGAGCGGAGCCGTGTTGATGATATGCGTGGAAGCCCCATGGGCGTCGGTACTCTGGAGGAGATGATCGATGATGATCATGCCATCGTTTCGAGCACCACCGGGCCCGAATATTACGTCAGCATCATGAGTTTTGTGGACAAAGACCTTCTCGAGCCAGGCGCATCCGTGCTGCTGCATCATAAGAGCGTCTCTATCGTCGGTGTTCTTACGGATGACACGGATCCCGCAGTCAACGTCATGAAGCTTGACAAGGCACCCACAGAGTCATACGCCGATATTGGTGGCTTAGAGCAGCAGATCCAGGAAGTGAGAGAGTCTGTCGAGCTGCCGCTACTGCACCCCGAGCTTTACGAAGAGATGGGCATCAAGCCCCCGAAGGGTGTCATCCTCTACGGTGCTCCGGGCACAGGAAAGACGTTACTAGCAAAGGCTGTGGCGAATCAAACTTCAGCTACGTTCTTGCGTATCGTTGGAAGTGAACTTATCCAGAAGTATCTGGGTGACGGGCCTCGACTTGTCCGCCAGCTCTTCCAGGTGAGTTCCTCCTCCCGTATTTGCTAAATAGTTCCTGCTAACCATCAAAGGTGGCCGGCGAAAACGCTCCTTCTATCGTGTTTATTGACGAAATCGATGCCATTGGTACGAAGCGATATGAGTCAACATCCGGTGGTGAGCGCGAGGTCCAGCGAACCATGTTGGAGCTCCTCAACCAGCTTGACGGTTTCGACGACCGAGGCGACGTCAAGGTTATCATGGCGACCAACAAGATCGAGACGCTCGACCCCGCTCTGATCCGCCCGGGCCGTATCGACCGGAAGATCCTCTTCGAGAACCCGGACCAGAACACGAAGCGCAAGATCTTCAACCTGCACACGAGCAAGATGAACCTCAACGAGGACGTCGACCTCGACGAGTTCATCGCCCAGAAGGACGACCTCTCTGGCGCCGACATCAAGGCCATCTGCTCCGAGGCGGGCCTGTTGGCACTCCGCGAGCGCCGTATGAGGGTGCAGATGGCGGACTTCAGGGCCGCGAGGGAGAGGGTCCTGCGCACCAAGCAGGAGGGCGAGCCCGAGGGTCTTTATCTCTAATGTTACTACCTGGACTGTATTCTAGCGGGTTTCCGAGGGTAAAGCTGCGAATCCCTTCGGCAGAGTTACTGGAGGTCGAGAGTCGACGGTAATAGAGAGGTTTTACCGTTATTGGATTGTTCATCTAACTGTGAAGTGCTATTGTAGCCTGCGCTCATAACCCTATTTAAGTTGCACACCCATTGGCGGTATTCGTAAGACCATGACAAGTATGCCTTTTCTGGGCATTTGAATACTATATGTATCAACGTAATATCCGAAAATCCCCTACTGACTGCCTAGGTACGTATACACTGGTAGACAACGAGATATCGAATCGCTCGGATCACAGACTGTTCCATGAATTTGCTCGGCCCACGCAGGCCCGGGTCGGAACTCTAAACCAAACGTCCCGTCTCCACATCCGCCCGGATCGGAGCCTATAACAACGGGTCGTGCCACTACTCCGCCCCCTATCAGGTTAGAATCAGTCGTCCTCTTGACTCCTCTGCCATCCATCCTATCGAGTCTTTGGGAAATGCGTCCGTCATCTTAAGCGTGGCGGCGGGCAGGAGGCGAAAGGGTGGTGCCGGTGGAGGCCTCAAGGGTAGCCGGGGCAGCAGCCATCGATCAGGTGTGAAGTGAGGGGAGAGGGGCCGGCCCCGGGAAGTCCGGTCGAGGATTATGGGGGTTGTGTGGGGACGAATGCGGGTACGGGAGTATCGTAAATTGCTGGGAGGGCCGGGGGACAGTGTGCTGTGTGAATGATGTGGGACGGGTTATTTAACGCAGTGTTGTATGTGCTTGCTGCTTCTGTGTTAGACTTTTAGGTCGGGTGCTTAGTAAGGTTGTTATTAATGGGCCGTGATCATAAAGACGCGTCGCATAGTTATCGCTAAAAGTAAACTACTGAGCTGATTTGTAACTTACATAGCAGAAGGATTATATTTCGTAACTGCATATGCCAATAGCCTCAGCTGTCTTACATCTACTAGGCAATTTAAGGGATTTCAAGTCTTACCTTTGGCTGCGCAAGGCGGCACATCACGGCAGGTGCTACCCACCTGGCCCATACGATTATGTATATGTTGCAAGCCATTGCACCTCGCGGATCTCGATTATCGACAGCGACATATACACTGGACTGAGCTTTTACCGCGATACACTGTCCTTTTCCGCCAATTTCCTGGGAAAGCCTTTACTGACATCTCCTCCACCTGACTTCAGTCAATCTGGCCCCCTGTTATAGAGTGCTTGCTCGGAGAGTTTAATGTGTGGTATTCGACTACAATAATACCCAGAGTCGAAGCTTTATCGGTGGTTCCGAGTAGTCCTGGTAAGAAAGGGCTGAAGTCCGGATGTGACGGCAGCCCTTTCCCGACGGTGCCTCACGAGAACATGTTTCCTAGCGACGAATCACATGGTTGAACCCAAGCAATCTTCATGGATCGCATCGTGATGTTTTCCATACTATGACGAGGAATGGAGATCCTGCTGTGATCTTACGGCCCCGCTGATATGTGATTAGAGACACCGTACTGCTCGCGCCGATAGTGGTTGTCTCACCCGTATTTACATTCCCAGTCGATTTCATGTTGCCATGTAACCCTTTCCGCTGTGAGACACGCATGGTACTGACTTTCGTAGATCACACTATGGCGGGTGTAGATTTCTGTTATTTCTGCGTGATATCCACATGCTTCGGCTCGTGCGTCGTACGTGTCAGTATTCCGCTTTATCACAGTGTTTACTTCCTGCTCTGTTCAGTCGTTTACTACATGGCTTTCTTCCGCATAGACAGGTGACATGAGGGGACTTACTGCCATTGTGGCCGTTCTTATCTATGGGTATTATGGACAGCTTATCAGAGCAGTTCGATCCAATACTCACGGTCTGACAAACGCCTTCGACCGCGATGCAACATTGCAGGGGGTGAAGTCCGTTTGCTATACTTATGTGACTACCATATTAGTTACATTACCAGATGAAAACACGTCTGCGCCAGATGGTCAAGGTTGGTCTTCACCTTCTATGTAGTTGGAGGCCATATTAATGAGGAGGAAGACACAGCCAGTGTTCCGGGCCACACGGGTAGGCCGTCAAGCGCTGCCAGCGGTGGAGAAACAGCTACCGGAACCATCCCGATCGGCAATCATAATTCTCCATCGTTGTCGGATTTGACTTCACCACCTACCAACGGTCCCGGCAAGCCTAGTGGTCCTGGGTCAACACCATCAGGAACTCGCAGGCCATCTGAGGAGGGGCCTAGGTCGTCCTCTGTTACTGGGACGCAACCTAGCGGCAGTCCAAGTCCTTCCAACGCCAGTCCCATCACGAGTTCCCAAATAACCTCTCTAACCGGCACTTCCACGTCAACGCCCAGAACGACGACTTCCGCCCTCTCGATAGTCCTGCTGAGCGTTCAGCTGAAGGCCAGGAACGCAACGAGCCCTAGCCCAGTGAAGCCTAGGCGCCGATGGCCTAGCGTTAGTCTTTGGGCACGGCAGGATGAATCACTAGGCACGCCGGATCCGGTTAGGAGTTCGGGTTTCGTGGGTAACTCGACCATCCAGAATCCCGAAAACTGCACCGAAGCCGAATGGTACGTGCAAAGCGCCGGCGGCCTGCAGCCTGTGACGAGGAGGTTCCTTTCGGTAGAACCTGGCGTGGATTATATCAGTCTGTCCGACTACCCGGGGGGCACTATTTCCACCTTGTTCATGGTTGTTGATGGCATTCTCGTCTGGGAAAATGCTGCGTTTTATGAAGGAGCAGCAGGATTTTGTCAGGTCAGAAACGGGACGGTCTATGCTAGGTTTACGGCGTCTAGAGGTCCACCTGCTTGTGTGCCGGTAGACCTGGTCGTTTATACTGGTAGGCTGCAATTACACAGCTAGATGATCGGAATGGCTAATGAGAGCTTTAGTGAACCGGTGTCAGAATGGCGTTATAGTGCCCTCCGAGGATATCACAAGCAACTCTTCGAGCGACTGGATTGGTAGGCAAGATTCCACACATAATCAACCCCTGGCCGCCGATATAGCGACAGGGTGATGGTAAACAGTGATAAACAAGCTAACTCTAATGACAGTGACCTCTACAGGCAGTCGCACGCCCACTAGTCCGACGCTTATCAGCACTTCGAATTCGCCATTCACTACTATTCCAAACACTTCAGGAACTAGTAGTGTTGTCGCTTCGGCAAGCCCGCCTACGACACCGAGCATTGCGAGTCCGCCGCTGCTGAGTACAACTCCAAACTCAACACCTGTAACTACGGATATTTCGACACCTAGTAGTAATACTAGCCCGGGAACTTCAACAGCGCGTCCTACCAACCCTAGTACCCCGGTCGCGAGTCCTGCTCCGACATCAGCAACTACTGGCGGCTCTAGAGTTAGCAGTGTTACTGTGCCGGCAAGTTCAACCATACGTCCCAACTCACCTAGCACTCCTAACACTCCTAACACTTCGCTACCAAGCATTACTCCGGGGACTAGTTCATCTCAGGCGAATGGCTCACAGGCTAGTAACCCTCAGTCCAGCAGCACTCAATCTAGCATTCCCGTGCCGAGTAGCCCGGCGCCCAGTAGCCCAGGGTCTAGCAGTCCTGCATCTAGGAGCCCTGCCCCTAGCAGCCCCGAGACCAGCAATAGTACAATTACGCCATTTTACATCACTACGACTGAGCGGTACTCTGGTAGTACTCTCTCTACTACCACAGTCTCAGGCACCGTTATCGTTTTAGCCCCATTCGACTATGTAACATTGACATCGTTGTACACCGGCGGGCTAACAACAACAACTCAATACCCAAGCGGGGACAACGTGACTGGGACAGTTATCATACAAACACCATATCCGTACACGACTGTAACTTCACGATACGTAGGCAACGTCTCCTTAACTTCAACTCTCTACCCTACTGGATCTGATATAACTGCTTCGGTTATTATCCAGGAGCCCTACGCCTTCACGACTATTACGTCGCGATATACAGGCACGCTACCAATCACATCTACTTTCTATCCCAACGGCACCGATGCGACTGGAACTGTTCTCGTCAACGAGCCCTATGAATACACGACTACAACGTCACGATATACGGGCTTGGCAGCGACAACGACAACTCTATACCCCATTGGATCTGGTGTTACCGCAACAGTAGTCATCGAGACACCATATCCCTATACCACAGTTACATCTCCCTACGCTGGCCCAGTCCTGTCTACAACAACGCAGTATCCAAGCGATGTAGATGGCACGGCAACTGTTATCATACAGACTCCCGCGAGCTATGTCACGTCGTATCAATACAACGGCACAGCGGCATCAACTATTACAACAATCCCGTTCAGCGGGACTGCGCCCGGTACTATTATTCTTCAGACTCCTGCGAGCACTGTCACATCGTACCAGTACAATGGAACGGCGGCATCAACTACCACAGTCGCTCAAAGCGGGACCGTACCTGGAACTATCATCATTCAGACTCCTCAGACCACTGTAACATCCTACGAATACATAAACCCATCTACAGGAGGAGTGGCAGGAACTAGTACAGTCTTACAGAGCGGGTCTGCGCCCGGTACCGTTGTTATAAAGACACCGGTAAGCACAGTGACAACCTACGAATTCGTGGATTCGGCTACAGGGGGAGCAGCGGGGACTAGCACAGTTCCGCAAAGCGGTACCAATCCTGCCACCATCATTGTCACGACACCCGTGAACACAACGACGACCTACGAGTACGTAGATCCGGCTACAGGAGGAGTGGCAGGAACCAGCACAGTTCTGCAAGGTGGCACTGCGCCTGGTACCGTGATCATCCGGACTTCGCCAAGTTACGTCACCACGACACAGTATTCAGGTTCGAGTCTAACAACCACCACTGTATCGCCCAGTGAAACTACGCCTGGCACCGTTATCATCCTGACGCCTCCAGCTTATGTCACGGTTACTCAGTATACAGGTGCGAGCCTCACCACAACCACGGTTATTCAAAGTGGGTCAGAACCAGGAACGGTCATTATACAGACGCCACCAGCCTACACAACCATAACCCAGACATATACGGGAGCAATTGCGACGACAACTACAGTAGCCCAGAGCGGGCCGCAACCTGGGACTGTCATCATTCTAACGCCGCCGGGCTACACCACACTAACAGAAACATACCCAGGAGAACTTACGACCACCACCGTGCCTCCAAGCGGGGTCCAACAAGGGACTGTTATCATCCGAACACCTTTTCCTTATACAACCGTCACGTCACCATATACGGGTGCCCTGCCCACAACTACTACTGTGGTCCCCGGCTTGGGTGAAACTGGTAAGTATAGAAATATCGACTCAACTCGTTGCTCCTGCCCAGTAATCACCCTATCGAACAGTTTGGCTCCCATCAACTTTCGCATGTATTTTAAAGTCATTAGCAGTGGTCCTTATATGTTGGGTAGTGAGCTAGCTGACTTCTGGATAACAGGGACGGTGATTATTCTGACGCCTGGAACTTATGTCTATACTACCCAAGTCTACCCCGGGTCGGAAACCACCACAACTGTAGTTCAACCGGATGGCACCACGCCAGGAACTGTTATTGTTCAGACCCCGCCTGGATATACGACGGTAACTACAGTATATCCTGGACTAGTAACCACAAGCACCACGGTGCCACCAGCGGGTACGACCCAAGGGACAGTCATCGTGCAAACCCCCCCTGGATACACAACAGTGACTGCAGTATACCCTGGGCTAGTAATTACTACGACCACCGTCCAACCGGCCGGCACAACCCAAGGGACAGTTATTGTTCAGACGCCCCCTGGATACACGACTGTGACTTCAGTATACGCGGGAACAGCAACTACCACAACCACGGTACAACCGGTTGGCACGATTGAAGGGACGGTTATTGTTCAAACCCCTCCAGGATACACAACGATAACTACAGTATACGCAGCACTAGGAACTGTAACTTCTACGGTGCCACCGGCTGGCACGACACAGGGGACTGTAATTGTTTATACGCCAGGGAGTTATGTTGGCTCTACGCAAGTTTATACTGGAACAGTAACTTCCACGACTACAGTCGACCCGGTGGGAACTATTCCAGGAACAGTTATCCAACTGATTCCTCAGCGAACCACCACGGTAACTACGGTATGGACAGGAGCACTAACCTCCACAACTACAGTCGAACAGGCCGGCACGACTCAGGGAACTGTTATTGTCCTGACTCCCCCGGGATATGTGACGACCACCCAAGGATACACGGGCGCCGTGACGACGACTCGGACCGTGGCCCCGGTGGGAACAACTCCAGGCACAGTTATCGTCCAAACTCCGCTCCCGACGCTGAGTTGCGATGGCTTTGGATACCTCCTTCAGGTGCAGACTCTCTACAGGGTCAACGTAACTACCGGTGTGTACGCGCAGGTTGGGACGACGATTTACCCGTCGTATACTGGGAACCTCAATGCCATCGGCTACAGCGCCGCGGAAAACTTCTTATACGCCGTTACTGGTACATACAGTTCTCCTGCAAGGGTCGACTTAATACGCATCGACGCACAAGGCGGGTCGACTAAGGTGAGCGAGGTGCTCCCGGCGATTACGTACAACACTGGTGATGTGGACGAGAAGTCGCAGTACTGGGCATGTGACCTAGGCAATGGGTGGGTTCAGGTCGACCTGTTACCGAGCTCAGCCAACTTCGGTCAGGTGGTCCGGAGCGGTACCTCCGCCTCGACACTGCCCGCTAATACAAGGGTGTTCGACTGGGCGTATGTGCCGAATACTGGGAATGTCCTTTGGACAGTAGCTCAAAGATCGATACTATCAGCATTAGGTGCCGTCATCGGCTACTTTTCTGTCTTGATGTCTTGGGACCGAACGGCCGGTACCTGGTCGGACGTTGCCGTTCTAGGGGACATCACCGGAAACAACCAGTGGGGGGCGCTCTACGGATCCGACGACGGCGCGTTGTATGGTTCGGAGAACAACGCGGGCCGGATCTTCAAGTTCACGCTTACGCCTCCGTACACGTTCACGTTTGCCTCCAATTTCAAGACATCATCCTTTAATGACGGTGCCAGGTGTGTTAAGTAAGGGCCAAACTGCTGGTCCCGGTGGTGCAAAATTGGGAGATCCAGTGTGTTGGGGCGTAAGGCCGCGACGATGTTATTGGCTTCCTCTCGCTATATTTATTATACCTACATAGAAGCCCGCGATCTCCAACTCATTGTCTGCTTTGCTGTTGCTGTCGTCATCGCCTTTGATTTTCTTTCATGTCATTGTTCGCCATCACGAGGAGGATGCAGGATTGGGCGCAAAACAACCACGTTGTAATCTATATACGTTGGGGTCGATCTAAGGGGCTTTCCGATGGTTATTACAACATCCTTTCCCACCTTACGCAGCGTTCCGTTAACCCTATCGTCAGACTCGTGGTGATTGGTGAGAGCGCTCCCGCAATTGTTTCGTGGCTGCACGGCGCTACCCACTTACCCCTAAACAGCCCCTGCTGCTTGACTAGCGAAACCACCCTCAGCGTCTTAACAATCGCCTAATCCTCGCTTTGATCTCGCAATCGCTTGTTACAATTCCTCAACCGAAAGAATAAATTTACTATCTCCATCCCCCTTTACTCTCGTCCGACCTCTTTGCTAATCAGCTTGTGGCCTCCTGGCCTCAAGCCGTTAAATGCATATTTACGCATCAGACGAGATTGCAAGTGCTGTTTCGAAGAGATTCCCGGTCATAATTATACTGTCGTACCCCCATAACTTCTTGGAATTGCCTTTATGCAGTGTATCGCTGGCAGTGGACTTGAATCCCCTTTCATCCAGCAAAGGGCCGGTTGACCTGTCGACGCGTGCTATGATTGTCATCACGGAGGTCTGGACTAGGAGAACGTTCGATGCGGCTTAGGTAATACAGAACGAGGGGCGCCGGTATGCGGGAAGCCACGGCGTATTGCCCTGGTGCGTCAGGCAAGAACAGCCCCATTTTCGTACCGGGAGCAAGACTCACGGTCGTCCGGACGCATTCGAGGTAGCGTGGGGTTCCCGTGTATAAATATCGTCCAGGACGAGGAATCGTACACGGCTAGGGGTCCAAAAATGAATTATTCCGCTCTCTTGGAGTGCCATCTTCTGGATACTCTATATAGCATATTTAGATAACACGTCGTGAAGTGGTGAGAATTGGAGGCTACAGTATGGTGGAAACCTTGGGGTTATAACGAAGAAGGGAGCTGGGGATTACTTTTCACATTACCCATCGTGATATTTCAGTTGAGACTATGTAGACAGCTGAAGGAACAAGAATAACAAGATATCACGCGATAACATACCCGTAATGTACATAGCATATATCTTCTACAGTTTAAGTACAAGCCAGTTATTCACCCCACACCCACTACCCTCCTTCTTCATCAACCGGCCGACCAAGCCCGACACGGGCCCCTGCATTTCTCCCCCCTGGCCCCATCTCTTGGGCCCGGCGTACGCCTCGATGAACCCCTCAGGTCCGGAGACGAAGAGCAGGTTCGACCCCGCACGCTCGTCCGCCGTCCGAGAACAGGCGCACGGAGACTCCGGGCCACGACTCGCATCGTCGTCGTTGGGTAGCGTCTCGAGCGCCGTGGCCGAATGCCACGGGCACTCTTTGGCAGGGGGCACAAGCCTCGACGTAGCCGGCACGCGAGGGGGGCCCATTGCGGCGACTACGTCCTTGGCGCCGATGAAAGACCCCTCCTCGTCGACGAAGTAATGCACGCTGAAGCGGTGGGGGTATCTCCGCCTCAGCTCGCGGATCTGCTCGGAGAGCGAAGACGACTCGGTCCCTGCCCCGTTGTCCGCCGCGGCCTCCGACGACCCCCAGAATCTACCGAAGAACACCGCGTGCTGCTGATTCTTCGTCTCCCGGCCCAGAGCGTCGATGCCCTTCCGGTTCGCCCACAGGAGGGACACAGACGGTCCCTGGTCGTCGTCGCGGCCTGTGTCCTTGGAGAGGAGGAGCCGGCGGGCGACCTGCAGCGCGGGCGCGACGCCGGTGCCACCCGCGAGAAACACGACACGGTCGGCACCGCCGAGGCGCCGCGCGACGTCGAGGCCAAGGTGCGGGCCACGCAGCCAGACGCGGTCGCCGACGTCCAGCCGCGAGAGGTAGTTGGACATTTCGCCGCCGTCCATCCTACGGATCAGGAACCTGAGGTCTCCGTCCTCTCTCGTCCGTTCTCCTTCCGGGCTTGTTGCGGCGGTGATGGGAGGAGGCAGAGGCGTGTAGTGGCGCGCGATCTGCAGCTGCGGCTGCTTGATCTCGACGGACCAGAGGCCGTGGTTCCAGGCATGCCGTATGCGGGCCGACTGCTGTTGGTGGGTTGCTGCTGCGCCTTCTCCCCCTCCGTCGCCCCCGCTGCCGGCGGCGCGGACCGTCAGGATGAAGGCCGTAGGCGAGACCCGCTCCCTGGATGTGATAGTGAAGGCGCTAAATGTGGACTTGTTGATGACGTCCCCGTCTGATCGGGAGCCGGTGAGTCCGAACAGCGACAGCCCTACGAGGAGGCATAGTCCGGCACCGCCGAGAAAGAGCAGCGGTGACCTCTTGGAGGACCTCACCCCGTTTTCATCTTTCGGATTTTGCGCCTGGGATTGACGTGCTGCAAAATAGGAGAAACCTCTCCGGCACGGTGCTCGGTACGATCCAAGGACTTGAGATGGCGCTTGTATGGGCTCGGACGGTGAACTGAACCGCCGAATTACAATGCTACATGCTTGAGGACGTATAAAGCGCGGTCGTATCCGGCTGGACCATCGCATTGTTGATGAGATATTTATTTAGGATCATGCTGAGTTCATTCAAACCTAAGTACCCGAATTGGTAGTTCGGTTTTTGTAACATCCTTACGGCTAATCTGCACAGTGCCACCTATGTTTATACCCGAGTTGCTCAGCCAACCTAGCAGCATTTCATACTGTATTTCGGTATTGGTACAAATCGGGTCTAATTAATCTCCGACCACCCCCAAATTTCAAGAAAAATAATCATAAAAATCAACCACGTAATACAAAACAATGAGAATGCGGGTATATATATTTAAAATAAGTAGATTTGAAATATAATATTAAAAATATGAATCTTTTATTAAATACTGTTATAATATTAAGTTAAAAATTCAAGAAGTTATTATAGAAATTTAATCCTGAAAACGTTACGTAATATTAATTAATATCAATATAATTAATACGTAATTTCAATATATATGTAAAATCTTATATAATATTAAAATTACGTAATAACTAAGATAAGTTTAATATTTTTAATATTTATTTAAAAAGATAATATAAAATCTTAAAATTTTCGAAAAAGTTAAATAACTTTATAAAACATTAATATAAAATAATAAAACTTCCTATATAAGTTATTTATATTGTAAAGATGTTAGTTACGACTTTGTATAATTTTTAAAAGGTTATATTACATAAAATGTGTTATTTAAGTATATATATTTTAAAATATAATAACGTTATTAAATAAAAACTTATAAAAAAGTTGTATACTATAAAATATTTTATATTCATAATATAATTAAATTATATAGTTACTTTTATGTTTTATTTCGTATTTTAATAATAATTACGGGGTAAAGTATATATATATATATATTATTTATATTTATATGAATTTTTAATTTTTTGTTCATTTAGTTTTAATATTTTATTATATATTACGCTTTATAAATCTATAAAATATTTATAATCCAAATTTCTAATTTTCAAGTCTTGGTGTGGTGGAGTTATTAAATTTTGTTTATTTTAACGTAGACGAATTTGCCGTCCGGGGATTAATTAGACCCGATTTGTACAATACCACTTAATTTGACTGTAAAGACGTGCGTTATGCATCCAAGGTTATTTACCTGCGCCGCCTGTACCCAGATCCAGTTAATATGATACAAGGCTCGAATATCTGAAGTCGTGTCTATAGCCTCAGAATCTCTCTATCTTGTCTTATCGCGCCGCGGAAATGGTCGCGGATGACATTGCCGTTGACTATCGTTTCCTGGATCAAGCCTTCAACGTGTTTCGGCTCAATTCTCCCGTACCATATTCCGTGTCCGGCAAGCGGGTGAGGATTGCCCGCATGATTCTTTAACGTTGGTGGTAGGTATATGATCACGTTGCCAGCGTACTTGTGCCCGCCGACATGGCTAACCTGGGCCACCCTTGCCGTCCGCGGAGACTCCCCGACAGTTCCGGAGAGGGCCGGCCCCGAGACTCTCACATCAACCGCCGGTCCTCGCAGGACATCAAATCCCGCCCGGGGCAATTTGGCCTCGAACTCTTTCTGCAGAACGGGGCCCATAACTCCACATCTCATGTCACGTCTGCCATGGCCGCATATCAGGACGAGCACGTCTGTCACATCCCGCACACCGTAAAGCAGATGCTGGTACGCTTCCTTCCGGAGTAACCGATCCCTGTGGATCGGCGACAGGCCATCGTGCATGGGATGCAACTTCTCCGGGAGTAAGTAGCCTCTGACTAGCGCCTGAACAGAGTCGAATGAGACCCTCGGAAGGAACGGGACATATTTGAAGCTCGGGAGTAGGTAGGCAGAGGTGGTCTGGACTTCCGGCCGTCTAGAGATCGAAGATGGGAAGGAAGAATTCAACACGGACACGTTGTGGAACGGCTAAAGTGAGATGACTTACCGTCAGCGTCCCGGGCCTGCTCTGGGGGGATTCACAGCCACACTGTTCCCAGCCATGGACCTACTCACATCACTGTAGACACCGCCCCGGCCGATGAGTTCTTTAAGGTCGGCTGCCAGATTGTCCCCGCTGTCATCGTCCTCGATCCGCGATGTCCAGTCATCTTTACCGGTGCAAACCAGCACTTGTTCGGCATAGTTTGGTATGAGACCGTTCAAGTTGCCTTCCTTGGCCACTTCGAGACCCTCGGGCATTGCTGGCGTCTCGGCGCATTCGCATGTGGGTTCTGGACATTTCGGGACCGTGTTCAGACGGCGCCGCGGGGCGACGGACGGCACTCGGCAGGGCCGTGCCCATAACCTACGGGACAATGGTCGCAAAGACATCGCCGGATGGACTTTCCAGCATTGGATGTGTGTCAGGCGGAATTGGTGTCATGGCAATCTCGTGTTTCGAGGCAGGTGAATGTCATATGTAATAAATAGGTATCCGCCGGCCTATTACGTAGCTCCGAAGCGACGGAAATCCGAGACTCGGGACCGACGGAACCTTAAAAAGGCCCCTCACCAAGTTAGCGTTCCGGTCTAAATGCGGTAGGCGGTGTAGAGCGACGGCGTCGTGGGTTGTACTTCGTTACATATCCCGCTCAGCATAACACCGTCATGATCAACCGTCGTCTGCCCGACAAAGCAACAAATGGACAAGTATCACGCGTAGATATTAATCCAATTTCCCGACTTCGTTTTGGGTACTTGTGCGAGAGAAAACTGTCACTCGAAATACGAAAGCTAACTGTGTAAGCACCGACTAAGGTTGATAGATCATCCCCGGGGCAATGGATCTTAAGACTTAACCTGGACATCGCATCACTCAGAATGTATCCGCTGCAGCGGGTTGTGATTCATGTCTCGTATATGCCTCTATCCGTCCCACCCAGCTCAATGACTGGACGCACGTAGGAAAGCCTATACACCGTGAACCCCGATACAATGTCACGATAACGGTCTCTCCTACTTCAACATGCACGGGTACCTGTCCCAATGCAGAAAAGTACGACGTAAGGCTCTATTATTCCTTTCCCGAGTTTGTCCTCGGGATAGTTTGTTCTGAGTCGGTAGGACGACAACGTCGAATTTGGAGTTATTGGCCCCCCAGTTCCCGCACGTGATACCTCCTGCCTGCTGCTTAATAATCCAAACAGCCCTACGTTCCAGTGAGATTATCTTCCTTCCGCCATCGACATTCACTCATACAGGCTATAGTACCGACGCGACTCAGAGTTGTTTTAAGCAGCTACCTAGACCCAACCTTTATCAATATTAAAGTCCATGGCTCCTAGCTCTGCTACGCAGAGGATCATCCCCGTGTATACCATTGACCTTGCTGTTCCGCCTCATCTTCGCTATGTCAAGCTGGCGGAAGATTTCGGGGAGCACATGCGGTCCTTGCGGTATCTTCTCGATAGCATCCTTGACCTCCTATTTCCCCTGGGGGCCTTTCGGTGGTCGGTGAAGCTCCTCGCGAAGATGTCCCTGCGCCGCCTCCACGACGAGGAGGAGACGCAGGAGATAAAGGGCATATCCGAGACTGCGGGAGTCGAGATCTACCTACTCGTCATCTTCAACTCTCTGCTCGATTACCTGCTGGGCTGCACATCCGGCGCGGTCCGAGTGAGGTCGGCGTCAGGGAAGGGTAGCGATGGGAATAGTGCAACGAACTGCTCCGTTCGCATGCGCATGATGCATTTCCGGACGCTTGACTGGGGGATGGACGAGCTGAGAGATCTGCTGGTCGTCTTGGAATTTGTCGACTCGTCCTCGGAGAGTCCAGACCGAGTCATTGCTCGATCCATTACCTACGCTGGTTTCGTCGGCACACTCACCGCCGTCAGGTAGGCCGGGTCTTTGCTGACTCAGGTGAACTTGGCAGAGGTTAGCTTTTAGCTAACGGTGCTTGCAGGCAGAACATGTCGCTTTCGATGAACTTTCGCCCTAATCATACTTGCTCTACGCACGCCCTAAGAAGGCATCAGCTTCTAGTGATCCTAGGACGTCGAAAATCCATTGCATCTGTATTTCGGTCATTCATCTTGGACGGAGTGTATCGTTCCCGAGAAGGGCATTCAGCCGGGGCTAGCGCTGATGCTCCTCCCAAGGCTCAGACTCTACTGGATCAAGCGAAACGACTGGCCTCTGAGCGATGTGCGCCGTGCTACATCGTTCTTTGCGACGGTCGTGAGGCGGCCGTGATCGAGAAGGACCTGTCCGAGGGCAGCATCCGGACGTCAACCGAGTTCCTCGTGCAGACGAACCACGACGTACATCAAGCAGGATCATCAAACCCGGACGAGTCGGCAGGCATAACGCTTAACATGAATAGCGCCCCGCTCCTTGGGCACGACGAATGGATCTACGAGTCGACCCATCGCATGAACGCCGTCATATCGAAGTGGCAGCGCCATCTTAAGAGGAATTACCCGTCGGCGGCAACCGATCCCTCCGGCTCGCCCGAGGAGGACGGTCGCCTCAATGGAGAGACGGCTGTACCCACTCGCGATCCTAGCATCACGGAGGCCACGCTGAAGAATTGGCTGCGCTCGGATCCGGTATTAAACGATTGCACCCATTTTCAGTGTATCTTGGACCCGAAAACGGGCAGGATACGGTGGATCGGGAGCCAACATGATCACCCTCCAGAAGCGGAACAATAACGCGGGCACATAGCCACAGGTCAGCTTAAATATAATATAATACAGATGTCAGCAGTCACAGTGATCAAATGCAGTAAGCTGGCGTAATCTCTATGTTATGGTTCTCTATCTGTTAAAATGGACAAATCCTGTCCGTGGGCAATCGCCTTTAAGTACATGATTGGGCGGTCAAAAAGGGAGCGGTAAACAAAGCATATCGCAGGTTGCATCCTGCAGCCCCATACCGACAAAGCCTTCCAACCTGCAACACCTGAAAGTACCAAATGCCGATACGCCCTTTTGCGTTAGGTAACTACCGCTGGAAAATCCGAAAAGTCCAAAAACAAATCTAAAATAATTAATCTGTATAGGATTCGAACCTGGGTTTATTTACCTTATATTTTTTTCAAGTCCTAAATTCCGTATAAACTTTTCAAAAATCCGTCTTACCCAGCAGTTCCGTAAATTTATTAACTGGGTTATTTTTATTTTTTACGTACTGAAAATTAATATTTCCTATCTAAACCTATCAACATAACGAAAAGGATCGATAACAACTTTAGCTCCCTCCGTTATGGCTATCACGACCGTGGCTGGTAATTCTAGTTGGGTTGGAAAGCCCAGTAGAAGAATTGGATTCTCCAAGTTTTTGTTCTCTTTGCTATAGAGCCTGAACACGTCAGATTAAGGTTTTGACGTACAAGTATCCCCGACTGTGGCGCACATCCTGGGTAAAGGAACTTTGGAGAAATTACCGTTGCACTCATACTAGGTTCAAGGTCTTCGGGCCCACTTCTAACACAAGCGAACACAGATCCTCCTATTGTGTTAATACACCAAGTCGCACCAGATGCCGCGTGTCCGAGGAATTATTCAGATTAATGTAATTTACCGCAGCCTGCTGCATTTCGGTCAAAACCGACTCAATGAGTGGCCCCCGACTTCTTATAAAGCACCAGTCATACGTCACTGTTGTGCACTTTCGCCTGCCACCATTACCTTTAGTGCCTAGGCAGAGATATATTTCAGATATTGGAGCGAGCCAATCGTACTTGCAGCCTGTCCTGCTTAACAGGCAGAGTTTTGATAAGTATAATTTCCAGGCAACCCCGTGGACTCAGGTGTCATCCAACTTCTCCATCCATGGCCTCCGTTTATATGGAACTATAATGAATAATATATACCACGAGGCAAACCTAAATCGCGCTACCCGTCATCCCATCTACCATCCCTTTCTCAGCTTCAACTGCTCCAAGCCCATTATGCCGCAGTCTAAACAATCGGAAACCCAATGGTCGAGCCATAAGGATGAAATATATGCCATGTTTATAAGGCAGAAGATGTCTGTGATTGATGTTGTGGGCCATCTCACAGAGCAAGGATTTCAAGTAACGTAAGAAGTTCCTTTCCTTATTCAGACGGGGGTTGACTCATTGATTTCTAGTAAACACCAACTTGAGTACAAATTAAAAGTATGGGGATTTCCGAAAAAAGTACCAAAATCCATCGGCCCCGCTTGCTGGGAGTATATCGATCATCAAATACGCAAGCGGAAGCGCCGGGGTAAAGAAAGTGAAGTTCTTTT
This sequence comes from Monosporascus sp. 5C6A, assembly GCA_004155035.1. Lineage (NCBI taxonomy): Eukaryota > Fungi > Ascomycota > Sordariomycetes > Xylariales > Monosporascus > Monosporascus sp. 5C6A. Next base: position 310,066 of record QJOB01000787.1, read on the forward strand.
GTTTGGAGAACCCCAAAACGCGAGCAAGGTCCAGAAAGAGACAAGTCGTCATCGGCAGATACGTTACGTAAAAGGTGATGAAGTCCATGTTTCAGGCCGTTTCTGAATATCCGCTGAAATCTCAACCCTAAGGGCCAAGCCCAAACCCCCCTGACGACTATATCATTTCGATCAGGACGCCGATATCCTTCAATCCCAATGCATGGCCCAATACACTTCCATGGCTTCAGTTTCAATCCGAATACCAACAAGGTACACCGATCACAATATTGATATATGTTACAGAGGCAACTGACCTTTCATTAGATCTGCCATGGAAGATCTCTCTGGGAAATCACGGAAACGAGGATGGCCAACAGCAGGTCCGATCCTCGGTGGCTAGTATATTAAATTTGGCTCGGCTACCCATTAGGTCAACTCGAACTCTATCTGAACTATCTTATCTACGCTCGGCATTAGGTTTAATCATGCCTGAGTCCATTGATGATGAAAACCTCCATCGAGCCGAGATCATTATCAAAGGCCCTCGTCGGCAAGCTTTCGAAGCACAAGTCCTCATCATGCTATTTCAACTCTCCAACAAACTGTTTCTGTTTGACGAAACAACAGACAAACCAGCGATATGGGAAGTTGTACTTTGCTTAACGGAAAGCTCAGGATTGATGTCACGCCCTATATCTATTAAACCCTCGGCTATTACAATGCTTGCAGTCCGGGAAGCCCTTTTCCAGGCCGCATTCATGTTTATCCCCGAAAGAAGAACCTCCCGAATTGGCGAAATTGAATCCCTTCTATCTAGGACAACGCTGCTTGTTGAGTGGCTTCTCCTGTCCGGCCAAAATCCTGATATCAGTATCGTCCGAGGCCCGCGAGGTACCGACCGCGTAACACCGCTACAAATAGCGTCGGAGGCTTGCATGGTCAAGTTGCAGGTTCTCCTCGTCGAATCTGGGGCCGACCCATTTCGGACTCTACCCAGCATTGCCGACGGTACGATCCATTTTGTCTATTCGCCCTGCGAAGATTTTCGGAAGTGGGATATGGCACCATTGCCACTGGCGATTTATTCACTACGGAACACCGATGACACTAGTGCAATAAGTTGTCTCCTTGAGGCCACCAGTGGTAGCTGGTCGGCCGAAAGAGTTTCTGAGGGGTTTCTCCCGCTCTCTAACGTCTTGACTCTGGCTGCTGGACATGAAGATGATGACGTAGCGCTTACCTGCGTTTCTCTGATTCTTAACCATTTCAAAAGAATCTTCAATTTTAGCGACATTGACTCTAGTACCCGTTTGATTCTCGAGATGCTAGAGAAAGCCTTTACGCCTACACAAACCAATTCGCCTCTGCCTCGCGGGTTCCCACCTCCATTCTCTACGATCGATGTTCTCGTATCCGCAGCATCTAGAGGAAACTCTAAGCTCCTGAAATATCTATGGCATGAGAATATGGACGTCAACACCGCCAACGCATTAGATATTACTCCTCTTCATGCGGCAGCCGACGGAGGACATCTCGACATGTGCAGGCTACTTTTTCAGCTAGGCTCGCGTGTCGACTTCCCCGAATACCGGTCCCCATCTCCGGTACATCTTGCATCATACAGAAACCATCTCGAAGTTGTGGATCTTCTTGTCCGACGCGGTGCTGATGTCAACCGCGGAATTGAGATTGTGGAAAAGTCCGTCAAATTCATTTGTCGAAGATACTTCCGTGATAACAGTTACTTAGATAGGAAGGTCTCGGGGTCCTACCTGCCTTTTCAAACACCTATTGGAGCAGCAGTTTACGAGGGAAAGGGGAGAGGCTTCTTGCGCAGGTGGCATGACCTCGCAGAGGGCTCTCACTTCATGCAACCCCCATTCAAACGCAGAAAGACAACGTCGACAGCAGCCTTGTTCTCATACCTAGTAGGACTCGGGGCGACCCCTCCAGCTCTTACATTATCGTATGCTATTTCACGCGCCGACCCGGAGCTTTTATCAGCGGCTCTCAAAGCAAATGCCGATCCTAACGGCAGAGACTCGGACAATGATCTACCTCTCCTATCTATCCTCAAATGCAGTGCTGATGATATGGACGACTCGTGCCGCGCCCAGATGGGCCTGATGCTGTTGGAAGCTGGTACAGAAGTCTCTGATGGCGACGCTGTTAGAGCTATGCACTTTGGTGACTGGAAGCTTGTCGAAGAGATACTTGATCATGACTTACACAACGTGTCTCAATCGCTTCGAATTGATGGCACAAATGGTGAAGAGACGCTATTAGAAGCAGCAATCTCGATGGGGCAATCTGGCTTCGTCCGGAAAGCTTTCGAGCTTAATCCGAGCAGCTATAGCCCAGGCGCCCTTTGCGCCGCTTCTTTCCAAGCTGTTCAAGATGGTGATATGTCCACGATTAACAAACTTCTGTCAAATCGACTGCCCAACCTCTGTTCACTATTATCGCGGGAGATGGAGACGACTGCCATCGGTATCGCAGCATGTCACGAGAACTCGACAATTCTCGATTGTCTAGTAAACCAGTTGCCCTTCTTCAATACCGCACGACTCCCAGCGATCCATGAATGGGATTTTAAGAATGACCATGGCACTTTTGTGTCTTTGGCGAACCTGATGGAGGAAAGCTTATCTAAAAGGGACAGGCGCTTTTGGCACGAGTTGCACAAAGGTTCGGTAATTAACTTCGCCCTTAACTCAAGACGCGAGAACCTCCGTCGTTTACTTGACCGTGGCTACAAGCCTGATGGATTGATGCTCATGATTCTGGCACATCTCGGCGACCCAATCTTGGTGATCGAAGTTACCGAAAGCCGACTAGTAGCAGTTCACGAAGATTTTGGAAAGAGCAAGGCCCTTCGCCACGCTATCTATAAATCCGACATCGAGACCCTAAAAGCTCTGCTCGAAGTTAAATGCGTCGGCCTTGACAATGCCAAGGAGCTCAACCACTGCCTTCTGATAGAGGCCATCGAACGAGGTGACCCTGCGCTCATCGATTTCCTGTCAGAGCGACAATTCGACGTCGATGCTGTTGACACAGCGAATAATATCACAGCCCTTCAAGCAGCGGCACTATACGGCCGGCTTAGTACCGCACAGCGGCTAATCGACATGGGAGCCAATGTGGACAGCCCCGCTTTTGGCAAGAGCAGTCGAACGGCACTTGAGGCAGCAGCCGAACATGGACGAGTAGACATGATTGAGCTGCTCCTCAAACATGGCGCTGAAATAACCGAGGGTGGTAGTCGGCAGTACGTTCGCTCAATTTGTTTAGCGGAACAGCGTGGCCAGAAAACTGCAGCGGACATGCTAAAAGACCTACGGCCATGGACTGCAGAAGACGAGGAAATAAAGAACAAAGATAATCTTCTAATTGACCAACCTGGGATATATGACTCTTCGTTGGAATCGGATAGCGAAATGAGCTCAATCCATGAAAACGCCGATGAGATTCCTGGAGATGATTCAGCCGGAACCGCTAGGATCGTACAAGAGGTTGACCTCGAGCAACCCAACCAGGACGCTTTGCCTAACAATGAGATCATCCCTCAGCTTTCTTTTCTTGAGGAAAACATGTATTCAGATCCCTACTTTGACATGCTTGCCAATGTGAGAGGACTTACGGAAGAGGATTTCTTGAATTGGAACTGAGATTGAACTGTTGAAAGGAGTGGTTATGGGTTGTATCCGATATTCGTATCAGTAACTTTATTAAACCCACGAACACAAATCTGATGTACTTTATTTCGAGAATTTAGGCGCGACAGTTCTCGGCACTAATACGAGGTGCCGGGGCATAGAAATCTTGGCCTTATTCTTCTAGAACCTGAAGCAGAGGTGCAAGGAACTCCACCGAAGTCCACGGGTTGCGCAATTTGTTACGCAACCACCAAGCCCACGCCACCTATTTAGCTTTTCCTGAGATGAACATCCACCCATTTGAAACTTTCGTGGATTGCCATAATGTCCATAATAAGTGGTCCTCATGGCGGTATAGGGCCCGTTGTTAATGAAGCATAGTTATATAAATGGTAATACTAATAGGTAGCTGTTTACCGCGCTACAGAAGAGGTCCTACCTACCCGGAAATACATAACATCTTAATATATTACTTCTTTATAACTTTAAACATATTTATCTTTTGATAACGAAAGTAGTATATTCAAAGTTCCTGATTTTTTGCGGTTACTTTAATACCGGGTTTGGTCTAAAGAAAGAACTGTGTTGTTAAATGTGGGTTATTTATTAATAATTCTTTTTTAGTTGTTAAAAATGAGATATAGTAACTTTACAACAATTTAGTTTCTCTAGTATTATATAGCTATTAAGATGATAAGAGTAATATAATTATAAACCGTTAAATTAAAGCAATTTAACGGTAAAGTCCGTTTTTTTTACGATGTTATTTAGTTACGATATTGAAAACATAACTAATTTCGAAAAGGTTTAAACATAGAGCAGTTAGTACTGTTATTTAGCACCGAAACATAATTATTATACATGATATATAAAACCTATATATTTTAAATATGTTTTCGATATACTTTCGATTTTCCGAAATAACGTACGGCTTTTTGCGAAAGTAACATATTAATACTTTAATACTTATATAATTTCTTTCTATTTTTTGCCCGGTTCTTGCTAGGCTAATAATCCTTATATTATTTTACTAATTATTTACCAATAAATTACTATATTTATTATTAATTTGTAAAATAAGCCTGAAAGTTTTAAATAAACGAAATTACGTTTTTTCGAATCTTTCGATTACTATAATAATAATTCGCGTTTTGAAATAATTTAACAAATTTACAGCTTACCTAGTTGTAATGGATAATCTGAATATATTATCGTTATTATAGTTTTAAAATAACGTCTTATACCATCGAGTCGCGCGTATTACCGAGTTGCGCGGTTTTTCGCACCTTGCAACAATTAATTCAAATAACTTAACTACAATACTTCTAATTAATTCAATTTAACCGTATACTTTATAGCTAGCCGTATATATAACTTTAAAACAAATGTATTTATTATATAAAGCTTGTTGCGGACGTATATTCTTATTCCTTCTTTTTAACCGTTTTGCAATCGATTATCTTTTAATATAATTAAGTTAATATTACTTTCGTTTCGAAAGTATTAAAGCCGACCGATATAAATATAATTACAGACCGAATGTTATGGCCCAGCCAGGCTTGGCTACCCCAAACGGTCGGAGCTACAGAGGAGAGGAACCGATCATAGGTTACGTGACCAGGCCATGGTCGAACACGGTCGGTTCGACCATACTCGACTTGTGGTCGAATACGGTCGGTTCGATCATATTCGATTTTAGAAAATCCAGAGGGATATATACGTTTATTATTTCCCATAGTTTTAGATAGTACCAATTTGTAATATAACTTGGTTACTTAAATTACCTTTAGTTATTTGTTATTATTAAACGTAATTAATTTACTTTTTATTACTTAGTATCCTACAATATTATTGTTAATATAAACCCGCGCGATTAAGTTTAATAATTAATTAATTAACCCAGCCGTTATACGTTACAAACTTTTGTTTAGTAATATAGTTAGATTTTAAGCAATACTTAAATTGCTATTATGTTAACTAGTACATAAGTAATTATTATTCCGGAACTTACGGCTTAGCAGTTTTAAGATAAAATTAAAAAGCTTAAAGTTATCGTTTAGCAATTTACTAACGAAATAATAACAGCCCAGTAACTAGGTCCTTACAAGATAAAACTTAAGAAATTACAGCTTTATAACGGGAAAAGGAATATCTAAAGTTTCTTAACCCAGGTTCGGGTTTATTTTTATCTTAAAGAACTTATTGATTCAATTGATCAGATTTTTGCTATCGCCGCTTGCTTAAAAAGAAATGCCCTTAATTGGTTTGAACCTACTATGAAGGACTTTTTGGAAAACGGAAAATCCGACCAGAAGGAAACTATTCGGAAGGTTTTTTCCAGTTATGTTAATTTCGAAAATAAACTTAAAAGCAACTTTGAAAATCCGGACGAAAAACGAGTTGCGGTTTAAAAGGTTTTCCAACTGTATTAAAAAGAACTAGTTTCCGTATATACTATGGAATTTAAGAACCTTATGGCAAAGGCAGGATGGACGGATAAAAAAAATGACATCTTAATTGATATGTTTTATAAAAGTTTTAAAAAAAACGTTAAAAATAAAATTATTAAATTCTCGCAACTTACGATATTCGATAAGTACATTACCGAAACAGTAAAAATCGACAATCGGCAGTTCGAGAAACGACAAAAAAAAAACATTTTATTTTACGGGTTGGATATTTCAAGGCCAATTAAGGAAAAATACGCAAAATACCTTTTACCTCCTATAAAACAACTCCAGAACCTATGGAACTTAACACTATTTAATAACGAAATATGAACCAAGTACAGTGTTACAATTGTAGCAAGACGGGACATGTTACCAGATAATGAAAGTTGCCGTTAAAAACCGACAAAAAAATATATTAGACCCCAGTACCCGAAAAACCCCTAAAGGGTTAAAATAGCAACAGATAAATTAACATGGTTCGCATCCGTTACGACAACGAACAAGAAGAAATTCGACAAAGACTAAAAGCGGCTAAAGTTTTTTTATAGGCAATAATTAACAAACAGGCTTAAAAAGGTACGGTACGTAAGCTTTTACCCTGTTAACTGCAACCAGTTTCAGTATCCCGTTTACGCAGAAAAAAAGCGACGAATTTACGAACGAATTACCCGTATATGGGAAGAAAGTTTCGATTTTTATATTTAAACGGGATATAACCAAGAAAATTAACAGTAATATCGAAAGTTGCAAGTTTTTATTATCCAGGAAAAGGTCGATAATGTAATACCGGTATTAACATGGCTCGAAAGCGAAAAATACCCCTAAAAGGACCTTACATATTATTTCGGATAATGCGATTATTAAATTTAAGAAAAACTAATTTAAAGGTTTATCGATAAGCATTATCAAAAAGCTATTACCGAAATCCAGTCATAACTAACCTTTAAAATAGATTTTCGAAAACGGAAGGTATTACGAAAAGAATTAACAGAATTTTCCAGCTAAAGCCAACTAATCCCTTATACGGGATGAGAAGTTGTTAAAGGATTAAAAGATAATATTTACGAAGTTTCAGGCTAATTATACCAGCAAAAAAAGAAGATTTTCTAACTTAAAGCTTAACTGCGCCGCCAGGAAAGCTAGATAAAGCAAATCCAGAAGATATATAAGTAACTTACCGAACAAGTCTAATAACTTACAAAATCCCCAAAAAAAGAACGTTATCTATAAAAAAGCTTCCGGATAACGCAAGCCGGAAATAAAAAAAACTTTCCAAAATAGTTTTAAATACGACAACAGGAACTAATAATAACCCTATTACCTTAAAAATACGAATTGGGATATATTGGTATACCGCAATAATGGACTGCGGAACTTTAAGCGCTAATTACATTACCCCGAAATTGGTAAATTAACTTAAATTACTATAAAAGGATAAAAAAAACCCTTATATTGCCGAAAACGTAAAAAGTTAGGTATTTACTTACGATAACGGGAAAATCGTACGCAAAATTAATCATTTCGAGATTTTTGTTTAAGAACAAATCCAGATAATTAATTTCGATATCGTTCCGTTAAAAAACTACGATATAATCCTAGGAAAATTATGGTTATATCAGTACAACCCCTTAATTAATTAAAATACTAGCTAGGTAAAATTTATTTTATATTCTATCGATAAGCAAGAAAAATAAACGAAATCTTTACATTCGATTAATAAGAAAAATAACGAATGCAGGCATAAAAATACGATAAATATCTTATTACTTAAAAAAACACGATACAAAAAAAAAGGACATAAACGTATTCGACGTATCATAACCACGATCCGGGTATAGCTTTACGACATAAACGAAATTTTAAAACATCTGCCCGAAAAACCAGAAAAAAAAAGACATAGTTAATGTATTACCACAGTATCGCAAATATAAGCGATTGTTTCAGAAAAAGCTTAGTACGAAGTTACCAAAATACAGTAAATAAAACCATAAAATAATCTTTAAAAAAAGTACCTTACTTAAGTTTTATCTTATTTATAATTTGAACGAAACAAAGTTTTATACCTTACGTACATACTTGAAAAACAGATTCTAAAATGGATGGATTCGACGATTTATATCTTTAACCGGATATCCTATGTTTTTCGTATTAAAAAAAAAGGCAAGTTACGATTAGTAATAGATTATTAATATCTCAACAATATTACTGTTAAAAATAAAACACTTTTATTATTAATTACCGAAATAAAAAATCGTTTACAAAGAACCAAATAATTTACCGTTTTAAATTTTAAAAATAATTACAATTTAATACGAATTAAGCCAGGATACGAATAAAAAACGGCTTTTCGAACGAAATACGGATTGTACGAATATTTAGTAACGTTAATAAAACTTACGAACGTACCAGCAACTTTTTAGCAAATAATCAACCACGTATTTCGAAAGTACCTAAATATTTTCGTTATGTACTATCTGGACGATATTCTAATCTTTTTAAAATTAAAAAAAGCATATACAAGATACGTTTATCAAGTTCTTTAAGTTTTACAAAACGCCAATCTGTTAGTTAACGCAAAAAAAATTAGTTCCATACGTAAAAAGTAAAATATCTGGGATATATCATTATTTCAAGATACATTAAAATAAACCCCAAGAAAATTACAGCAGTTACCGAATAACCAATACCTATTATTATTACAAAAATACAGGCATTTATTAGATTCGTTAATTACTACCGGAAATTTATCAAGTATTTTAGTAAAATTACGACATTTTTATTTAATTTTACCAAAAAAAAACAAGTTCCAATAAACGATAAAAACAAAAAAAGTTTTCTAACAAATTAAAAATGCGATTATTAATAAACCAGTATTAATCATATATAATCTAAAACGCCCAGTCGAACTAAAAACCGACTTTTCGGATTATACGTTAAACGCAGTAATCGGATACCGGGATAATTAAAAAGTATTTTACCCGATTGCTTTTTATTCTTATAAATTAAAGAAAACAAAGCTTAATTACGGTATTCCCGATAAGGAATTTATAGCTATCGTCAAAATTTTTCGAAAATTCAAACATATATATAAAAAAAACCTTTACCAAACCAAGGTTTATACCGATTACAAGAATCTTACCCGTTTTACCACTATACGAAAACTTACAGGACGATAATTACGTTACGCCGAAAAGTTAGCGGAATACAACTTCGTTATTATCTATTAAAAAAGCTTTAAAAACGGCAAAGCAGATACCTTTAGCAAACAACTTAATTTAAAAGAAAAATTAATTAAAGTTAATTACAAAATTTCCGATGTTACCCCAAAAAAATACTTAAAATTACGACAAATTGTAACGATTAAGACAATACCCCCCGATTTATATCAGAAAATTTAACAATATAACGATAACCTACCCGACGACCAGAAAATAGACAAAATTTAAGTACCAAAAAAATATTAACAGGACTTAATATAGAATATACATCAACATTTACTTTATAAACATCCAGAGATCCACAAAACCTTAAAACGGTTACAATATATTTATTATTTTTTTTAAAATAAAAATAACAGTACAAAAAATTAAACGAAAATATAACGTTTACGCTAAAACCAAAGCTTTACGACACAAACCATACGGAAAACTGCAACCATTTCCAGTTTTATAACGGCCATAGGATTCGATTATTATAGATTTCATTATTAAACTTCCCTTATCCGAAAATCCAGTAATAAAAATACATTACGACAGCATTTTCGTAATCGTCGATCGATTCACGAAATTTTCCTATTTCCTACCTTACCACGAAAATACAAACATAAAACAAATAGCATATATTTTCTTTCGATACATATTCAATATACATGGATTACTAATGGAAATTATCTTAAATAAAAGTACCACTTTTACTTTTAAATTCTAACAAAGCTTTATGGCACAAATCGGCCTAAACCATAAATTATCCAGTACATTTAAACCCTAAACAAACGGGCAAATAAAACGGTTAAACCAAATTTTTAAAATCTACTTACGATATTACATTAACTATAAACAAAACAATTAAGTTAAAAAATTACCAATAACCCAGTTGGCCTATCATATTAATTACCAAAAGAGCATTAAAATAACTCTAACAAACGTTAATTTCGGTTTCATACCAGAAGTTTACAGAAAAACATACGACAACGGCCCAATTAATGTTAAAGCCATCTTAATATCAAAACAATTTAGGCAGTTACACGTAAAAATAAAAACAGAACTCGAATTTATACGTAATTAAATAAAAAAGTACTACAACTAGAAAAAGTTAAAAAAACCAACTTTCTCAAAAAGGGACATGGTTTACTTAACCACCAAAAATATTAAAACCAAACGCCCAAATTAAAAACTCAACTTTAAGTATATCGGCCCGTATAAAGTTACTAAGAAAATTTCAAAAAATAATTACGAATTAAAGTTACCCCCGAAAGTTAAACTTCATCCAGTTTTTCATATTTCTTTACTTAAGTCAGCAGCAAACATTATCAAAATTAATACAAAATACGAAAATAAAACAAAAAAAATGCATTAATATACGAAGTAGAAAAAATCCTAAACATACGCAAAAAAATGGATTTACTTAGTACTTTATCAAATGGAAAAAACACCCAAATTCCGAAAACACCTAAAAACCCGCAAAAAATCTTATAAATACCCAGGGCCTCCTGAAGCACTTTTACCAATAACGCCGGAATCGTCAAAAATAACACCCTAATTTATATCGTCCGACAAACTTGCAATAACGCCCCCAATCCAGTCGGTTATCGGGATACCTTGTACCGACGTAATCGCTTCGGCTTCAGCCCGTTCCTACTGTTCCAGCTTATCCAAATCCTTAACCTCGCAACGAATTATTTTAACAGCTTTTTTTCGCAGGATTTTCTTTTGTTTACGAAAACGTTACAATTAGGCCAACGCTTCAAGAAAGGAAACCTCGGCTTTCTCTTTTTCTCGTTCAATTCGATCTTTTTTACGGGAAACGCGAGATATCGCCTGCAAATCCACCCTATCAAAATCGCAATTTGCGTATTTCTTTTCCACACAAAAACCGCAACAAGCTTTGCCTTCCGCGATAATACAATCGGGACGGTTAGTACGAAAACAAGCCGAACAGCGAAGCATGTCTATACCAAATTTATTAATAAAACGAACGAGCTTTTTGTGGCGATCCGGGTTAGGATTTGGTGCTTTTCTATTCTTAAAAACACGACCCGACATAATAAACAAAGCGAAATACGAGAAAGTAAGGAATAAAAAAAAAGTTACTTACTAAAAACGACAAACAAACAATTTAATTTTTAAAGGCAAAAATCCTGGAAAGGGAAAATCGTATTATGGCCCAGCCAGACTTAGCTACCCTAAACGGTCGGAGCTACAAAAAAAAGGAACCGATTATAGGTTACGTAACCAGGCTATGGTCGAATACGGTCGGTTCGATTATACTCGACTTGTGGTCGAACATGGTCGGTTCGACTACACTCGACTTATAATCGAATACGGTCGGTTCGATTACATTCGACTTTAAAAAGTCCAAAAAATATATACGCTTATTACTTCCCATAATTTTAAATAGCACCAATTTGTAATACAACTTGGTTACTTAAATTACCCTTGGTTATTTGCTATTACCAAACGTAACTAATTTACTCCTTATTGCTCAGTTTCCTATAATACTACTGCCAACATAAACCCGCGCGACTAGGTTTAATAATTGGTCAACTAGCCCAGCCGTTACACCGAATTCCTAACCCGTCTACGCAAGTTTTTGTCCGGCTTTAATACGTAAAAATTATTCGCAAATACGTCGTATTGGAAGGCTATAGGGCGCGTTGCAGGGCGCGTTGCAAAGCGCGTTGCAAGGCTGTAGGGCAAGGCTGTCGGGCTTGTTATGGGGTACGTTCCGGGGTACGTCGTTAGGCGTATCGCGTTGTTACAGGATTTGTTGGAACAATTCGATTTTGCGCATGTTAAATTATTAAAACAAACGTTTTTAATAAAAAAACATTGCTTATTATACGGAATAAACAAGTTCTTTTAGTCCACAAAAAAGTGGTAGTAAAAATTTGCTATTAATAGCTATATAAGTAATCGGCTATAAAACGGTTAAAAAAGGAATAGTAATATATATCTATGGCAAACTTTAATATAATACGTATATTTGTTTTAAAGCTGTAAATACGGCTAGCAACAAAGAATTCCGTTAATTGAAATAGATTTATTACGTTATAGTTGTGTTATTTGGATTAATTATTACGAGGTGCTAAAAACCGCGCAACTCGGTGGTATGCGCGACTCGGCGATATGAGACGTTACGATATTTAAGCTTTGTTATTATTTTTAACAACGATATATAATCCTTTCTGCCGTTTTACAAGATATTCACCGTTAAATTATGGCTGTATTATGGCCATAGTTTAATCATAACTTTTCAAAGTATATTTTTATATGAAGTATGTGTTGACTTTTACCATTTTATTTATAATTCCCCGCCAAAGGTGGTTGTACTTCAAAGGTGGGTTACCTACACTAATGTCTTGCCTCCATTTCCTGAATTTACCTACTTTCTAAATTGGGCTTCCCTTCTTTAACGCCTAACCCCTTTTATTAATAATTTATAATATATCAAGTTATATAACGTTTCTAAAGCTTTAATTTAAAATAAAAACTAATAACGAATATTACATTAAAAAACTTTAATAAAAGGTATTACGGGTTTTCAGTAAAACGCAATAGCTAATAAATGGAATATAATCGAAAGCATTTTGTTTATTAAAAGAAATGCCAAACCGTATTTTAAAACGCATTAACATTAACAAATCCTTAACTTTTTACAAAAGGAATTCGGAAAGTAAATATTAACTAAGGAAAATAATACAAAAACGCCGTTCGATTTCGAAATACGTTAAATAACGGATTTAATTAATTAAACGAATAAAAATAATTATTCTGTAAGGAAATATTAAGTTAAATATTTTATTAACCGTTACTTACGATTACGTAATAAGTTGTAAAACTTTTTCGAAATTTTCCGCGTATCCTTTAAGCTTTCCGATAAAATCCGAAATTTCCAACGGCGTTTTAAAATATTCGTACGCAAATTAAATATTAAAAAGGAAAATATCGTAAATATAAACAAAGTAAGCGTACAAAAATGCGAAACGAAGAAAAAGTAATTAAAAGCGCTTTTACGAAACGTAAAATTGGAAAGATTTCCGAAATAATAACTTCAGTAACGATAATCGAAGTTATTACGGCTTTCGGATAACGCTTTACGCCGGCAGTAATTTTTACGGGTTTTAACTTTTAACAATAATAGTTTCCCGATTTTTTTCCTAAATAGAAATACGTTTTTAACGAAAAGGGTTAAAGTAACGCTATAATCGTTTTCGAATAATTTTGTATAATATATTTTTCCGAAACGAAAATTTTAAATTTTAGCAATTAAAAGTCTTTTATTTGGGATTAATACGTTACTTATATTATTACTTAATTTATAGCTAAATACAAAAAGAATTAAGTACGTTATTTATATATACCTTTATATAATTTTTATATTATGTAACCGTTTGATATTGGCGTATCTGTTACGTTAAAAAAGTATTATTATTAAGAAATTATAGTTTTTGTCTCTTTTGTAGCGTTAATTCTTATTAATAAATAACGTTTTTTAAAAATTTATCGCGAAATTTTAACGAAAATTTTTAACAATCGAAATATTTATTCGGGTTTTAAAGTAACGGAAATTGTACCGTTTAATCCGGATAAACCATTTTAAACCCCGAAAATAGTTGGGAACCTTTTATGTTAATAAATTCCGGAATTAATAATAACTTATTAATTTTTCGATAAGTGTTTTATAATATAATATACCTTTTAAAAAAGTAAGAACGTTTAAAATTAACTCTTAATTATTTATTCATAAAAAGTTGTTATTTTTTGTTATATTCGTATTTTTATTTAAGAAAACTTAAAAGGCCTTAAACTTTAAATCTATTAAAACCGGTTTATTACATTACAATAAAAGGTATTTACAAAAGCAATTTAGAGTTATAAAGCCTTACGAACGTGCTACAATTATTAAAAATATTAATGATATATTTCCCGAAATAAATAAATTATAAAAGGTAAAAAAGTTATACAAGGTAACATATGGGTCCAAGCCTAGAAAACAAGACTGAGCTAATATATAGAAATCATGCTACGATTAATTTTTACGATAGATACTATACCCAGTATTTTTAAATACGCTAATTTTTTAAATAGTTTTTTACGGTTTGGATAGATTGCATATTTTAGTTCCGTTTTACTCCGATTCCGACTGGTAGTTGCCGATAAGCTTCGGCCCTGGTGAACCTTATGCCCGTTGGTTACGGTTTAGCAGGGTTTTTGAAGGCTTTATAGATAATAGCTTTGTACGGTAAACCTTAAAAATAAACCTTAAAAACGTATAAAAAGCTTTGTAAGCTTTCGTTAATTTTACGGTTAGGAATTCCAACCTTGATTGTTTTTATAACTTTTTAAGTTTCCATTTATCAAGAGAGCAGCCGAATATAATATATTACGTAACCTTTAATATACGATGCCGGTTTTCCGCAATAGGAAGGCTTGCATAGAAACTATTATGGTTACAACAATTAATCCCGATAAAAATACCGGATTTTCCAAGGCCGTTGACGTTACTGTCGACTTGGAAGAATTTTTACAAGAAAATCAAATTCGGTTTTTTATTTTCGGATATTACATAAGTTTCCAAAATAAAAATAACCGACTTTTCGAACAGCTTATATATCGCAATCTTACTTCGGCAGAAGCACTGTTAATAAAACTACAGGCGGATAATAACGAGGTGTTGGAGGATTCCGAGATGCAGTTATTGGAATAATGTACGTTGGAGCAATACAAGCGGTGGTTTGCCAGGTTGCATAGGGCAGTAAAGGGCTTCCAGGATTCGGACAGGAATCGACGTAGATAGGAGCACGACTAGGCAGTCTGGAGTCGCGTTGGAGTGAGATACCTGCGAGACGGAAGGGGATAGTGAAGCTAGGAGTTGAGTAGCAATCTATCATTTTATCCAAGTGCATACACGGTTACGTCTCCTCGAGGGAGAGGTAAAAAAGTTATTAAAGTTTTTACGAAAAAAAATATAAGCGAATTTATAGTAAAGATTTCGTCGAGGGGGTTATAGAAATTAATCTCAAGTTAATAAAGGATATGTAATTCGAATGGAAATTGGAATGAATTAATAATATACTGTTTTCGTTGAGATATTGAATTTTGCTGTTGTTGATAGCTTCGTATTTGGTGTTGTGGAGCGATTCAGGAAGTGGGTAAATTCAGGAAGGGGGTCCACCCCTCTAGTAGGCTTGTCAACAGCTTTTGTTGCTGCTAGCGGCCTCTGGGCTGTTGGCAGCTGTTGGGCTGCTGGCAGTTTTGGGCTAGGCTGTTAGCAGCTTTTGTTGGTGCTAGCGGCTTCTGGGCTGTTGGCGATTGCCCACGGACAAGATTTGTCCTTCCTAGAATACTTAGGACCAACGCACAGAGATTACGCCAGCTTCCTGCATTTGATCACTGTGACTGCTGACAATAGTATTATTTTTTAAAATATTTAAAAAGATGTACTATTAGGCCACGAAGAACCCGCCTTTCCAATAACCCCGGAAAAAGATTTTGACTTAAGATCAGCGTCTAGACGTCAACCCAGCCAATCCCCAAGCACAGAACAGACCCGTAACGATGAGGCGAAGAGCAGCCTTAGCAGCCTCTCCCTGGCTCCAAACGACGTAGCTGTCAACAAGGGCGGCGTATCCCGAGCTAACGCCCAGGATGATATCGACAATATCGAGTTGGCGACGAAAGTAGAATATGAATATTAGGATACCAATGATCGAAGCATGTGCCTGTCCGATTACCCAGACAGGCCAGGTAACAGGGACGTTGGCGATGTGAGCTGGTAAGCCAAAGCTGAGCATGGTAGCACGTGCGTGGAACATAGCCAGCATGCCGCCCAAGGTTGTTGTAGTGGCACTAAAGAGAGCTGGAATATGACGTGGGGCGAAGTGACCGGGCATCGTGATGAGTCAACAACAAAAATGGCCTTTTCAAGGTCAATGTGGACATCAAAGCACGGTGTAAAGTTAATGCCCGCAATTTATTAGGTTATATAAGGATCAGAGATAAGGGGAAGTTGATGGAATGGCTGCTCAGCAGCCAAATATATATATAGGTCCTGCGTACACCATATGCACAGTAAACGAATCTATTAATCGAAGTTATCTATAAGGGACAAGATCGGTACTCCCATTTCGAATCAAAGTGTCGGGGCCCCACTTAGCTTCTAAATCACACCTCTTTTTTTATATGGACCTTTTTAGAACGTGCGTAGACTTTCGACAGTAACATAATAGTAACGCGTTGAAGTTGTTATAATGGACAATTCGTATAATATACGATATTTCGAGGCTGTTAAAGCGTTATTTAGCCATAATCCGAACGTTAAGTACGGGAAACGCCTTATTACGTTGTAAAGATATAACTTGTTAGTTTTAATTACCGAAAGTAATTATATTAATTAAGAACTGTCGACTTTATTCGATATAAACGTACGTACGATTAAGCGATATCGCGTTTAATATAAAGTAATTAAGCGATTCCTTATAAAAGGCGTTAATTACTATTATAAAAAAACGTTAAGGTTATTTTCTTAAGCGTTTAACGTAAGTATTATATATTGTTACGCGTTACATTAATTAATTAGTTATTTAAAAGTTATTAAACGAATTAACTTATAAACTTAACCTGTATTTTGATAAAATGTAATAGTTTTTCGTTAATTATTGCGATATATATGTAATTATTTTTACGATTTCGGAATACCTGAAAATTGTTAATTAAAAAAATAAAAAGTTAAAGATTAAAGCGACGTAAGCGGATTCGGGTTAACGGACGTAATATTTTTACGCCGTTATTAAATATATTTCGGATATGTTTGTTTTCGTAAATAAATTGGGTATTGATAAACGTAATATTAACCGTCGTTTCGATTAGGTACTTAAAGGTTTTATTCCTTTCGTACGAAAGTTTTTAAAGCGCAACCGTTGTTTTAATATATTGTCAACGCTCACGGTTAACAGGTTGTTAAATATTTTCATATATTAAAAGTTTATTAACTGTAAAAGCTTTATTTTGTAATTAAAAAAGAGATATTGCCATTAATAAATTTATTTCCTAGGTTACGTTTCGTATTAATAATAAATAACGTTAGTTTTTATTATTTGGACGAGATATATACAATATGCGAGGAAGTTAAGGTGAAGTTGTAATATTTTCTTTTATATTTACCTGATTTTAATTTTATTAAAGCGTTTTTTGATAATTTTAAAGTTTATATTTGTTGTTACGTTAAATATACGTTTAACGATTTTCTTAACGATAAGCGATTCGGGTTATTTTTTGCAAATTGTTACAAACAGATTAGGTAACGGAAAGAGAAAATTAAGGGTTACTTTAAGAGGGCGCGGGTAGGCTGGAATTTAATTAATTAATATATATTCAGTAAGAAAGCAACGTATTAAACGGTTACTAAAGCTTTTTCCATATTAAATATCCGTATCTCTTTAATATCCGCATTTTTTCAGGCTTTTTTTTTAGGTGGTGTTGTTTTAAGGTATTAATTATCCCGTTTATTATGTTTTTTTTATCTTAATTACCTGTAATTCCAAGGCGGTAACGACGGCGAGCTTTAGTTTCGGATAATAATTACTTTGTTACGTACGTAAGCGTTAAAAAAAGGTTATCGGATTGGAGAACTTATAGGAAAATTAAGTTATTAACAAAAACGTTAATAAATACGTTATAACATTATTGCAACTTTTCCGTTAAGTAGCAAAATCTTTTAAAACGGGTTGTTTTCTTAACGTTTTGCCAGTTGGAAGGAGAATATAGTTACTTAACGGATAAAAAAGATTTATATGGAAAAATACCTTGCTTTTTTATATATATTAATTATCGTACTAATTATCATATTAATTATTCTACGAAATAACTTATTTAATTACGAATTAAATGATATTTTAAGGTTTTGAAAAACATTTTCGAATTTAAACGCGTTTCGTATATATAAATTAACGTAAGATTTAAAAAGCCTGAAAATCTTCCATTTAATCCCTTAAAATATAAACCATTCGTTAAGAAGGTAACGTATTTGTTAAAAAGTGATGCTATTATTTCGTAAAGCGTTATATAGATGCTTAATTTTTTTTACGTTACCGCCGTAAGCTGTTGCAAATCTTTTGCATACGTTTTAAAACAATTTATCGATATTTATACCTTCCGGAATAGAAAGCGACGAACTACGAATAAGTAAGTCGAAAAAATTATTATACGTTCGCATTAAAAAAGGTGAAGGTAATTGTTAATCGTAATATTCGTTTGCTGTAACCGTTAGATTCGAAAAGCTTTAAAGGGCTTAAGTAATTAATTAATCCTGTTACGTAATATATCCCGTTAAAAGTTGTTATCCGTTAACCCGAAACTTATTAGTTATTATATTTAAAAAGTTTTTTCCGAAATAATTATGTATAATATTCGTATTATTGTTGTTACTGTTATTTCTGCGTTTTAAAGGCCTAGTTTTAGGAACTTTCTTTTCGCATTATTTTTTAATGTTCCCAAATTCCGCGTTTACCGCGTTTTTTTATATAAAGTTCGGTATATAACTTAATAAAAAACGTTTTATATATAGTATTAAATCGGCTGATATCGTTATACTAACGAACGAATTATCGGGGTATTATATTATAATAGCGAATGCCGTTTTTAATTTAACATATTTAAGGATTATCGTTTTTATAATTAGGGCAATTTTTACTTTTTTTATATTCGAACGTATTCGATAAAACTTTACGGACCTTATAGTTTTTATCGAATTCGGCCTGCATACCGGAAATAAACATAAATAGGTATTTCGTAATGGGCTTCTAACTTATTATAGGTATTACCGGAAAGGGGTTTTTAAGGGGAAAAGTTATAAACGTAAGCGTTTTTATAATACCACGGTTTCGGAAAATCCTAATAAAAGAATTATCGTTAACGCAAGTTAACTATAAAACGTAATTATTTAAAAATAACGAACGTTAACGTTATATAAAGAAATATTTTCGGTTTGTTACGTTATTAAAAGGTTTAGGGGTAGGGTCGGGTAAAAACCGGGGTTTTTTTAATTAAAAGCTAAAGTTATAAGTAAAGTTTAAGAAAACGTTTTTTTTACTGCTGCGTTTTGTGATATTAATAATAACTTTAATAAACTTATTAACGTTAAAAATATCATATAATAATATTTTAAAAAACTAGAATATAACTTCGTAATTAAATTCGTAACGTTACGTAAGTTTTTTAACTTAAACGAACGTATATCGAAAGTGATATTTATATTCGTTTTGTAATTTTTCGTTAATATAATTAATAACACGTTATTTAATAAAATTAAGCGAACTTTTCCTAAATACCGTTATATAATAACTATTAATATATCGTTTAAGTTATTACGAATTAATAATTCGAAAAACGTTCCGTATTTTATTAAGTTACTTTTTCGGGGCCTTACCATTAATAATAACTTTAATAATATTAAGGAATTACGTACGTATATTTAAAAGTTTCGGTTTAAAAACGTTAATAAAAATATCTTTATTTAAAACGCTTTCGGAAAGTTCGTTTCGAATAACTTCGTTTTCGAAAGGTTCGGTTTAATTGGGTTCGTTCTTGAAAGGCTCGTTTCGAATAGCCTTATTTTCGAAGGGATCGTTTTCGGAAGGCTTGGTTCGAATAGCTTCATTTTCGGAAAGCTAGGTTCGAATAGCTTTATTTTCGGAAAACTGGGTTCGAATAGTTTTATTTTCGGAAGGTTCGTCTTTAAAGGGCTTGGTTCGAATAGCTTCATTTCGGAAGGTTTATTATCCGTAGCTCCAGGGGCGCTTTCCGTACCCCTTTTTATATCCGTAACAATTTTAATTTCGGGTTTTTCAAGGTTTTCAGTTTCGGAAATAACTATTAATTACCTACTTTTCCTTTTGTTTTTCAGAACGGTTTTCGCGGCAGTTAATCGCTTATTAACAACCGCTTTATAGGTATTATTAACCCGGGTATTAAAAACAATAGCTAGGTTTTTTTCGATAACTTTAACCACTTTTATAAACGGCTTACGCGACTTTTTCGGAATTATTACGGGATTAACCCGGGGAGATATTTCGAAGTATTCGTTTGCGGTCTCGTCGATTCGAATCAGCCTTAAAGAAAAACGCATACAGCCAGGTAGCTTAAAAGGGATTCGGCTAAGCTAACCGGGTTTTTGCAATACGGAACGTAAAGCAAAAACTGAAACTTTTAAAAAAGTTATTAACAATAAAATTACGCAAAAGAAATAATTACGAAAACTTCATTTTCTGTTATTATGGTTATTGTTGTGTTGTTGTCGAAGGCTTATACGCGTTCTGAAAAGGCCCATACAAAAAAAGGTATGTGATTCAGAAGCTAAGTGGGGCCCCGACATTTTGATTCGAAATGGGAGTATCTCGGGAGTAAAATTAGAGTACGAGTACGCTGTACCATTTATCATTGTTGCACCTGACTTCTGATATTCTGCTCCCTGGGCGTGTCAGGCGTGCAGGTCGTGTTCTACCCCTGAATGCCGATGGCGTAAGCCCCCGCCCCCGCTGGATTTGCTACAGTAGGCGCTCTAAAAACACACCTGTCATATCGCCCTCACCCTTCTCTTGACCGGTGTCTGAGGTGCCAAGGTCGAGCCTACCTCCCTAGGTAAGTACCTAAGTACCGGCAGAATTTATTTGCTGGGCTCGGAAAGTATTCCAATGCCAGACCTACACTACCCAAGGTGGATAGGTACCCTTGGCATGCTGTGAAACTGTATAACGAAATTCGGTACGGTACAGGTAATATACACCCCTTGGCATGCTCTACCTTGGTAGACCTTGGCGGCAATTTGGCATAATCATCACGGTGGGCATGGACTGTTCGGGTCGAAAACCAGGATACCTACGTAGGTGCCTACCCCATTACCGAGTACGAGCAGATTTTGCCCCCCACCATCAGACAAGTTGCATCAAATATCAATTCCGCCAGACCGCCATAAGTTACTGTTCTTCTCTCCAAGTTGACTGCAGTTATGACAGACCTGGTGCGAGATTAGTCAATCTACCCGCTCAAATCTACGTCAATTTCCTCGTATTTGCGCCAACAGTTTTTGGGACGGTGGATGGCAATGCGCTGTGTGGTTACAGCACCGAGTGGGATTCCCAGCATATCACTCAGCAACCAATTGACATGGTTGCTGTACCTGCGCGTGTGCTTACTGGTTCTGAGCTCTGCCATTCGCTCCTGGAAGCCGGCGAGTCAGAGTCATTCTGGTTTCCTCCGAGGGAGGTTGCTTGAACTCCCAGCCGGGGGGCTTCCTCTAAGTGCCCAAGGGCACAGATAAAACACAGCTGTACGAACATATTCCCAGCCAATGAGCAACCATCAACCATCCAGTGCCCATCGGAAGTCTACAGGTCAAGGGGCTCCAGGGCTGGTTTCGATCCTCAAGCTTGGTTTGAGTCTCTCCCTGCCAAGTCCATCATAGCTGACCCAAGCATGAGTGAGAATTTCACTTCCTATTAGCCCCCTTCTCCTACTACCCCACTTTCAGCCCCGTCAGGGAGTGTTTCTGATGCAGTCCATATTCTTAGCACACACCTGTTTCTGGGGCGTACTCGTTTCTGCAGATTAGCGCACGCTCTGGGACTTCGTGCCGAGGCTGAACCAAATCGGCCTGATGGACTCGCTATGGGATAGTTCACCGCTGATTTTGTCAAACTGACGCGGAAAGAGGATTAAAGGGCACAATAGCAAGGGATTGATACATACATCGTGGTACCAATAGCCATTTTGTGGCATGCCAACTTTGCAAACGTTTCATTTCAGCCATAGCTGCGTATGTGAAAACCCATGATCCTCGAGCACGTCGGAGGTTCGTATCCCTTAGTTGATCTTAAAGTAAGAGAAGTTCCAATTAAGAGAAAGTTGCTACAAGGTCGTGGACAGGGTCAAATGGATCACTCTATGTTAACCTGTACCGTATCGAAGGTACGGTCCGGCCTTCTCCAAAAAAGGCCACAAAACCTGAACCACAACGCAGAGCCTAGTGAAAAGGATCCCGTTAGAGATTGGAGCTAATAGAATTTCTGAATTAGAGCGACCAGCCGGAGGCCTCACCGAGCACTGGATCTTATCACCCGGGCTCTGCTATTTGGTTGGAGTTTTGTGTTTCTTGGGGGAAAGCCGGGCCGTACCTTCGGTACGGCACAGGTTAATACACACTAACAGTTCCTTATCCCACAATGAATGGCCCGATGTTGCACACAATTCCGCTAAAGCCGGCCGAAAGTCTCATAATCAACGGACTCCAGCTCCACGTACGATGAAACAGGATCATCAGCTCCAGGTTGCTCAGCCTTGCTCGACTGGGACCTGGGACCGTCCTGCATGAATGACCGCAGCCCAGTTAGGATGCCTCTCGGTATCTTCGCTGGCAGGTTCGGAGGACCGTTGTCTGTGTCGCTTGAAGACTCTGGCTTCCCCGACGACCTGCTTCGAGTGGAGGAAAGGAGGCCTTTGAAGGACATCAGGCCGGTCTCCATCCATTGATAAGTCGCTTTGAATAGAGAAAACGCAACCGGTATGCAGCCGCAGAGGATAGCAATGTTGATCTCGGCTATTCTAGACCTCGGCTCGTTAGGAACAGCTAGGAAATGCATAGCATAAAACACAGAATCTATACCCAAGTGCTTGCATCTGGGTCCCCACCCATGTGGCATCGATCCCACTTGTGGCCGATAGGAACTGAAAACGGAAGACAGCGCCGACAGTGGAACAGACGCAAGGTCTAGCAATTAGCAAACGACTTCAAGGACCGCGTGAGGGGGAGTTTATTACTTACATGAGACCAGTTAGGAAGAGGCAGCCAACACCAATCTTTTTGTTCAATGGCAGGATGATTTTCGATACGAAATACAACGGAATTAGGAGCACGTAGAAATCTGTCACTGTACCCCCTACACCCACCGCAGCAAGCAACTGTCCCGAGGGCCTCGCCGCCCTGGTATTGGCCTCCCTCGATCCCCATCCTCCATCGCCTGGTCGCGGGATGACGTAGACCATTGCCGCGATTGTGACTATCATGTAGAATACTACTATCACTACAATACCGGCCCATATCATGGTCTTGGCCGGCCGGAACGGGCGAAAAATTCGAAGAAAAAGGGCCAGGAGTGAGCTCTTGGTGAAGACGGCAGTGACGTTGTAGACACAAATCGTAGCAAAGTTTGTCTATTACATGTCAACATGGCAACCATTTATGTGTCTTGGCTCTAGCCAAACAGTTTGCTAAGCACACCTTGAAGTACGAAGTATCATACGCAGAGAGTGGTGTGTCCCAGCCATGTCGGCCGATGGTGTCGTCCAGGACTTGCATACGATCAATGAGACTTGCTCTAAAGTGCCGTGGTCGGGACAGTACTTACAAAGGCTTAATAGAAGAGCATTGTATGCGATAGCGCAGACCTGGATGTGTCGTTAACTGACGTAGACTCGAGGACGGGAGGTACTCGAAGGAAGCATACGACAGCAAACACGAGGACATCTTGTTGGCCTTTTAGCGCATCATCTCTACTATCGGTGAGTAAGGCTGACCTACAATCATCCACGCCACTTTGCGTGCTTCGCAGACGTACGAACAGCCGAAGGCAAGCAACAAGAAGCATCGGTGGAAAGGTCAAGTAAACAGATAGACGCGGCGCCCAAGACATGGATGGTGGGTCAACAAAGTTGCTTGTAACCCCAGGAGGTGGCGGCATCACCGGAATGGTGGACAAGTCGACGCCCGGTGGAAGAGAATCCATAATAGGGTGTGCTTGGAGGCGATGGTCAGATAGGCGGATTCACGGCTATCTCGACAGGAAAACAACTTGATAGGGTAATAAGTCGAGCGAGGGGATGCGTTTTCGAACTCAGTCTCCATGCAAAGTCTGGCTACACGAGGAGCATATAGTACTCGAGATCCGGGGGCAGACTGCGGGGATAACGGAGACTACGTGTGCACGACTATTTTATTATTGGCCTCCTCAGGCTGTATGTTTAAGGCCCACTTTGAAGATCAGATTGTCGATATTGCAAGCCGGAAACCGCGGCCCCCCCCCGGCACGCGTCACCCCTCCAACGCGCCACCGTTTCCATATACAAATCGCCGAAATCCTTACCTCAGAAAAAGTCAGGCCCCATTTTTGAGGTTGTTGGGGCTGCGCTTGCAGCGCAGCTGCAACGCAGCTGCAGCAAAAGCTTTGAAAAAAGAACGGTAGCACCAGGTACCGCGCTAACCTAATTGGAAAAAACCCACAAAACAATAAAACCTCAAAAATGGGGCCTGACCTCAAGTTGTGATTTTTTTTTTGGCTCCGTTGTCCGCATTCCCATATAAATTTTCGAAAATCTATCTTGAAAACTTACAAATATAAAAGCAACAAAAATGATACGTAAAATAATAAAAACGTCATTAAATATAGCTTTAAAAGAGCTTCTTAACCATATATATAACATCCCAATCGGAACTAATATCGCGGAAATATTAAAAAAATAAATTAAAATTTCCGTTTTCCGCAGTTTTTCTTATCCGGAACGCCCTTATAGCTGCAATAATACAACCATTATATGTAACATGTCGTTATGGGCATTATAAGGGTAATTCAATATAAAAAAGCCCGTATAGCTATTTTTTAATCCGTACGGGTTATGGTATTACGTTATAACAAAAAGGGCGTTTCGGTTTTATTAAGTCCGAGACTTTCTTAAAATTACAACGTAATAACCATAACTTATACGGCCGAAAAGAATTAAAATACGGGCTTTTCTCATATTAAATATATTTAGAAAGCCCGGTGTACGATATGTAACAAACCTGTCATACATCCACCTGGAGATATAAGCAGTATCCGAAAAGGGTTCTTGATTTGCAGGTAATAATAGCACGATAAGTGATTTAGGGGTTTGTTCGTTAAAGAGATTTACGGACTTTTCTTATAAGAAAGAATTGATTTTTTGATTATAGGTTTAGATTGATAACTAAAAAGCGAAATTAATTAGGCGGCTATTTATAAAGGAAACCGAGTTTTATATATTTATTTAATATTAAGTAAGTATGTCGTGGATTTATGTGATTTATATAATCTGGGATAGATTTAGTAGATCTAGTAGATTTAGTAGATTACTTAAGTTTTGGTAAAGAAAGCGAAACTTTCCTTCCGAAGATTAGCTAGAGGAGGAGTTTCCAGCTTAGCCCCGGGGGCTGAGTTTTCCAAGAACAGGAATAGGGGTTCCCGTACTGTAACATTATTTTCCTTTTCTAAGAATTTTTATTTCAAAGATAAGAAAGGTAGGTATTCCTTTTTAAACGTTGGAGAGGTTTTTTTGAGGCTTTTAGTTGATTTTATTATAACAGGTCGTATTTAAAAGGAAAAAAGAAAACCTCGCTTTAATTAGCGTGAAGCTTGCGATAACCGTGCAGTTTTTATTAAGAAATTTGGTTTTAAAGTCGTTTTTTGTTCGAACTGTATTCGTTTTGGGGAACCCGATTATTTTTTTATAATCGATATTTTAAGTTGCAGTTGTTGTATTTGTCGTTAACGTTTAGGTTGTAACGTATTGGAAATGAACTTTTTGGTAAAGATTAAAAAAAATGTAACCGCCTGTAAAAAAAGCAGCGGGAGGTAAAAAATATTTTAATGGCGTACCAGGAATTTGTAAGGGTGTAATAAGAATTTGCCGAGTAAAGGACGAAGGAATTCGTTAATCGTTTGAAACGCTTCCGTTTTTAGTAGGAGGTTTTAAAAAAAAAGGCTTACGTTATTTTGATAGAAGGTTATGAATTGGATTAATTAGAAAAGCAGGAAAATTTGGAAAAGGAATAGCGACGTGTGGAAACGGAGCAAGCGCAGTTTGTTTCTGAAATAGATGCTTTTACGGAAGCGTTTATTCTTTTCGATTGGAATGTCGCGGGGTTGGATTTAAGCGGGGGACCGTTATTACTTGCGACTTTGGCCGCGTTAGAAACGGTCGGTTAGGATTTTGGCGATGGAATTTATTAACCAGGTTTATCGCATTCGTTAAGTGCTTAAGTGGTTCCCATGTGTTGTTTTCTGGTGGGTAATTTATTTACTTGACCAAGTATTCGATTTTGTTTTTGATTATTCGGGAATTTAGTATTTTTTCGACTTCGTATTTGTCGTTATTTTTTTCGAGTTTTAAATCTTT
Source organism: Monosporascus sp. 5C6A (assembly GCA_004155035.1). Classification (NCBI taxonomy): domain Eukaryota; kingdom Fungi; phylum Ascomycota; class Sordariomycetes; order Xylariales; genus Monosporascus; species Monosporascus sp. 5C6A. The sequence goes on from QJOB01000787.1 coordinate 336,556, forward strand.
TTTAAACGGGGTATTTTTTGAAGCTGGTTTTAATAGGGAAACATGGAAAATAGGATGTATTTTTATTGTTTTGGGTAGTGATAACCTGTAGTTGGTTTTGGAAATGACTTTATTAATTTTGAAAGGGCCAAGTTTTTTAAAATCGAGCTTGTTGTTGGTTCGTTTGGTTTTGATTTGTGAGATGGTTGAAGTCGCGTTTTGTTTTTGCCGTAGTAGGTAAACTTTGTTTTTTTTCGTTAGAATTGGTCCCTTAATTTTTTTTTGTTGTAGTACTGGGTTATTTTTTGCTGGAAAAATTGCAGCTTAGTTTGTAGTCGAGTTTGTATCGTTTTGATTTTTGTTATTATTGTTTTTGCCCGAGGGGTTATAGTAGTAATAGTTAGTGCTTTTCGTAGTAACTGTTCTGGTTGTTAAATTACAGTTTCGTATTTATATATAGCTGTATAGGGGGATATGTTTATGTTTTCGTTAATAAATGTGTTATAGGCCATTTATGCCAATAGTAACAGTTTTACCTAATTATTTTGTTGGTAGTTGATATAATTTCGGAGGTATTATTCCAGAGTTTGGTTTAGTTTCTTTGTTTGATTATCTGTTTGGGGGTGATAAGCTATCGAGAACTTGAGCTTAGCATTTATCTGTTTAAAAAAGCTGGTATTAAATTTGGACGTAAAAAGTTTATCCCGATCAGAAATGATTTTTTCTGGTATTCCGTGTTTATTAAGGTAATACCGGATGAAAACATAGGCCAGTTGTTCTGCCGTCGAGGTCCCTTTGAAAGGTAGGAAGTACCCATACTTGGTGAGTCTGTCAACTATCACCCAGATTCCGTTATAATTGACTCCAGTAACTGGGTCTTTAGATGGAGGGAGGCCAGTGACGAAATCCTAAGCTATGGTGTTCCATGCCTTGTCAGGTTTTGTGGCCAGTTCGTTATCCCATCCGGGCTAATGATCATTGTCTTCCTTGGCTTGCAAGTGAGTCAGACATTCATAATTATAGCAGGCAGAAAAGTTAAGAAGGTTATGGTCGTCTTTGGGTCGCATCCTGGTAGTGTCGGTTTTCCGATGTATCGTGCATCCGGGGAGCTCATAGAGCTCGGGGGATAACTGTCCGTGATTGCTGGGGTTTGGTCGTAGCTGACCGTTTTTGTCATGTATCTTGCACTTCTGTGCGTCAAGGTAACAAGTACATCCTAGTTCTATAGCTATCCTGGAGGTTACTTGTCCGGGGTGGTATTTGCAAGTTCTAACTATAAAGCCTCGGCAAATATGGCAGCTTTCGTATTTTAGGTTACTTTCTTGGATTTTGCTCGTTGTAACAATCGTAAATTCTTGCTCGAAAAAAACGGTGCTAACTTTTTTCTCTTTTTTTTCTTTTTCGCTATTTAATTTATGTTCTGCTATTCATACCTTTTTCTAAAGCTGGGGAATTCCTTCCTTTTTGGTATTTCGTTTAACTAAAGAGTAACATTCGCTTTTGTAATGGCCCTTTTTGTTACAGTTAAAACATTTTATGTTAAACTTGTCTTTTTTGGAATTACTCGAAACCGTACTGGCTTCCTTTTGAAATCTATCCCTTTTCTTTTAAGTCCGGTTACTTAAACTTTTATCGTTTTTTCGCTTGCTAAATCCTTTCTTCTCGAGGTACCTATCAAATATACGTCGATCGGTAATAATAGCCTGATTTATATACTCCTCAAAGGATCTTATCTTAAATACTTTGTATATTTCGTTTTTAACCTAAAACTTCAAGCCGTCGTAATATGGGTAAAATAATACGCTTGCTAATAGTTACGAAATAACGGCTAAACGATTAAACTCGGTCGTATACTCTGCTACTAACTTAAGTTATCGTAACAAATATAGTTGTTTTACCGCATATTATTCCTTATTAATATTTCCGAACAAGGTTTGCATTTTGTTTTCGAAATGCTTATAATTGCTGAAAATATAATTAATAACGTCAGATAAATTTCGGGGATAATTCTTTAAGTAATTCTTTAAAATTAGCTCGAACCATAAAAGAACATTTTTTATAAATGCTTAAAAAATAACCAACACTTTTTGATAGTTTTTTATTAGGGAATTTTAGTAAGACTTAAGATAAATCCGGACCTAAATTAGGAATTTTTCCACGTCTGTAAATCTATCGTAAGATTTAAAAGCGGCTGGTTTATATCTCTTAACTTTAAACATTCCATAATATCCGGAAGGTAAAATAGAAAATTCGCGAGATAGGTCGGAATCGAACAGGGGTGATATAAAGGCTTTTTCCCTCTTTTTTTAGGCAAGTTTAACGCTTTCCTTTTTTAAGGCTCGAAGTTTTGCTACCAGGAAATTCATTTTTTTTTCTGCTGTAAGTTCTTTTTCCTTGCCTTTTAGCTCTGGCTTTGCGGTTTCGGGCTTTTCTTTTTCATACTTTTCCTCACTTTCCGATACGCCTCGTACCTTAATAGTATCTTTAAAGGAAAAAAAAAATTAATGCTAAACGGAAAAAAGTTCGCCTTAAATTCGAATTGCAGAAAACGGCATGTTATCGATAAATTGAAATACTTCTTTAATAAAAAGTAAATTATCTAATTTTGTTATTAATTTTTTACTAACCTGTAACGGGGATCGAATATGTTATTTATCTGCTAAACGTCGTTCTGTAATATCGTTTTTACTGAATTCAAAAAAGCTCATACCTAACTAAGCCTTAAATTATTTATCGGTTATTAATTAAGAAGTTATCAAAATGTAACAAACCTGTTATACATCCACCTAAAAATATAAGCAGTATCCGAAAAAGGTTCTTAATTTACAGGTAACAATAATACGATAAATAATTCAGGGATTTGTTCGTTAAAAAGATTTACGGACTCTTCCCATAAGAAAAAATTAATTCTCTAACTATAAATTTAAATTAATAACTAAAAAACGAAACTAATTAGGTAGCTATCTACAAAAAAAACCAAGTCTTATTTATCCATTTAATCCCAAGTAAGTATGTCGTGGATCTATATAATCTATATAATCTGGAACAGATCCAATAAATCCAGTAAATCCAGTAAATCACTCAAGTCTTGGCAAGGAAAGCGAAACTTTCCTTCCGAAAATTAACCAGAAAAGGAGTTCCTAGCTCAGCCCCGAGGGCTAAGTTCTCCAAGAACAGGAACAGGGATTCCCGTACTGTAACACGATAATACCACCGATAATTATGCTGTTGTAACTATAAAGGCGTTGTAATTACTTATTTCCTAGACTTTTATTTAGCCGTCTTAACTGTAATTTCTATTTAAAAAGATTAAAAAACTTCTGCATATATATTAACTTATATTCGACCTGTATATGAAGTTACATACTTAACGGGCTTAATTTGGTTACGTAACGAATTTTTTTCATATAAATCTTTGGATTTAAAAATAAAATAAAAGGAAAGTTAATAATTTTGGTAATGACGTCCAGAACGGGACCCCTATCCGTATAACATGATCTCAGGCCTCGCTGGCTCGTTCCGGGGATACGGCATTTAATTGGTTAATTTAAGCTCCTTAGCGCAGTACTTGCAGAAACTTTGCTACGAGCCAGCAAGGCTGAGCTAGCTAAGGTAACCAAATCTGTGAGCTAGCTAAGGTAACCAAATCTGTCAGCTAGCCAGGGTGCCAAAAGCACCCTAGCTACAGAAGGATACGCTCTGATCGGAGGATAATTGTTCCGTTGCTAGGCTACACAAAAGCAGTACGCGCGCTGAGAACCTGCGCAATTAGCTGAAAACAACAACGCAACTGACATCCCCTATATCTGACAATTAAGAGTCTCAGACACGCTCCACTAAGTGGAGTTCTACCGTCGCGGCTAATTAAGCGACCCTGCACCGGACCACTTATCCAAAGGGCTTAAGTGATCCAAACAAGGAGAACTGGCCATGATTTAAATGCAGTTATACGGCCATAAGATGGTATCATGGTTACAGTTACTACCTGTGATCGCTAGCAACTGAGGGGGTGTGTCAGTTAAGTAGCGCACTAAGTGCGCACTTATCAATCCAGTCTTTTGGTGCAGTGGCTACGCGACAAAATCCCTACAATTTCAAAATCCTCTATATATTATAGAGAACCGGGGAAAACAAAATCTGCTGATTTTTTTTAACGGTTAATAAAAACACGCGAAAATACCAAAATTGAAAAACAATTAAAATTTCTTTAATAATACATTTAATATTAAATATTAAAAGCGATTTTATTATTTATTTTTATTAAAATATCCAAACGTTTATAATTAATTAAAAATATTATATATATGCAGGGTTGAAATCGGTCGACGTCTTATTTTCCAAGGTGAGCCAAATATACAGAAAATTATTATACGATATAATTTATACGATAAATGCTATATCTATTAGCTAGCCAGGTGCGCTGAAGCGCCCTAACTGAAGAAGGCTACGCTTTAATTGAAGGATAATTGTTCCGTTGCTAGGCTACACAAAAGCTGTACGCGTACTGAGAAACTGTACAATTAGCTAAATACAACAACGTAAATAACATCCCCTATATCTGATAATTAAAAGTCTTATTCGTTTAATTCAAGCAATTATTAAGTAATCAGTTGTTGCTAAAACGATATAGGCTGTATATTAATAGCAATTATCTTAATATACTTTAATAATAACAATAGCGACCGTACCGTTTACATTTTTTATTATTTACAAAAAATCCAAAGGTTAAGATTACTTTAAAGGCGAATTTTAATTTAAAACGTACGCGCTTAATATATAGGACTTTATGGATTTTAATTAATTACTTCTATAACTTATTAAACCTATAAAACCCGATATAACCTGCTATCCGAAAAGACGAATTCGTCATATAACACGGATTAATACTTTATTTTTTCCTTATTTTTAAAAGGAATTACCGAAAAAGTCGACCTTATAAGGTATTTAACAAATACCTTTAAGATAATTACAAAAAGCAAATAAGCTTATAATTAGGACTTTACGGCGTATACTTACAAAAACCGCAAGTATGATACTTTTCGAAAAAATATTAACGACCTTACGAAATAAGTTTTAAAGTTTGTATTTTTAGGAATTAGAGAAACAAGTTTTTTTTAAGAAAGAACTTACGAAAATGGTATGGCAAAATGGCCGAATCCGGTAAAGTATACGATAATCGACTTCTAATTAATGCTTAATGAAAATATCGAAAAAGGCTAAAGTAAACCGCGAAGTTAAATAGAAAGTTAAACGAGTGGATTATGAAATAACAAGAGATAATGGCTTAAAAATAGCAATATAACGTCCTAAAGACGAAAATAACAGTTATATAGGTTAACGATTTATATATAGCTTTGGTTCCCGTTATGAAGACCTGGATAACCACTTTTTAGTTAGTAAAAAAGGCTAAGATCGATAGCGGAACGATTAGTTATTAAAAGGTAACGGTTAACTTTTTGGATTACTAAATTATAACTTATTTTCTATTTATATTACGAAATATAAAGGTACCGTTTCCGACTTTTTACGGGGTTTTATAAACTTTACTAATTAAGATAATCTTAATTAGGAAGATAGTAAACTTTTTAACCGTTAACCACGAAATAAACCTTTTGGACGAAAACCGAAACAAAATAATCGAAAAAGTTTTAATACGGACAGAAGCATTAATAAGCGAAAATACGAGGAATTAGATGCTTAGGGCATACGTTACAAGGCGTGCTTAAGCCCGATGCACAGGTTTCTTTAATGTTATTATGCGTTCCTTAATAAAGCTTTAGCAGAATTTATATTTAGCAAAATAATTAAGGGATTGGTTCGAAATTAAATAACTTCCGATTAATCCTTAAAGGAAGAAATTAACCGAATATCTAAATTTATGGATAAGATAATTATATAAAAGATCGATTAATTTTTAAAGGAAATAAAACGAATCCTGGCAAATTTCCTAATTATTGATTAATAAGGCGTTATAAGCTTATCGTTTTACCCTTTACGGAATTCGTCTATTTTGGATTTAAAGTTTATAATATACGTTTTTAACTTTATTAACACGTTTTTGAATTTTAAATTAACCCTATAAGATAACGGGATATACGTAAGTAATAATTTCGTTCCGATTAAGGGTTACGGAAAAGTTAATATATTATTTCGAAGCTTTAGCGGTACGAAAACGTTGCGGTTATATAACGTAGCTTCTTGCGAATAATTTGCTTACAATTTAATATTATTTCGATAATTTCGAAAAAAAAGGTTATTGGTAAGATAACCGAAAAATTAATACTTGCATTCGAAATAAATATAATTAAATTATGGTTATTGTAATAAACAAAGTTAATTAATTTGTTATTAAGGATATTAACGTAATAACGTTTCTTACAGCCCTAGTTATTTATAAACGAAACGTTAACTTTTGGATAACGAAACTACCGCGTATAAATAACGGTATTTTGTAATATTTGTAATTAAGCTATTTAGGCCTTAAAGTAATAACCCAGTTGTAATTTTATATTAAGGAAGTCCGGCTAAAAGGTTTATAACTGTCAAATGTTAAATATGTAATAAAGCGAAAGTTAAAAGGCAAATACGCCGTAAGCTTAGGAAAAGAATTTCTCGATTAAAATAAAAAATAATTATTAACTTTATTAATTTCGAAAAAACCCTTAAAAATATAAATACGTTATATTCGTTACCGATAAATACTTAAGTTTCATTTAAAATATTTACTTTAAAAACCGAAAGTAAGATATATTAATTATTACGTTCCGATACTTACTAAACGTTTTGAAAAACCAAAACAATTCTTTTATAGGTAATTAAATGCGATAACGAAATTTTAAAAAATTGCCTATTTTAAAATATCTTCTAGTTGCTTTTTTTAACATTAAATTTAAGCGTTTAATACCGTATACCTAGGCCTAAAATAAGGGTACGAAGCGTTTAAAAAGTATAATTAAGGAAAAAACGATTATTATACGAAATAACATTAAGTTACTTACGTTTTTAATCGTACATATCTTTAAAGTTGCGGTATATTTGTATAACCGTATCCCTAAATACGTTCTTTTTTAGTAAACTTTATACAAAATTTATTATATTTATTTGGCATATAAAAACGGCATTTTAATACTTAATCGTAAGCTTTAATAAACTTATTTGCAAGCTTACGGCTATATAACTTACGTTATAATAACCGCTGCCATAAAAAAAAACAAAAGCTCCAGAAATTAAATTCTAAAGCGTAAATAAGCTTTTTTATTAGCTACCGATTAATTAATATTTACAAAATATGGAACCCGTTAACGAATAAAGTTATTACTATTCGAAACGTACAGTTTAACGAAAAAGCTACCTTTTTAAGTAATATCAAAAATCTAAAAAACGACCTTTTTTACGTTATCGAAAACAAGCTACAAAATTTATTCCGACAGGTTTATGTACTTAATTAAACTTATGGCTACTTTATACATATAAAGGATAAAAACTTAAGTAAAATAATTTAGTTACCGATTAAGCAGGAAAAATAACTTTAAAGAAACATAAACCTTTAAAGTAACGTACGGGATAAGGAAAAATAAACCTATTCGTAAAGGATTAATTATCCTTATATAACCGTTATGTTCGAATTACTTCCGTTTTTTAAATTATTATCGCCGTTAATGTCTGCTTTAATAACTATTACGATTATTGCGCTGACGGAAGAAATAAAGGAAACTTTAAGTTTTTGTTACTTTATTTAACCCAAAATAACGGTAAAAAACGAAAACCTTTTACGGGTTATAAACGTAAATTTCCTATACGTTCCGTATCGAAAAAATGGTTATCGGTACGATTATAAAGTATAAAAAGCCGCGTTTAACGTTAAACGATTAACTTATTTTATTAATACAATCGAAAATCGGCCGGTAAATTACGGAAATTTAAAGAAAAAGATAACCCGATATTCGCGTTATCCTAATCGGAAAAGCTTTAATATATCAAAAACAAAGTTAAAAATAAAGATATTACCTAAATCGCAGAACCGGATATATAGGCGAAACCTGCCGTTATTTCCGAAAAGCCATAAAAAGCTAAGTACATACCCGTTAAGGAAGTTGTTTTTAGAAACTAAAAAAGCTTATATACAAAATTACAGGGACATATAGTCCTGGGAGATCGTTAATCAATCCGTTACTAAAAGGAAACAGATCCTAAGATATATATAGGTATACGTTTATAAGTTTAATAAATATAACTAGCTCCAGAAATATAAAGCCCGTTTCGTAATACAAAGTAATTAATAGCTTACTGCTTATAGCGATACATACGTATTTACCTTAACTGGAAAGTTTTTTAAAACCTTAATAATTATTACGGCTAAATTTAACCTAAAGTTTAAGTAATATAACGTTATAAACGCCTTCGTTAACGCAAATTTACCTCATAAAGTTTTTATAAAAATACCCCCGGGATACCCTTAACGTAACAGGATATTTTTAATTAAAAAGGCCCTATACGGCCTAAAAAAATCGCCGTTACTTTAGCAAAAAACTTTATTAACACGTTTAAAAACTTAAAATTTAGTTCCGTTTTTTATAAACCCTGTTACTTTATTCGTTAAAGGATATTATTTTCTTTTACGTAAACGATATTATCGCCACGTATAACAAAAAAAACTAAGCGTTCATCGATTAGTTAATCCAGTAAATATAAAAATGGTATACCTTTATAAAAAGTAAAAACGTACAGTGGTTTCTAGGTATCGAAATAATTAAAAACAAACTCAACCGAAAAATTTAATTATTCTAATCCGATTTTATAAACAAATTAATTAACTTAATCCTTAAAAGAAAATCTAAATAACTTCCTAAAAACGCCCATAACGAACGCCGAATTACTGCCGAATTTTAATTCAGCCTATTTAAGTTTTATTAATAAATACTAAAGAAAAATCGGTTTTATCTTTTATATTGCGATTTATACGTAACTTAATATATCTTTTGCAATATCTAAACTTACCCGATTTAACCAAAACCTTAATAACGTATATCATAAAGTAATTAATTACGTCATACGGTACTTAGTTAATACCAAAACGTTAACGTTATAGTTAAATAACGAAAATTTTTTAAATACTTAAAACGACGCCTTTTTTGTAAATAATAGACTTAATCGAAAAAATTCCTAAACTTACGTTATAAAACTGTTTGGGGAAATTATAAAATAACGTGCAAATAAGCAAAACATAATAACTACTTCCATAACCGAAACGGAATTGTTATTTTTTGCTCAAGTTATTAAAAAAGCCTTATTCGCTTTTCGATTAATCAAAAAGCTGGAAGTTGGCCTAAAAGCAGGACCGTTAAATTTGTAATACGACAATAAATAAACTATACGGCTTATTAACGCCGACGTCGCCCTTTTACGGACAAAGTTACGGCATGTAAATATATATAATTACTAGTTACAAGAAGCAGCAAAAAAGCACCTGATCAAAATGGATTATACGCTTACAGGTAATATATTAACGGATAAACTAACTAAGGCCTTATTATAAAAACCCTTTAGGCACTTCAAAAAGCAACTAAAATTAATAGATATTATAAAGGCCTTGGATCACCGGAAGACAACGTTAAAAGCCATTTTTAATAAGGAATTAGCTGATCAGGAAGATATAATCACCGGAGGAAAGGTTAAATAGAAGGTTATGGCTTTAAAAAATGATAAGGTATAATAATTAACGCCCCGAATTCTTCAAAACGTTAAAAGAGTATATTAGCTAGCCAAGTACGTTAAAGCGCCCTAACTAAAAAAGGCTACGTTCTAATCGGAGGATAATTGTTCCGTTGCTAGATTATATAAAAGCTGTACGCGTACTAAGAAACTGCATAATTAGCTGAATATAACAACGCAACTGACATCCCCTACATCTGACAATATCTTATATCTTTAAATACGATAACTAATAATATTCATGGTATACGGGGTTTATAAATGATATATAAAAGATAAATCGCCGAACGTAAAGCTTAATGGTAATATATAATGCTTATATAGTGATTTTATATTAGTAAAGTATTTATAAAAAAAGTTATATAGTTTATTACAAACCCGAAAAAGGTAAATAAAGTAAACCGATTGTATTAACATATTAGTATATAGCAGATAGAACAAAGTAAAAAATAACCGCGTAATAATGTAAGATAAGCGACAATACAAGATTAATTATAAACTAAAAGATTAGCAATTTTAAATACCAATCAACGTTTGAATACCCAAATCTACTTTATAAAATCAATTATCTAACCTCGGACCCCATCTAATGAATAACCCTAACAACAAATAGCGATTTCTACCAAAACGTGCGGTATATAAAAACAAGTCACTATTACCGTAATATATTATAAAATTTATTTAGAAAACATACGTGTTCAAAACTAAAAATAAAGGTATAATAAGAAATAGTATATATACCAAATAAATGTTAAAAAGATATTCTAAATTTAAAAAAAAGTTAATTTGAAATATAAATAGTTAATACGCAATACTACGTGATAAATATATAGGTTCCTACTAGCTTTTATTTTATAATTAATAATATATTGTAATAAACTTATACGTTTATACTTTTAAGTTTTCCGTTAACATATCGACCAGTATTTAGGCAACCGTTATTCCGGAGCCTATGGTTCCGTAATTCCAAGACAAGATTAAAATGCTTAAGATTACCGTTTAGCAGTTTATTGATCAGGTGGTAGCAGCTTAGTTAATGCCGGTAGGCATCTAGAAGATAAAACCTAAGAAACTTTAGCCGTATAATAAGAAAGTGAACGTTTAAGATTTCTTGATTTATATTCGGGTTTATTTTCGGTTTAAAGGACTAACCGATTTAGTGGATTAGATTTTTATTATTATAGCTTATTTAGAAAAGACGACTTCGGTAAGTTTAAATTTATTATAATGGACTTTTTAGAAAAAAGGAAATCCGACCAGGAAAAGATTACTAAGAAGATATTTTCCAGTTATATTAATTTCGAAAATATGCTTAAAAGCAATTACGAAAATCGGGCCGAAAAACGCGTTATAACTTAACAAATTCTTTAATTACGTTTAAGAAAAGCCGGGTTTTAAATATATTTTAAAATTTAGGAACTATATAATAAAAGTAATATAAATAGATAAGAAAGATAATACCTTAATCGATATAGTTTATAAAGGTTTAAAATAAAACCTTAAAAACGAAATTATTAGGTTTTTACGGTTTACAATATTCGACAAGTATATTATAGAAACAGTAGAACTTGATAACCGGCAGTTTAAAAAACGATAAAAAAATGAACATTTTACTTTACGGGTTAATTATTTTAAAGCTAATTAAAAAAATCGCGAAATATTTTGAATTATTTATGAAACGGCTTTAACACTTATAAAACTTGACATTACTTAACGACGAAATATAAGCTAGGTACAATATTTCTATTATAGAAAGATAAAACATATTACCGACGATATAAAGCGCCGTAAAAAACAGATAGGAAAGTATATTAAACTTTAATACCCGAAGAATTACCGAAAGGTTACAACGGCATTCGACAAAGTAATATGATTCATGTTTGCTATAACGATAAACAAGAAAAAGCGCGATAAGCATTAAAAACGGTTAAGGCCTTTATATAGGTAACAATGAAAATATAAGGAAACAGGGAAGCACGGCAGAACGTCGGCGACTAGTCGCCGACCCACATGCACTAGAGACCACTACAAAACCTCGTAGCAGTGCATCCTACATACAACCCAGATAGAAGTCTGCTAATACACCTACTTCTTGGAATGATCTGCTACTGTTCGGCTATCACCTTACTCTCCTACCCATTATCTTACAGAAAAGACAGGTTTATGAAGCCCGGTATACGGACCTTTACCTCGTTAACTATAACTAGTCCCAATACCCTGTTTATGTGAAAAAAAACGACGAATTTATGAACGAATTCCCCGTATATAAAAAGAAGGTTTCGATTTTAATACCCGGACGGTGTATAATTACGAAAACTAGCAGTAATACCGAAAATTGCGAATTTTTATTACATAAGAAAAAGTTAAAATATAATACTAATATTAATATAACCAGATAACGAAAGGTATTTATAAAGAAACTTTATATATTATTTCGATTAATACCATTATTAAGTATAAAAAAAGCTAATTTAAAGGTTTATTAACAAACATTATTAAAATGTTATTACTAAGATTTAATTATAATTAACTTTCTAAATAAACTTTTAAGAACGAAAAGTATTACGAAACAAATTAGCAAAGTTTTCCAGCTAAAGTTAGCCGACCCTCCAAAAAAGATAGAAAGTTACTAGAAAACTGGAAAACGATATTTGCGATATAAGAAACCGGTTATATCAGCAAAAGGAGAAGATTTTTTAACTTAAAGCTTAATTGCGCCGTTAAAAAGGCCAGTTAAAGTAGGTACAAAGAATATGCAAGCAATTAACAGAATAAGTCCAACAGTTTATAAAGTTTCTAAAAAAGGACATTATTTATAAAAAGGTCTCAAAATAACGACAGCCGAAAATAATAATAAAGATTTCTAAAATATTTTAAAATATGATATTGTAATATATTATAATAGTAGATTGCGCAGTTTTAAATGATAATTATATTATCCCGAAGTTGGTAAACTGATTTGGATTGTTATAAAAAGATAAAAAAGATTTTTATATCCCTGAAAACGCCGAAAGTTGAGTATTTACTTACGATAACGGAAAAGTTCTATACAAAATGGATGATTTCGAAATTTTTATTTAAAATAAAATTTATATAATTAATATCGATATCGTTCTGTTAGAGAATTAGAATATAATTTTAGAAAAACTATGGTTATTTTAATGCAAGGTGAATATATAGGTCCAAGCCTGGAAAATAAAGCTGAGCCAATATATAGAAAATAATTCCATGATAAAATTTCCACGATAGATATTATACCCAGTATTTTCGAATACGATAACTCTTTAAATAGTTTTTCACGGTTTGGATAGATTACATACCTTAATCCCGTTCTTATTTCGATTCCGATTGGTAGTTGCCGATAAGCTTCGGCCCTGGTAAACCTTATACCCGCTAGCCACGGTTTAACAAGGTCCTTAAAGGCCTTATAAAAAATAGCTTTACATGGTAAACCTTAAAAATAAACTTTAAAAACGCATAAAAAGCTTTACAAGCCCTCGTTAGTTTTACGATTAAAAAGTCCAACCTTAATCGTTCCCACGGTACCTTCTTAAATTCTCATTAATTAAAATATGAACCGAAATAATATACTATATTACACGAATACGAAATATTAATTATTCGGAACGGGAAGATTTCGACAAAAACCGTCCCGTTTACGGTAATTCATTCAAAAAAAAAGTTACTGTATAATCTAACGCTGTCGACGTAACTATCGATTTGGAAAATTGTTTTGAAAAAATTAATTACGCCTTTTAATCTTCGAATACCACCTTATTTTCGATAAAAACATTTACCTTTTCACGAACTTGTTATAAATAATTTCGATGTAACGGAAAGATTACTGGCGAAAATACAAAAGAATATGGATAATAAAGATAATAAATTGAACAATTCTGAAATTTAGCTGCTGGAATATTATACGTTAAAGGATTACGAACGTTAATTTATTTGGCTGTTTAAAATTATGAAAACCTTCCAGAATTCCGAAAGGAATTGACGTAAATAAAGGCAGAAGTAGGCAATCTGGAGTCGGCTTAAAGTAAGACACCTGCAAAGCGGAAGGGTGTTGGTAAAATAGAAATTAAGGTAGCAATCTATTAATTTATCCAAATATGTACACGGTTACGCCTTTTCGAAAAAGATTAAATACTTTAATAAAATTACAATATTAATATTAAATTTAACCAGAAAAAGGAAAGAATTCTAATAGACGACGAAAACAAAAACAGCTTTTTAACAAATTAAAAACGCGATTATTAATAAACCAGTATTTATTATATACGGTTTTGAATGCCCAGTTAAGTTAAAAACCGACTTTTCGGATTATATATTAAGCGCGGTAATCGGATACCGAAGTAAATAAGAAATATATTACCCGATTGCCTTTTATTTTTACAAGTTAAAAGAAGTAAAATTAAATTATATTATTTCCGACAAACAATTTATAAGTATTGTTAAAGCTTTCCGAGAAATTAGGTATATACTTTAAGAAAACCTTTATTAAATTTCGGTTTATACCGATTGCAAGAATTTTACCTATTTTATTATTATACGAAAACTTACTGGATAATAATTACGTTACGCGGAAAAGCTAACAAAATATAACTTCGTTATTATTTACCAAAAACCCTTTAAAAACGGCATAGCAGATGCTTTTAGCAAACGACCTAACTTAAAACAAAAGTTAGTTAAGGTTATTAATAAGATTTTTAATGTTATTTTAAAAAGAGATTTAAAATTAGGATAAATTATAACGATTAAGGCAGTGTTGCCCGATTTACATTAAAAAATCTAACAGTATAACGATAGCCTATCCGATAATCAAAAAAGAGATAAAATCCAGGTTCTAAAAGATTGTTAGCAGAATCTAATATAGGATATACATCAACATCTATTTCATAAACATCCAAAAATCTATAAAACCTTAAAAAGTTTATAACATACTGATTACTTTCCTAAAATAAAAACAGCAGTATAGAAAATCAAACAAAAATACAACGTTTACGCCAAAGCAAAAACGTTACGGCATAAACTATACAGGAAACTGCAACCACTCCCAGTTTTACAATAACCATAGAGTTCTATTATTACGGATTTTATTACTATACTTCCCCTATCCGAAAACCTAGTAATAGAAATATATTACGATAATATCTCCGTTATCATTAATCGATTTACGACATTTTTCTATTCTCTATTATACAACAAAAATACAAATATAAAACAAATAAGATATATCATTTTTCGATATATCTTTAACGTATATGCATTATTAACGGAAATAATTTTAAATAAAGGTATTACGTTTACCTTTAAGTTTTGGCAGGGCTTTATAATACGAATTAACCTAAATTAAAAGTTATCTAGCATATTTAAACGATATATAAACGGATAAACGGAACGTTAAACTAAACTTTCGAAATTTATTTACGAATAAAAGAATAGAATTAAAAAATTACTAATAACTTAATTAACCTATTATACTAGTTATTATGAAAGTATTAAAATAATTCTAATAAACGTTAATTTCGGTTTTACGTTTAAAGTTTACAGAAAAATACACGGTAACGGCCCAATTAATGTTAAAACTATTTTAACGCTAAGCAGTTATACGCCGTAATGAAAACAGAACTTGAATTTATACGTAATTAAATTCTCTTTCGAAGAAATGTAATCGTATATATAATTAAATAAAATGATAGATTGCTACCTTAATTTTTATTTTACTAAGACCTTTCCGTTTCGTAAATGTCTTACTTTAAAGCAATTCTAAATTACCTAATACTGCCTTTATTTACGTCGATTCCTTTCGAAATTTCAAAAGTTTCTCGTAATTTTAAGCAGCTGAATAAACTAACGTTCGTAATTTTCCAACGTGCAATGTTCTAGCAGCTTGATTTCGGAATTATTCAATTTGTTGTTTTTGTTATTTTTATTTTCTTATACTTTTGTTAGCAGTTTTTCCGTTACATCGAAATTATTTATAATTAATTCGTAAAAACATAAATTCGTTTTATCGAAAATAAAATGAGATCTAAAAATCAAAAAGCGTAGTCGATTTTCTTTAAAACAATTTTCTAAATCGACAGTTACGTCGACGGCTTTGGATTATGCGGTAAATTTTTTCAAATAAA
The DNA here is from genome assembly GCA_004155035.1 of Monosporascus sp. 5C6A. Classification (NCBI taxonomy): domain Eukaryota; kingdom Fungi; phylum Ascomycota; class Sordariomycetes; order Xylariales; genus Monosporascus; species Monosporascus sp. 5C6A. Next base: position 352,383 of record QJOB01000787.1, read on the forward strand.
TTACCGTAAACGGGACGGTTTTTGTCGAAACTTTCCCGTTCCGGATAACTGGTATTTCGTATTCATATTGCATGTTGTATTATTTCGGCTCGTATTTTAATTAATAAAAACTTGAAAAACCGTAAAAATAATCGAAATTGGACTTTTTAATCGTAAAACTAGCGAGGGCTTACAAAGTTTTTTATACGGTTTTAAGGTTTATCTTTAAGGTTTCCCGTATAAAGCTATTTTCTACCTTTAAAAACCCTGTTAAACCGTGGTTAACGGGTATAAGGTTTACCAGGGCCGAAACTTGTCGGCAACCACTAGTCGGAATTGAAGTAAAAACGGGATTAAGGTATGCAATCTATCTAAACCGTAAAAGATTATTTAAAAAATTATCGTATTCGGAAATATTAGGGATAATATCTATCGTGGAAATTTTATCGTGGAATTATTTTCTATATATTGGCTCAGCTTTATTTTCCAGGCTTGGACCTATATATTTTATCTTGCATACGTAATTAAATAAAAAAAATACTATAATTAAAAAGGTTAAAAAAACCAACTTTTATAAAAAGGGATATACTTTACTTAGTTATTAAAAATATCAAGACTAAACGTTTAAATAAAAAATTCGACTTTAAATATATCGGCCTATATAAGATTACTAAGAAAATTTTAAAAATAAACTACGAATTAAAGTTGTTTTTAAAAATTAAGCTTAACCTAGTTTTTATATTTCCTTACTTAAGTTAACAGGAGATATTATTAAAGTTAATATAGGAAAAAAAAAATAAAGTAAAAAAATACGGGTATACGAAACAAAGAAAATTCTAGATATATGTAAAAAGAACGGATTTACTAAATATTTAATTAAGTAAAAGGATTATTTAAATTGTGAAAACACCTAGGAACATGCTAAAAATTTCATAAGTACATAACGTTTTTTGAAGAAGTTTTATTAATAACGCCGGAGTTAGCCATAAATGCACCCTAATTTACTTTATCAAAGTTGTACTAATTAATGGCAATAACACCAAATCAATCGGTTGGAATTATGGCTTATAACGATGTCATAATTTTAATAAAAATCTTTTTTTGCTTTTTTTTAAAACGAGCGAGTTCCTTTATTACTTTGTTACCCTTAATACCGCGACGAAACATTTCCAAACTACGATTACGGAATAATTGCCGTTATTTTTAAAAACGATTTAGTTTGTCAGCGGCGATACGTAGGGTTTTTTTAACCTGTTTTTCCTCCCGTTCCAATCGATTTTTTCGTCTAGTAGTTTTTTATGTTCCAGTTCCAAAAGCCCAAAAATGTCGTAAAAACTACGGTAACGAATATATTGCGCGCATTTTATAGAATCACGAAAAATATTACAGTTCATATTTGTTTATATCGGAAATAAAAAGGTATAACGAAATTGATTCGGGTAATCCGCTTAAATAAAATTAAAACGTTAATGCGTTAACGAAAACGGTACTTTTTAATTCGACTAGATATATTAATCAGCTTTAATAAATATAGAAAAAGAAGGGCCATTATTTATTTAAAAACGATAAACAAATAAATTAATTTTTAAGAAAAAGATTTTAAAAAAAAGAAATCGTATTATAACGTAATAAGGCTTGGTTTTTCCAAGAACGGTCGGAATTTTGAAACAATAAGATCCGTCGGTAACCTAAGATTACGTAACCGGCTTAAAGATTGCAAAGGACTTAGTACCCTAAGTAATTTAAGCTGTAATAACGCTTAAAAGGCTTAATGGGCTTAAGGGTTTAAGCCGCTTAAACGCTTTAAGCTAATATATAAATATATAGGCTCGGTATTTCCATAGTTTTAAATAACACCAGCTTTTAATATAACTTGGTTACCCAGATCATCTTTAGTTATTTGTTATTACTAGACGTAACTAGTTTACTTCTTATTGCTTAGTTTTATAGAATACTATTGCTAATATAAACCCGTACGATTAGGTTTAATAGTTGGTTAACTAGCCCAGCCGTTACACCTAGTTAGATATTTATAACTTTTCTATAATATATGTTCAACTTTTCTATATTTTTTTATATTAGAATATCAGATAGATATCTTTTTTAGAATTGTATTTTAATATATATATGTTTAAAAATAAAGAATATTTTAACTTTAAAGAATTGTATTTTTTATTACTTATATTTCAAGATAAAATGTTTATTTATATCGTTATAATAATCTTACACATATTATATCAATTTTCGTAGTATTATTTGTCCTTATATTAAGTGTTGTTTTATTTTAACTTTTAAATTATTTATCCCTAGAGTAATTTGATAGGTAGGGTTCGTAGTTAACTTGTATTTATATTATAAATACTAATTAAAAGTATATTTGTTATTGCATAAGATATTTAATAAAGTTATACTAAAATAAAATTATATATTAAATCTGTTAAGAGACTATGTATCATATAATAGGTAATCTAAATTACCTATTATGAGTACTTATATATTTAAGGTTTAAATTATATAGTAAGTCTTAGGTACCATGCTATGCACTTTCGTTATTCATGTTTTCGTCTGCAACGCTGCCCTCTTTGGCATTTTACCCCCCAATTCCTACATCGTTGTCCCTTCTCGCTTCTTCATCATTCACAAATAGTCTTATCCAAAAACCCATAATTATGGCTACCAAGGACCCCTGGAAACCATCGAGCTACAGCCCATCCAAGACGGCTCTTCTCCTTCTCGACTACGAGAATGCGCACATTGACATGATCCAGGACCCCAAGAGAAAAGAGACACTCATAGACTCGGCCAAGAAGCTCCTATTTACGGCGCGAAAGAATAACGTTGCCGTCGTGCACTGCCTTATGGACACGGCGACGGACCCACCCACAACCTCCAAAGGGACGGAAAAGTGGTTTTCGATGATCAAACCCGCACTATCGGCCATGCCTGAAATGGCGGCCGAATACAGCGATTTCGCCATCACCGCCGCCGACCTCCCTAGTGGTGGTCGCGAAAGCACCTCCTTCAGAACGCCCGGGTACCTGTCCGCCTTGGTAGCCGAGGGGATCCTGCCGCTGCTGCGCGAGAAACTAGGCGTGGGCCATCTCATTATGGGCGGCATCACGACGAGTGGCCCGGTCCTTGGCACGGCCATGCATGCCACCGACCTGGATTTCGTAGTTACCGTCGTGGAGGACGCGAGCTGGGACCCCGACGAGCAGGTGCATCGCGCCCTGATCGATACGGTGATTCCGACTTTGGCTTGGGTTTCATCAGTCGAGGAGGCGGTGGGTTACATGAGTGTCTGAGAGTTTCTTTGTTTGTCTTCCATCTAACTCCCTATTGCCGAGGGAGCTAGCTGCTGATCTCACGTGAAAAACACGACCCTGGGTCGTCTGTATCCTGCTTATTACCCCGCCTTGTATATAGTTAGTGATAAAATACTGCATTAAAAGCCTCTTTAGTAGTAGCTAGTATTTTTTATTTAAAAATCAAAAGCTAGCCCTAGTGAAGCGAACGTTTATTTTCCCAGTTTAAAATATTAAAGAAATAATATTAGTTCTTTCTTAAACTTAATTATTATATAAGCTAACGGTATATACAAATAAACGTTATATATTTGTTAATATATTAACTAATTAAACTTTTAAAATTTCTTTCATAATAGATATAATAAAAAACAATTTATAAAAATCATCGAAAATAACCTTAACAGTTTAATTTAAAAGAAAATCCGAAACTGAATTATATATCATTGAATTTCGATCTACGATATCTCATAACGTGCTATAACACCGAACTGGACGCTCTTTGCCACTTCGCGATAATAAATTCAAATACTATAACTACGACGTTATAAATCAATTCTAATTAGTCGAGTTCTTATCGTTAGACTTATTTACAGCTTTAATATTAATACGTGCATTATGTCCGGGTTGCCATAACTGCTACATTGCCGTTTTTCGTTTTAATCTTTTCTGTAACGGTTATTTTTAGTTGTTATTAGTTATATTTCTTTTTTATTCCCTTTTTAAGGGCTAAAAGTGTAAATATATTTTGTATAATAATTCTTTTTTTAAAAAACGCTTATATTTAGTTTATAAACGTTTATTTAAGATATAATATATTTTATCTAATTAGATGGTTTTTTCCAAAACGTAATTTTTCATAAGAATAACAAGGTACTTTTTGTTTAAAGATTAACCGATTTAATACTTACCCGCCGAGGCAGAAGTGCTTGTGCAATGATTAAGGCGGACAGAATACAGGTAGGAGCCGAATTGCGTGTCTGACTGCAGACATGGAAAATGTAAGGGTCACGATGATCTTTCCAATAGGTGGGCTCCGGCCTTTCTAAATATAGAAGTGGAATATGTGCCACTTTGGATAGGGCATGTGGTGTAAGCGACGTTCACTTAGGGGATAACGCGGCTTCTGATGTAGCCGAGAATCGTTGGGGGCGGCTGAAGAGAAAAACCAGCTCGTGTACTCCGTACTCGATAAATTAAGTGGGCTATGAATGGCCAACGCGCGGCCTTCTTCGTAGTAATCCACGAAGACCTATCATGCAGCTTTATCATGAACACCCAACCTTGCCGCCCGAGCAATCCAAGAGCTAAGGGGCTTATTCAAAGCTATCGTAGGAGTCTATCATGGGCCTGGGGACAGTTATGGGATCGTGTGCAAGTCTAAGTAGGACTCTGTTCCTGAGCCTGGTTTCAAGAACGGGGGGTCATTGGTTACCATGATCGTATCTAGCCTTCCTCGCTCAGTGACTGATGCAGTCATGCATGAAGTATGCACGAATCCCACACCAGCAGCGAGTTTTCCCATGCTTGGAGAAGATCGGAGGCCACAGCCGTGAGAGCGATGGGTGGCCGGTCATTGACCGACAATTTTAGGCGGTAGAGCCTGCGTAGAGGGTTGCAGTTCCTATTCCTGTAGACGTGACTTGGGGTGACTTCCAGACTTAGCATCGTATGGTAGCTGGGATCCTCGCTGCTGCGGAAAGGCTATGGCACCTCGGCAGCACGGTGTTACAATGTACCCCAATGTCTTGAGGCAATTCTCAGAGTAAGGGGGTCTACCTTGGCCGGTTCTATCTTGACCCTAGGCCTACCTTTGCAGATAGGAACTTTTCACGCTTGTATTTGCTGGCGTGAAGTCTGATATTAAGATAAAAAAGCCGGAAGTAAGTAATGTTTTTTAGATGACATAAGCACACTATCGACCATCCAGGGTTGTAGTGAGGGGAACTTGTGTTAGGCTGTTAGGTATGATAGGATAACAACGTTTCATCGTCGAACTAAGGCCCTTTCAGGGTCGTAGCGAAGGGAACTTTCTAAGTATATTGTATGTATCAATACTAGGGCTCATTGCTAATATGCTCATTGCATGTACTAAGTATGGAGTTGGAAGTGGGTTGGCAGGTTCCTCGGCAGGCGCTGCCTGGCCTCCCTATGAGTGCACAGCAAACCTTGGAAAGTCGGTTCGCAACCGCAGCCCGCAGCCCGCATTGTCACATCAGCAGGCTGCCTGTAATAGGACCGATTGCCGTTTAGATTCTAAACGTTGCGACAATCAGGACACGCTTATGTAATTGCTGGCTTAAATTTTACCTTACTAAAATCAGGCCCCATTTTTGAGGTTGGGGCTGCGCCGCGGGCGCAGCCGTAGCTAGCGCTTTCCATTACGATGTAGCTTTAAGGGTTAAATGTATCGACTAAACCTTTTTAAAGGAATCTCCACAAAAACAACAAAACCTCAAAAATAAGGCCTGATAACAAGTTGTGATTTTTTCGTTCCGTTTGGTACGTTCCTATATAAATTCGCAATAATCATTATTAAAACTTTTCCCGTTGTATATTAATTACGAAATCCGCAATATTGTACCTTTGATAAGTTAATATAAAATTGAAATTTTATTCCCTAATATTGAATTAGAACGGGGCGACTCGGTCTTGATTAGTATATAATTGTTAGATATAAAGGATGTTAGTTGCGTTGTCGTATTCAGCTAATTACGTAAGTGCTTCGCATACGTACTGCTTTTATGTAGCCTAGTAACGGAACAATTACCCTCCGATTAAAGCGTAGCCTTTTTCAGTTAGGACGTTTCAGCGTACCTGGCTAGCTGACATACCCCCTCAACGCCTTGAAAAATTCGAGACGTTAATTGTCGGATATAGGGGATGTCAGTTGCGTTGTTATATTCAGCTAATTGTGCAGCTTCTTAGTACGCGTACAGCTTTTGTATAGCCTAATAACGGAACAATTATCTTCCGATTAAAGCGTAGCCTTTTTTAGTTAGGGCGCTTTAGCGCATCTGGCTAGCTGACATACCCCCTTAACGCCTTGAAGAATTTGGGGCGTTAATTATTATACCTTATCATTTTTTAAAGCTACAGCGTTTTATTTAATTTTTCCTCCGGTAATTGTATTCTTTTGATTAGCCAATTCCTTATCAAAAGTCGCTTTTAGGGTTTTCTTGCGGTGATTTAAGGCTTTTGTGATATTTATTAATTTTAACTGCTTTTTGAAGTGCCTGAAGGGTTTTTGTAATAGGGCTTTAATTAGTTCATCCGTTAATATATTCCTTGTAGGCGTATAATCCATTTTGATTAGGTTTTTTTTTGTTGTTTTTTGTAATTAGTGGTTGTATATATTTACATGCCGTAACTTTGTTTTTAGAAAGGCAACGTTGGCGTTAATAAGCCGTATAATTTGCTGATTATCGTATTATATATTTAACGGTTTAGTATTTAAGTTAACTTTTAATTTCTTAATTAGTTGAAAGGTGAATAAGGTTTTTTTAGTAATTTGCATAAAGGATAATAATTCCGTTTCGGTTATGGAAGTAGTTACTATGTTTTACTTATTCGTACGTTATTTTATTATTTTTCCAAATAGGTTTATAACGTAAGTTTGGGAACTTTTTCGATTAAATATATTATTTGCGAAAGAAGCGTCGTTTTAGGTATTCAAGGAATTTTCGCCATTTAACTGTAACGCTAGCGCTTTGGTGCTAACTAGGTACCGTATAACGCGATTAGCTGCCTTATGGTATACGTTGTTAGGGTTTTGGTTAAATCGGGTAAATCTAGATACTGCAAAGGATATATCGGGTTGCGTATAAACTGTAATATAAAGGATGGAACCGATTTTCTTTTGGTATTTGTTAATAAAATTTGGATAGGTTAAATCAGGATTCGACAGTAACTTGGCGTTTGTTATAAGCGTTTTTGGGAAGTTATTTAGGCTTTTTTTAAGGATTAAGTCAACCAGTTTATTTATAAAATCGGATTGGGATAACCAGATTTTTCGGTTAAGTCTGTTTTTAATTATTTCGATACCTAGGAATTATTATAAGTTCTTACTTTTTATAAGAGTGTACCGTTTTTGTATTTGCTGAATTAACCGATCGACAAAGGCTTGTTTTTTTTGTTGTACGCGGCGACAATATCGTCGACGTAAAAAAAAATTAGCAGCTTTTAACGAATAAAATAATAGGGCTTATAAGGAACGGGGTTAAGTTTTAAGTTTTTAAACGTATTAATGAAATCTTTTTACCAAAACAATAGCGATTTTTTTAGGCCGTATAGGGCCTTTTTGATTAGGAATATCTTGTTACGTTAAGGGTATTCCGGGGGCATTTTATAAAAACTTTATCAAGTAAGTTCGCGTTAACGAAAGCGTTTATAACGTTATATTGTTTAAACTTTAAGTCGAACCTAGCCGTAATAACTATTAAAGCTTTAAAAAATTTTCCGGTTAAAGTGAATATATATATATTGTTATAAGTATTTTTAAGTTATTAATTATTGGGTATTACGAAACGGGCTTTATATTTCTGGAACTAGTTATATTTATTAAACTTATAAACGTATGTTTACATATACCTTAAAATTTATTTCCCTTTAGTAATAAACTGATCGACCATCTCCCAGAATTATATGTCCCTATAATTTTGTAAGTAGGCCTTTTTAGCTTTTAAAAATAACTTTTTTAACGGGTATATATTTAGCCTTTTATGGCTTTTCGGAGGTAGCGGTAAGTTTCGCCTATATACCCGGCTTTGTAACCTAGGTAGTACCTTTACTTTTAATTTTGTTTTTGGTATATTAAAGCCTTTCCGATTAGGGTAATGCGTATTTTGGGTTAATACTTTCCTTAAATTTCCGCAATTTACCGGCCGATTATCGATCGTATTAAAAAAATAAGCTAAACGTTTTGTATTAAACGCGGCTTTTTATATTTTATAATCGTATCGATAATTATTTTTTCGATACGGAACGTACGGGAAATTTACGTTTTTAACCCGTAAAAGGCCTTCGTTTTTTACCGTTATTTTGGGTTAAGTAACGTAACAAAAGCTTAAGGCTTTTTTTATTTTTTCCGTCGGCGTAATAATCGTAACAATTATTAAAGTAAACGTTAATAAAAGTAATAATCCAGGAAACGGAAGTGGTTAGAATATAACGGTTATATAAAAATAATTAATTCTTTATAAGCAGGCTTATTTTTCCTTATCCCGTACGTTACTTTAAACCTCTGTATTATTTTAAAGTTATTTTTTTTACCTAGCCGGTAACTGAATTGTTTTACTTAAATCTTTATTTTTTATATATATATATAAAGTAACCATGGGCCTGATTAAGTACGTAGATTTATCGGAATAAGTTCTGCAATTCGATTTCGGTAACGTAAAAAAAGTCGTTTTTTAAGTTTTGATATTACCTAAAAAGGTAACTTTTTTGTTAAACTGTACGTTTTAAATAATAATAACTTTATTCGTTAAAGGGTTCCAAATCTCGTAAATATTAGTTAATCGGTAACCGACAAAAAAGCTTATTTACGTTTTAGGATTTAACTTCTGGAATTTTTATTTTTTCATTATGGCAACGGTTGTTATAACGTAAGTTATATAACCGTAAGCTTGTAAATAAGTTTGTTAGGGCTTACAATCAAGTACTAGAACGCCGTTTTTATATACCAAATAAATATAATAAACCTTATATAAGGTTTGCTAAAAAAAACCGTATTTAGGGGTACGGTTATATAAATATATTGCCGTTTTGAAAATGTATACGATTAAAAACGTAGGTAACTTAACGTTATTTCGCATAGTAGTTGTTTTTTCTTAATTATACCTCTTAAATGTTCCGTACCCCCGTTCTGGGCCTGGGTATGCGGTATTAAAAGTTTAAGCCTAATGTTAAAAGGAAATAATTAAAGGATATTTCGAAGCAGGTAATTCTTTAAAATTTCGTTATTGCATTCGATTACCTGTAGAAAAACCTTATTTTAATTTTTTAAAACGCCTAACAGGTATCGGAACGTAATAATCAATATATCCTACTTTCGATTTTTAAGGTAGATATTCTAAATAAAGCTTAAGTATTTATTAACAGCAAATATAACGTATTTATACTTTTTAAGGTTTTTTTCGAAATCAGTAAAGTTAATAATTATTTTTTATCCTAATCGGAACGCTCCCTTTTTAAACTTGCGGCGTATTTGCCTTTTAAACTTTGCCTTATTACATACCTAACATTCGACGGTTATAAAACTTTTTAGCTTAACTTCCTTAATATGGAACTGTAGCTATGCAATTATTTCAAAACCTAGGTAACCTAACTGCAGGTATTACAAGGTACCGTCACCGGTATGCGGCAGTCTCGGCGTCGATAAGTTAATATTTCGTTTATAAAAAACCAAAATGATAAAAAACGTTATTACGTTAATATCTTTAATAATAAACTAATTAAATTTATCTATTAAAGTAACTATACCTTAATTATATTTATCTCAAATACAGTTATTAATCCTTTAGTTATTCTACCAAAAACATTTTTTTCGGAATTATCGAAATAATATCAAATTATAGGCGAATTACTTATAATAAATTACGTTATATAACCGTAACGTTTTCGTATCGTTAAGGTTTCGAAATAATACATTAACCTTTCCGTAACCCTTAATCGGAACGAAGTTATTACTTACGTACACCCTGTTGTCTTATACGGTTAATTTAAAATTTAGGAACTTATTAATAAGGTTAAAAACGTATATTATAAATTTTAAATCCAAAATAAATAAATTCCGTAAAGAATAAAACGATAAACTTATAATAACCCGTTAATCAGTAATTAAAAAACATACTAAAATTTGTTTTATTCCCTTTAAAAATTAATTTATTTTTTATATAATTAACTTACTTATGGATTTAAATATTTAATTAATCTTTTCCTTTAAGAATTAATTAAAATTACGTTGAAAATAAACCTTACCGGAGCTTTATTTAGAAATACGTAATAACATTACGGCAACTTATGGAAAAGCCTTAAGCACGTCTTATAACGCGTTTCTTAAACATTTAATTTCTCGCGTTTTCGCTTATTAAAGCTTCTGTCTATATTAAAACCTTTACGGCTACCTCGTTTCGGGCCTTGTCCAGGGATTTCCCCTCGCAGTTAACGGTTAAAAAGTCTGTTATCCTCCTAATTAAGATTATCCTAATTAACAGAATCCGCAGAAACCACGTAAAAAATCGGAAACGATACCTTAAAATTCTTTAATAAAAAAGGATAAGTTATAATCCAGTAATCCAAAAAGTTAACCGCCATCTTTTAGTAATTAATCGTTCCGCTATCGATCTCAGCCTTTTTTACCATCTAAAAAATAATAATCCAGGTTTCGACAACAGGAACCAAAACTGTATATAAATCGTTAACCTATATAACTGTTATTTTCGTTTCTGGAACGCCGTATCGCTATCCCTAGGCTATTATCTCTTACCATTTCATAAGCTACTCGTCCAGTTTCTTGCTTGATTTCGCAACTTGCTTTAGTTTTTCTCGGTATTTTCGTTAGGTATTAATTAGAAATCTGCTATCGTATACCCTGCCGGATTCGGCTATTTTGGCGTACCACTTCCGTAAGTTTTTCCTTAAAAAAAAACTTATTTCTTTAATTGCTGGAAATACAAACTCTAAAACCTATTTCGTAAAATCGTTAATATTTTTTCGGAAGGTATTGTATTTACGGTTTTTATAAATATACGCCGTAAAATCCTAATTATAAACTTATCTGCTTTTTGTAGTTATCTTAAAGATATTTATTAAGTACTTTATAAGGTTAATTTTTTCGGTAGTTCTTCCTGAAAATAAAAAAGCAGCTAAGGTATTAAACCGCGTCGGGTAACGAATTCGTTTCTTCGGGTAAGAAGCCATATCGGGTTCTATAGGTCTAACAGGCCACGGAAATAACTGATTAAAATCAATAAAATCCCAAATATCAAACGCGTACGTTCTGGATTAAAATTCGCCTTTAAAACGGTCCCAGTCCTTAGGTCCTTTGTAAATAACAAAGAATATAAACGGTACGGTCGCCATTGTTATTATTAAGGTATATTAAAATAATTGTTACTGATATACAGCCTATATCATCTCAATAACAGCTAATCAATTAATAATTACTTAAATTAAGCAAATAAGACTCTTAATTATCGGATATAAGGAATGTCAGTTGCGTTGTTGTGTTCAGCTAATTATACAGCTTCTTAATACGCATACAGCTTTTGTATAGCCTAGCAACGGAACAATTATCCTCCGATCAAAACGTAGCCTTCTTCAGTTAGGGCGCTTCAGCGCACCTGGCTAGCTGACATTAATCGTTACATTTTATCACTCTTTAAAGCCACAGCTTTCCATTTAACCTTTCCTCCAGTAATATATGCTTTTAATTAACTAACTCCTTATTAGAAATTATTCTTAACGTCTTCCTCCGGTAATCCAAAGCCTTTGTAATATTTATCAATTTTAATTACTTTTTAAAATACTTAAAAGCTTTTCGTAACAGGGCTTTAATTAGTTTATTAATTAATATATTGCTTATAAGCGTATAATCCACTTTAACCAGGTTTTTTTTAATTGCTTTTCGCAGCTAATAGTTGTATATATCTACGTATTCCAACTTTATTTTTAACAAAACAACGTCGGTATTAACAAATCTTATAATTTACTAATTATCGTACTACAAATTTAACGATTCTACATCTAGGCCAATTTCTAATTCCTTAATTAATTAAAAAACGAATAAAGTTTCTTTAATAACCTACGTAAAAAACAACAACTCCGCTTCGGTTATAAAAATAATTACTATGTTTTATTTATTCGTACACCATTTTATAACTTTTTTAAATAACTTTATAACGTAAACTTAAAATTGTTTTGGATTAAGTATATTATTTATAAAAAAGGTACTATTTAAAATAGTTAACGAATCCTTGTTATCGAATTATAACGTTAACGTTTAATACCGATTAAGTATAATATAACGTATTAATTGCTTTATAATATATATTATTAATGTGTAAATTAAATCGGGTAAGTTGGAATATTACAAAAAACATATCGGGTTACGTATAAACTGTAACGTACTATATAAGCGAGTCGGATGCATAAGTAAATCGGATGCTTTTTATAACATATTGTTTATCCAACTTTAATTAATTATTTTTCAATAACCATAATGTAAAACGACTTATAAAAACGTTTAAAATAAATTTAGCCGTTTAAATTAAAAAGAATAAGTCGAAACTTAATTATAAAAAATTAAGTTTTATTTATAACGTTTTATATTTTACCTTAAAGAACCGATTCAACGGTAAAACTTCCCGATCCGATACCGTTTTTAATTCGCGAAAAAAAACGCCAACCGAAAAGAAATCGATTGTCGACCGAATTTTTAACTTAAATATGTGAACGTTTGCTGTCCGGTTTTAATATGTTGAAGATATAGCGAATTTGTTATTTGCCTAGCGCGTTGCCGATTGTATCGGGGTTAATTAGGCGTCGAACTTTATTCGATAGCAAAAAAACTTAAAATGCGTTTAAATCGAAAAACCGATTATTGAAAGGTATTATGCGAAGATTCGAAAATATTTCGTAAATAATTCGAATTAATTCGGGTTATAATCGTAAAATATAATATCATAAAAAAAGATATTTACAATTTCGACGAAACGAGATTTTTAATAAGGTTATTAATAATATGCGGTATAATAATTACAAATACCGAAAAATATAGAAAATTTTAATAAGCGTAATAAAGTAATCGAGAATAAATTATAATTATATAAATTATTAATTCGTAAAATTAAGTTATATTATTATTTATTATTCTAATAAAAATAACTTATTTTGGATTTTAGTACTATAATAACTTATTATTAATTTTTTAAAAAATCGGAATTAATTATAATAATTAAATAACGAATAAATAAAAATAAAAATATATCCAATATTTCGATAAATATATTCAAACGCGTACGAAAAAAACGAAATATCTTTTAATTTTCGACAGTTACGAAAGTTGTTATTAGATAAAATTCGAAAAATATTATGTAAATAACGATATTATTACGTTTTATATATATTCACATTTCTTTTTATCGGCTTTAACCTTTTAACATATTTTACTTTTCCGTTTTAAAGTACGTTTATACGCTTTATATCGAAAATTTAATACGACGTTACTATACTTATATCATTAAAGAAATTTTCTTACCGGTTTTTTCGATATATTTAAAGCCGCCATAACGTTTGATAATATCAAATCCGGTTTTATTAAAACTAAACTTATTTTATTCGATTTTAATAACGTTTTTTGCGATTTGGAAATTCTTTTAGCTGTATCTACGCGGACCGTTTCACCGTTTATCTCTGCCAGTTCCATTTCCCCCCCCCCCGTTAAAAACCTTCCGAAATATATAAGAAACAAAAAAACGGCAATAATATTTACAGAAAAAGATTTAAAATTACCAGAGAAGCTCGCCGACAAAGATAATTAAATCGGTTAATTTTTTAACAAGAAATAACCTAATACTTTTATACGAAAACCTTTTTTTTAAAAAAACCACCAAATTATACAAAACCAACTATCTTTTTAACAAACGCTGAAAAACTAAAAATAAACGTTTTTTTTTTTAAAAAAGAACACTTATTATACAAAAAAAATAAGCTCTTTCCGCCAAAAAAAGAGATAATAAAAAACGCAACTAATAACAACTAAAAGTAATCGTCACAAAAATATTAAAAGAAAAGAACGGAAATATAACATTTACGGCAATCCCAGACATAATACACGTACTTATAAAAAAATTATAAATACATTTAACGACAAAAATCCGATTAATTTAAATTAATTTATCGCGTTATAATTATTTTATTTAGATTTGTTATTACGAAATGCTAAAAAGCATCCGATTCGTTTATACATCCGACTCGCTTATATAGTACGTTAATATAAAAAATAAAATTAATCTTTTTTTTGTATTTATTAACAAAAGCTAGATAAATTAGATTAAAATTCGGTAATAACTTGACGATTACCATTAACGTTTCTAGGAAACTATTTAGACTTCTTTAAGAATTAGGTTAACCAGCTTATTTATAAAGTCAGATTAAGATAACCAGGTCTTCCTATTAAGTTTATCTTTAATAACTTTAATACCCAGGAACCATTGTAAATCCCTACTTTTTGTAAAGATATACCGTTCCTATATTTACTAAATTAACCGATTAACGAAGGCCTGGTTTTTTTTTTTGCTATACGCGGCGATAATATCGTCGACGTAAAAGAAGAATAGCGCCCCTAAACAAAGGAAATAATAGGGTTTATAAGGAACAGGGCTAAGTTTTAAATCTTTAAGTATGCTGGTAAAATCTTTCCGCCAAAGTAACGGTAATTTTTTTAGACCGTATGGGGCCTTCTTGATTAGAAATATCCTGCTACGTTAAGGATATCCCGGGGGCGTTTTTATAGAAACTTTATAAAGTAAGTTCGCATTAATGAAGGTATTTATAACGTTATATTGCTTAAACTTTAGATTAAACTTAACTGCAATAACTATTAAGGTTTTAAAAACCCTTCCGGTTAAAGTGGATACGTAGGTATCGTTATGCAAGATAAATAATATAGGACCAAGCCTGGAAAATAAGGCTGAGCCAATATACAGAAATCATGCCACGATTAATTTTCACGATACATACTATACCCAATATCTTAGAACACGATAACTCTTCAAATGGTTTTTTACGGTTTAGATAAATTGCATACCTTAATCCCATACCTTACTCCAATTCCGACTGGTAGTTGCTGGATAAGCTTCGGCCTTAGTAAACCTTATGCCCGTTAACCACGGTTTAGCAAGGTCCTTAAAAGTAAAAAATAGCTTTGTACGGTAAACCTTAAAGATAAACCTTAAAAGCATATAGAAAGCTTTGCAAGCTCTCGCCAGTTTCACAATTAAAAGGTCCAACCTTAATCGTTTTTACGGTACCTTCTTAAATTCTCATCAATCAAAATACGGACTAAAATAATATAATATACCATACGAATACGGAATACCAATTATCCAAAACGGGAAAATTTTGACAGAAACCGTCTCGTTCACGGTAATCCATTTAAAAAAAAAAACTACCGCACGATCTAAAGCAATCGACGTAACTGTCGATTTGGAAAATTATTCCAAAAAAAAATCAACTACGCCTTTTAATCTTCAAATACCGCTTCATTTTCGATAATAAAAATTTATCTTCCCACGAACTTATTATAAATAACCTTAATTTAACAAAAAAACTGCTAACGAAAATATAAAGGGACGAAAACAACAAAAACAACAAATTAAATAATTGCAAGATCCAGCTGCTGGAACATCACACGTTAAAAAATTACGAACGCTAATTTGCTCGGCTACTTAAAACCGCAAGGAATTTCCAAAATTCAGAAAGGAATCGACGTAAATAAGGGAGCTGCGAAACGGAAGGGGGTAATAAAGCTAGGAGTTAAATAGCAATTTATCATATTATCCAAATATATACACGGTTACGTCTTTTTAAGGAAAAATAGATATTATTATAAGCGTTTTTAAATTATTAATCGTTTCATACAATAAAACGGGTCTTGTATTTTTATAACTAGTTATATTTATTGAACTTATAAACGTATATCTATATATATCTTAAGACCTGTTTTCTTTAGTAATAAACTGATTGACGATTTTCCAAATTTGTATGTTTTTATAATTTTGTAAGTAGGCCTTTTTAACCTCTAAAAATAACTTTTTTAACGGATATGTATTTAGCTTTTTATGGCTTTGCAGAAGTGGCGGTAAGTTTCGCCTATATGCCCGGCTCTGCAATTTAGGTAATATTTTTATTTTTAACTTTGTTTTTGGTATATTAAAACCTTTCCGATTAAAATAACGCGTATTTCGGGTTTTTATTTACCTTAAATTGCCGTAACTTACCGGCCGGTTATTAATCGTACTTATAAAATAAGCTAGCCGTTTAGCATTAAACGCGGTTTTTTCTACCTTATCAGGGCATCTAATAATACCATTTCGGTACGGAACATATAAAAAGTTTACGTTTACAACCTATGAGGTATTTTTATTTTTTACTGTTATATTAAGTTAAACAGCTTAATAAAAACTTAAAGCCACTTTTATTTTTTCCGTTGGCGTAATAATTGTAATAATTACTAGGGCAGACGTTAACGGCAGTAATAGTTTAAAAAACGGAAGTAATTCGAATATAGCGGTTGTATAAGGATAATCAGTTTTTTGCAAGCAAGCTTATTTTTCCTTATCCCGTACGTCACTTTAAACGTTTATATTACTTTAAAGCTATTTTTTTGCTTAACCGGTAACTAAATTATTCCACTTAGATTTTCATCTTTTATATATATAAGGTAGCGATAGGCTTAATTAGGTACGTAAACCTGTCGGACCGTAACTTTAAAGATATATATAATCAAAAACGTAGATAACTTAGCGTCATTTCGTATAACAATTGTTTTCTCCTTAATTATACCCCTAAAGGCTCCGTACCCCCGTTTTGGGCCTAGGTATGTAATATTAAAAGCTTAAGCTTAATACGAAAAAAAGCAACTAAAAAATATTTCGAAATAAGTAGTTCCTTAAAATTTCGTTGTTACATTTGACTATTTATAACAAAACCTTGTTTTAGTTTTTCAAAACGCTTAGTAAATATTAAAACGTAATAATTAATATATCTTGCTTTCGGTTCTTAAGGTAAATATCTTAAATAAAACCTAAATATCTATTTGTAATAAATATAACATATCTATACCTTTTAAAGTTTTCTTTAAAGTCGGTAAAGTTAATAATTATTTTCTATCTTAATCGAAACGCTTCTTTTTTAAGTATACGGCATATTTATCTTTTAATTGTTACCTTACCATATACCTAACATTTAATAATTATAGAACCCTTTAACCTAATTCCTTTAATATAAAACTGCAGCTACGTAATTATTTTAAGGCCTAGGTAGCCTAATTGCAAATATTACAAAATACCATCATCTATACGCGGCGGTTTCGATATTTTTAAAATAATATTTCGTTTATAAGTAATTAAAGTTATAAAAAACGTTATTACGTTAATATCTTCGATAACAAATTAATCGAATTTATTTGTTAAAATAATTATAACTTGGTTATATGTATTTCGAATACAATTATTAATTTTTCGGTTATCCTACTAGTAACCTTTCTTTCAAAACTATTAAAATAATACCAAATTACAAGCGAATTATTCGTAATAAGTTATATCGTACAATCGTAACGTTTTCGTACCGCTAAAGCTTCGAAATAATACATTAACCTTTTTATATTTTTTAATCGAAACGAAATTATTACCTACGTACAGTGGGGGTGCAAAAGTCTCGGTAAATGTCGTTTTTCTATACAAACTCATACATTTCCAGCTTAAATATCTTTATAACTTTATAAGATAATAATAATATAAAAGTTGTACTTTTATGAATATTTACGTAATATATACTTTGGCTTATTTAGTTTTTAAATAAACTACGCTAACCTATTTCAGTAATATTTCAAACGTAAGATAAAAATTAAGACAATTTAAAAACTTATATAACTTACGTAATATAATATAAAATTTAAGTTTATAACCTGTTTTCGAAATACGACGTTGGAAGTAAGATTTATCATATTTTCCTTATTTTGTATATATACGCTAAAGCGATTATTTTTAATATCTAAAAACTAGGCAAAATCGACACAATATTTAACCTTATATAACTAGACAAATATATCGCCGGTTGATTATCGTTTTAAATATGTTAAAAGGAGTGAACATCTTTATATAAAGCTAATTTTATAAAATTTATTTTGTTTAAAAATTATGAAATTATTTTATTTTGAATTATTTTAAAATAAAATTTGAAACTTTTCATCGTTTGATTAATATTGCTTACATAATATGCAATTAAAGGATATTTTTACTTATAAAAATATAATCATATTTAAAGGTGATTAAAGATATTAATATTTAAGTTATCGTTAAATCCAAAGAAAAACCGTGAAGATATTTATAATCAAAGGTAAAAGGTGCTTGTAGAAAGCATGCGATTTGGAGACTAAACCGAGACTTTTGCACCCCGACTGTACATCCCGTTTCCTTATACGGTCAATTTAAAAATTAAAAACCTGGTAATAAAATTAAAAACGTATTGTCGGCAGTTAAGGTGATTTCTTGGAAGGAGCGGTGAAAGGAACAAACGCGCTTTGATGTGGCCCTAGGATTGCAAGAACAAAGGAGCTGAAGCCTATATGTGGCTGCTCCCCCCACCCCCAGTTCTAGGATAGCAAGAGCAAGCAACCACCTCCCCCCAGTCTCCAGAATTGCAGCACATTTGCCGACATGGTAGCATCTTCTGGTTCCGTCTCTTGGCATAATTAACATTCCGATCCACCCATTTTATGTTATATTCGAGGTACCGCTACGCTTCGGTACGGAAGGCTTGGAAAGGGAAGGTAGGCTCGGCGACAGGGTTAGCGGCAGGTCCGACGGTAGGAACGGTAGGCTTAGTATAAAAACGTTTTAAAATAAGGAATTTGCAAAAATTCGATTTTTAAAAAAAAGTTTTAAAATTCCTTTAATTACTAGAGAAATGCTTATATACCGTAATAACCGTTATCGATTCGAAACAAAAAGTTCGTTAATACGGTAATACCCGAAAAAGTCCGGTAATAAAATATCGGAAAATATTAATATATCGTTTAAAAAGAAAATAAGAAATTAACGAAAACTTACCGTAAATTCGGTAATAACGAAAAATTTTGTTATTCGGTAATAACATTAATAAAAAAAGTTAAAACGTTAAAGATTTATAATAAACAATCGATAAAGTTAATACGAAGTTATTACGAAATTATATGGCGAAAAATTTAAAAACGTACTTTACTTTTTTTTAAAAAAAAATTAAAATTAAACGAAACAAAAAACGGACGGAATTAAATTTTTTAAAAATTTAAGAAAGTATAAGTAACGTTTAAATAACTTTATAGTAACTTTAAAGCTATAAAGGCGTATCGGTAATTAAGGTGATTTTTTAAAAAAAGCGGAAAAAGAAATAAACGGGTTTTGATATAGCTTTAAAATTGTAAAGATAAAGAAGTTAAAGGTTATATGGCTGTTCCCCCCATTCCTAGTTTTAGGATAACAAGAGCAAGTAATCTATCCTCCTAATTTCCAGAATTGCAACTCATTTGCCGACAGATGTAAATTATATAGCTATAAACCCGTAAATAGGTATGTGAAAATTTGCTCTTAAGTATTATAACGCCGTTTTTATATATTAAGTAAATAAAATAAATTTCGTATAATATTTGCTTAAAAAGCGTATATAGAGATCCGGTTATATATATATACTGCAATATTTAAAAGTATATACGATTAAAAACGCCTATTATTCAACGTTATTTTATGTCGTAGTTATTTTCTTTTTAAGTACATCCTTTAAACGTTATGCAACGTTATATAAGGCCTAGATATACAATACCAGAAGCTTAAATTGAATACCAACGTAAAAGCGATTGGACTATATATCAAAGTTAATAGCTTTTTCAGATATCGTTGTCGTATTAAATTATTCGTAGAAAAGCTATCTTCTCGCTTTTTAAAACATCTGAAATATATCGCGACGTAATAACTAATATATCCTGCTTTCGATATTTTAAGTAAATATTTCAAATAGGATTTATATATTTATCGATAATAGCTATTAAACTTTTATATATCTTGTAAATAAATTCTTTTTAGAATTATCAAAATATTATTAGGTTATATGCAAACTTTTCGTAATACGTTGCGTTATATAACTGTAACGTTTTTGTAATATTAAAATTTCGAAATAACATATTAATCTTTCTGTATTTTTCATTCAGAACGGAGATATTACCTGTATATATTCCAGAATTGTATATAGTCAATCTGCAATTCGAAAATATATTAAAAGTTTTAAAATGTATATTGTAAATGCTAAATTTAAAATGAACGCATTATTTAAAAAAACAAAACGAGAAGCTTATAACGATTTGTTAATAAATAATTAGAAAATATATTAAAAGTCGTCTTACTTTCTTTAAAATTAATTTATCTTTTATATAATTAAGATGGCTATAAGTTCAAATATACGAATAATTGTTTTTCTTTTAAAATTTAATAAGAAAACCATTCGAATTTTAACTAATAATACTCTTATTTCCGAAAGTCTGAAATCTATTAAGCTATTTTGAAATATACGTAAAGGTATTATATTAACTTAAACGTAAAGTTAGAACATACTTTATAACGGGTATTTTATATGTTTAATTCTTTACGTTTTCGTTTATTAAGATATTAATCCGTATAGAATTTCCATAGCTACCTTATTTCAAACTAAAGGTTCTACATTTCGGTTTGTTATTTTCTTACTTAAAACTTTTTTAATTAAAGAAAATCCGCAAAACTCTTTTAATATATAAAGGATATTACCTGAATATTTCGCAATATAAACGATAAATAGATTATAGCTTAATAACCCGAAAGCTAATAGCCCTTTTTTTAGTAATTATCTCTGCCGTTTTTAATTTCGGTTTTCCGTACTTTTTATAAGGTTATAAAAAATTAAATAATAAGGGAAAAATTAATTACGTTTAATAATAACAAATAATTAAAGGTAATCTAAGTAACTAAGTTGTATTATAAACTGGTACTATTTAAAATTATAACAAATAATAAATATATATATCCTATCCCTAGTTCAACATGTTTTAAACAGCTTAAAGCTGTTTTATTATATCAATATGCTTAAATCCCTTTAAGCCTTTACAAAACCTTATTAAGCCCCTTTAGGCCAGTTACGTAACCTGGTTCTACTGTCGGATCTTATCTTTATAAGACTTCGACCATTTTTGAAGAAGCCAAGCCTTGTTGGGTTATAACATATAGGTAAATTTTAAAATCCTGAAAACTTTAACCGTTGGTTCCTATTACTAGAAGGATATGTTAAACCTTATTAACAGCTAAAGCTGTTAGCTGTATAATAACTTCGCTAACGTTGCAACTAATAAATACGTTATTAGATACGTTATTCGAAACTCCGATATTGCTTTGTCGTAAATACAGCTGTTTTACGTATATTTAAGAAAGCTTCGCAACCTTTCTTTCTAGACCGGACCTTTTAGAATATCAATCTGATAATATCCTCTTCTTTAGCCATATATGCTTTAGTATGTGATGACAGGGTCTCATAGCTTTTGACAGGATTATACTGCCACTTGCAACTTCTGACAGCAAGTGGGAATTGGTTCGGCTGGTGCCCATGCGGTGAACTACCGCAATACGATTATTCCGCCGCATCGATAACAGGTTTAGACCCTATCCCTCGTCTCCAAAAAAGTATATATGGCTCTTGATATAACTTAATCCTTCCTTAATAGCTAAACCATGCCTGTCTTTATTAACCTTATATTTCCCTTTAGCCCGGTTAAGTTTTTTCGACGTAGGTAAATATTCATTGCTTGTGTTATTTATCGACATGGCGCTACAAGTGTATCCGTCTCAGAATAGGGGTAATTGCTTAGTCATCAACGCTGTAGGCAATTCGCAACAACGTTGTTCCGGGCTCCAGTACTATATATAGAGCTTTCTAGCCACTGCTGTCTAGAGCCCGAAGTACCCATGACGATTTACACTTTCCGAACTTTATGCAGCCTTTCCTTGCGATCAGCCTAACTGTGACAGTATCACAGGCGGTAGTGTTGCCACTGATAGAGAGGTGGTTCTGAGGACGAGAATATATGTCTGGCCACGTTGAGGCGACTTCTCGCGCTCCTTTGGTACGGCTGACGGCATATGGATGGATAACCCGTCCTTACAGGCAAGGCTTCTACATTTTGAATAGGGCAGGGGAAGGTAGAAAGACGACTTCACCTGGGAGGATAAGGAGCAGCGGCAAGTTAACAAGAAGGAAAATAAGAAAGAGGAGATATAAAGCGAAAAGGCAGGGAAAGGCATTGAAGTATCCAGGATCATCACCCTGTCTTCCCCGCTAAGCCCTCGAATTATTCCATTCTTCTGGAATCAGCTCTTACGGACCGTCCAAAGTAAGCATGTCTTTCATCGGAACGGTATCCCGAATGGGTTGCTCTCCCGAAGCCTCGAAGGCAAAAAGGTCGCTGATAGGCGGGCACGTAACTGAGACGGTAGATGAGTCTGGCTCGAAATATGATGCCAATGTCAAACAAGAGGGTAGGGGTGTGCTGGGACCGGAAGTCCGTAACCACTTCTGGAATGATCACCTCTGGGTCCACTGGTCTTTGAACAAGGCCTACCGCCGAGATGTGAATTAGTTTGACTCCCGTAGACTCAGGTGGTTCATCTACAAGATCGGGGCCCCGCCTTCTCTTGACAGCTCTGGGAAATTGAAGTTCCTCCTCCCCATTCTCGTTTAGAGAGAACTTGCACTTCATGCCGCCCTAGGGCTTTGGAGTGCTGTGCACGTCTTCCAGGGGATTTGTACAAGAATATGAGAGACACAGAACCTGAATTATGTGGGAAAGCGTATTTTTATGTAACTTCTCGGAGAAACAGGGAGCTAGGGGGAGACAGACCGTCGTACAGCGTTAAGGCTGCATTGTGGTTTCATTTTGAAGCCCATGGGGGTCGTTTGTGTCACCCCTATCCCCGTGTATTGGCGTCCGTTTTTTGCTCCCTCGGCTGGAATTGAAGCGATTCACATCTTTCGTGTGGCAAAGGGGTTTAGAGGGTGCGCAAGTGTGCACCCGCTGTTTAGCCCTTGTGTATATCACCTGTCATGCACCTACCTGAGCCGCCTTGATTTAACGTGGATTAACAGTAGATGCAGAAGACTCAAGTTGGTTTCAGTTAGACTCCGAGCAAAGTGTAAGGCAATGCCTTGTACGTCCAGTAATATCGTTCGACCCATCATCCATTCTGTCACTCGTCATTCTTTCGGCTGTTCCCTTCCTGAAGTCATTGAAACCCCGCGATGTCTCTTATGTATCCATCGTTTAATTAGTCAATTCAAGTCGAGCAAACCATGGCTGTCTATTCTCTGAGTGCAACGATGCTAGCCTCTGCAAGCGACCTGAAAGTGCCTGCCAGGAATGACATCTCGATTGACGGAGATTATCCCGGTAGCTTCCCAGAAATACTCCAATATACCACATAATTATGACCATGGGCATCGAAGAACGGGCCGAGATTCACCATCTCACCATTGGCGATTCCCCTGAATTGGAGGCTTGACTCGCTCCCGCGACTTATAGAAGCCAATTCGAGAATTGGGTTCGACCTCAGGGATCTACTCCCGTAATCCCCAGATAAGATGACAGGGCCGAACGCTACAGCCGCGACGTTCGGATTGTCATTAGCGGCAATAAGCCGTAAGCTCATCGGCAGTTGTACAGTCACCGTGTCGCCTGAATTCCAAGTCCGCGAGAGTGTGGCATACGTGCCTGGACTGCTGGCCGGCATCTTCTCCCCATTGACAGATATTGTGGCATTAGATGTCCAGGATGGGATGCGAATCTTCATGTCCCAGGTGCCATTGCCGGTGACCGTCAACCTTGTCGTTTCTGGAATTAATTAGGACTAATACTCCTAGACATGACGGACGAAACACCCGTTGATTTCAGGGAGGGATCCTTAATATCAGATAAAGGGTGGCATCGTAGAATTGTGCAAGGAAAAGAAATGCAACTAACCGCCGACAGGGAAATTCGTAGTTTGTGTTATCATGGTGTTCCGCTGCGACCAATTCAACTTCGAAGGCGTGAAGAGATTTATGTAGAGCGAAGAATTGTCGTAAGCATAGATAGAATCCATAAACTTAGTATTGGTCTATGCCGCATTAGCAGTGATCTCGACGCATCATTTTATTTAACTTAACCTACCTCAAGGCCAGTGCCCTGGCAGCACCAGAACGAATTGTCTATTGAGCTCAATGTTAGCATGACTGTCAAGCGATCGCAAACCGCAATGCATTCTGAGGAATACCATGAAGAACTGGTGCAAACTTACAATCTGTCGACCAGGTACCTCCACCCCACGCCGGACCTACCCCACGGTGGCCCCCGGGATTAAGTGGTGTGAAGTAAGTGACGTGTCCATGACTTGACGATGGATCTTGTTGGCCTAGTAAGTGATTAATCAAAGCAGTTTCGTAATAGTCGAAATACGAGGGATCCGGTGTCAGAGTCCAGAGCTCTCGGGTAAGCTTCAGCATGTTATATGTATTGCATGCTTCACATGTGTCACTGGTGAGATGTGCAGCAATGGCGTCCGGATTCCTGAAATGCTCAGCCTGACTATTACCACCAATGGCGTACGTGTGGTTGTGGACGGTCATATCCCATGCATTTTTCGCAATATCTCGGTACCTAGTGGTCCCTGTCTGCTTATACTCACGAGCTGCACCTATCCACTTTGGCACTTGTGTATTTGCATGGAGACCACTCAGTCTGTCTTGGTCAGCAGCCAACGGGTCGAACACGGCAGCATGATCAAAGCGTCGCGCTGTCTCGAGCCATCGACTGTCTCCATTCCAATAGTAAATTTCGGCTAGCACGTCGTTCATACCACCGAACTCGGTACTCATCATGTCTGCGTATGCGGGTCAGCGTGAATAACTTGTAACTATGGGGTAACCCCTAAGACATGGACAGAGCATCTCAACTGTGCTTTCAGTGCGAGCTTACTCTGCATTTGACCATAATTCAGCTTGCCAGTCCGGTCGTAAACCCACTCGGCCAGAGACATCAGGACAGACTCGGCATTAGTATCCCCGATATGACGCCAAACGTCAAGCAACCCTGCTAGAGTCTTATGAATGGCGTAGTAAGGAACATTGCCATTGCTGAGAGTGCGTCTCTCAAGCGCAGTAAATTCCGACTCTGGAAAGCCGGATAGGTAGCCGAAACCGAAACCGACTTTCTTATTATTAGCCTGGCACTTGGCTAATTCGGCGGCGAAGTACTTTGCACGATCCCGGCATGTAGTGTCACGGAGAGTGGCCCAGCACTGCGACCAACCAGTGAGGAAGTGTCCCTGCACATGCGAACGGAATGGGAAGTCTGGCGCGTCCCAGCCACCATTTCTTGAAGCCCCATTGGTAGACAGGCCATGATTTGCCCGGAAGTTATACAGAAGCCTTTCGACATCAACTGACTTCAGGTAGCCAAGTGTCCGGTCTTGATTATCCAACCATCGGCTGTCCGTCAGTTGAACTTGACTCAGGTCAAATGTGTAGGCGGAGACACCCGTCTCATGTCGTACTGGAGGAACAATTTGGGCGGCACCAAGAGGAAAACCTATGATGCTGGAGAGAGGCAGTAACTTGGTGGACAGAGTGTGCACGAGGCCAGAAAAGCCACTTGGCTGTAACAGCATGATGCTAAGAAGGCCAAGGATGGCAGAAATATGTTCAGTATATGATTTGAAGTGATGTCTGGAGGCTAACGCAAATCACTGTAAAGCCAGCTTTCCTCTACACAAGTTAGCAGCATGGTGCCGCTGTTGGGCCGAACCGTTTGATTATATACCATGGCGATCCGGTGTAAGGGTTGATGGCAACTGCCTCGAATTGGAGGATAAAATTCGGGAGAGACCCCGACTACCAGACACGCGAACAAACCATATTCCATGGCATGAGTTCATTGAGCCTGCCGGCAGCTCATGGCTGAGGAAGCCAGCCGTCGTGCTAGTGTTGGATTAGTACCTAAGTCGGGATCTTCGGTGTGCTAACGTTAAATGCTTAACTATGCAAACAATATGAATCCATTCGTATGATTGGGCCGGCTATCGCTCCCCGCATTGCAACCCCAACTTTACAAATAATTGATCAAAGAATGACCCCTTTCGGCTTCGAGTGGGCCCTGCCCAACTCGACAATCGAAAATGGAAGGAGAATATCGGTTGAAGCCACCGAAGATTTCCTCGAAGCGCCCCAATCGAGTAATGCATCTATCGGGGGCACTTCACCTACAATAACGCCGCTTAATAGTAGCCTGACAGGGCTTTCAAATGGTGGATCTAAGGTCATGTAATTAACGCGGTAAAGATACTGAAAAGCAGCCAAGACACAATGCCACCAACAATATATAAAGGACCAAATCCATTGGTTGAAGACTGTTGTGTGATATGTGAGTGCTGTGGCCCTGCCGATAGCGACGATCATATATTCGCTGAAGGAAAGGTGGCCTGATACCACAAGTTCTACCCTTTCAGAACATCCGCCGATGTAGTAGCTTATTTCCCACCTCTCTTTTCGGTCCTGCTGTTGGATCTAAAGCGCCAAAAATTTCGAGGCCCCACACGATGGTGAGACACTACTAACTAGATCTCATACTTGCTTTTCATCCATTGGAACTGATGAATCATTGAAAGATTCTGTCATGCGCCCCTTTGCACCAACATGGACACCAACGCCAGGCTTAGTTGGCTGATGGGATCCTCACTGTCCTTACAGCAAAGTCACATGCGGCTATCGGTGCACAGCATAGAGATCCGTCACAGTGCAGCGCGTTTTCTTGCTACACGCTCGTGCCCGAACGGAGATGATCAAAGCCTTGCCCCGCATGGCATGGGCGCAGTCTTCAACGAAACCTATTAAGTTGCAATAACTCAAGAACGCTGGATTTGGAAATGACGCGGCGAAAATACGATAGCTTCCATGCTAGCCTGTCGTTTTCATACTGTTATTTCGAATCAGAAGGTCGGGTCCCCACTTAGCTTCTGAATCACACACCTTTTTTTGTATGGGCCTTTTCATAACGCGTGTAAGCCCTTGACAGCAACACACAATAACGCGTTAAAGCTGTTTTAATGGACGATTCGTACGATATACGATATTTCGAAGCATTTAAAGCGTTAATTAGCCTTAATTCGAAAGCTAAATATGGCAAACGCCTTATAGCTATATAGAAATAGAACTTACTGGTTTGTATAGTCGAAATTAACTTTTTTAACGGTAACCTAATTATTACTTTCAACGTTAATAAACGTACAATTAAACGATACCGAACTTAATATAAAGTAATTAGACGATTCTTTATAAACGGCGTTAATTATTATTATAAGAAAATATTAAGGTTATTTCTTTAAATTTTTATTATAAGTATTATATTACGCAAACCGTGAAAAACCATTTGAAGAGTTATCGTGTTCGAAGATACTGGGTATAGTATCTGTCGTGGAAAATTATCGTGGAATGATTTCTATGTATTGGCTCAGCCTTATTTTCCAGGCTTGAACTTTTATTTTACCTTGCATATATTATTACGCGTTATATTAATTAATTAATTACTTAAAAATTGTTAAAGGAATTAATTTATAAGTTTAACCTATATTTCGACGAAACGTAATAGCTTTTTGCCGATTATTGCGATATATACGTAATTATTTTTACGATATCGAAATCTTTAAAAATTATTAATTAAAGGAATAAAAAATTAAAAATTAAAGTTACGTAAGTGGATTCGGGTTAACGGACGTAATATTTTTATGCCGTTATTAAATATATTTCGGGTATGTTTGTTTTCGTAAATAAATCGCGTATTAATAAACGTAATATTAACCGTTATTCCGGTTAGGTACTTAAAAGTTTTATTTTTTTCGTACGGAAAAGTTTTAAAACGTAATTGTCGTTTTAATATATTACTGCCGTTTACGGTTAACGGATTATTAAATATTTTTATATATTAAGGGCTTATTAAGTGCGAAAGTTTTATTTCATAATTAAATAAAAGGGTATTGCCGTTAATAAACCCGTTTTTTAAATTATGTTTCGTATTCAAAATAAATAATATTAGTTTTTATTATTTAAACGAAATATATACGATATGCGAAAAAGCCGGCGTAAAGTTGCAGTATTTCCTTTTATATTTAATTAATTTCAACTTTATTAAAGCATTTTCCGGTAACTTTAAAGTTTATATCCGTCGTTACGTTAAATATACGCCTAACGATTTTCCTAACGATAAGCGATTCGTGTTATTTTTCGTAGATTGTTACGAACGGGTTGGGTAACGGACAAAGGAAATTAAGGGCCATTTTAAAAAGGCGTAGGTAGGCTGTAATTTGATTAATTGATATATATAAAAGAAAAGGTAACGTGTTAAACTGTTACTAAAAGGCTTCGCGTGTTAAATATCCGTATTACTTTAATATTCGTATTTTTAAGCCTTTTCTTTTTTAAATGGTATTATTTTAAGGTATTAATTTTGCCGTTTATTATATTTTCCTTTATCCCAATTACCTGTAATTCTAAGACGGTAGCGGCGGCGAGTTTTAGCTTTGGATAATAATTGCTTTATTACGTACGTAAACGTTAAAAAAGGTTATCGGGCTGGGGAACCTGTAAAAAGGTTAAATTATTAGCAAAAACGTTAATAAACAAAGGGTACGGATAATGATATACGTTATAACATTATTGCAATTTTTTTATTAAGTAACAAATTCTTTTGAAACGGGTTGTTTTTTAACGTTTTGCTAATTAAAAAAAGAATATAGTTATTTAACGGATAAAAAAGATCTATGTAGAAAAATACCTTACTTTCTTATATATATTATTAATACAAAATGTTAATTAAACGTAAGCGCTTTTCTTCGTTATTTTATATATGGTTTAAAATTTGGGATTTTAAAAGGAAATAAATAGGTTCCTAAACAATAATAATATAACGCAAAAAAACCCTTATTTTTAGTTAAGATTCTTACGAAATAATTTATTTAATTGCGAATTAGATGGCATTTTACAATTTTGAAAGCCTTTTCGAATTTAAATATGTTTTGTATATACGAATTAACGTAAAATTTAAAAGGCTTAAAAACTTCCCGTTTAATATTTAAAATATAAAATATGCGTTTAAAAAATAACATATCTGTTAAAAACTGATATTGTTATTTCGTAAAGCGTTATATAAATATATAATTTTTTTACGTTATTACCGTAAACTGTTACGAATCTTTTATATACGTTTTAAAGTAATTTATTAATATCTATGTTTTTGGAAATAAGAAACAACGAATTGCGAATAAGTAAATCGAACAAGTTATTATGCCTTAGCGTTAAGAAAAGTAAAAGTAATTATTAATTGTAATATTTATTCGCCGTAATCGTCGAATTCGAAAAGTTTTAAAAAGTTTAAGTAATTAACTAAATTTATTACGTAATATATCCCGTTAAAAGTTATTATTCGTTAACTCGAAACTTATTAGCTATTATATTTAAAAAACCTTTCTCGAAGGAATTATGCATAATATTCGTATTGTTATTGTTACCGTTATTTTTACGTTTTAAAAACCTAGTTTTAAAAGTTCCTACAAACGCACCTTTTTCGCGTTATTTTTTAACGTTTCCAAATTTTACGTCCGTTACGTTTTCTTTTATAAAGCTCGTTATATAACCTAATAAAAAACGTTTTATATATAACGTTAAATTTATTAATATCGTTATATTAACGAACAAATTACCGAAATATTATATTATGGTAACGACTGTTATTTTTAACTTAATATATTTAGGAATTAGCGTTTTTATAATTAAGGTAATTTTTACCTTTTTTATATTTAAATATATTCGATAACATCTTACGGACCTTAAGGTTTTTATCGAATTTGGTTTATATAGCGGAAATAGGTATAAATAGGTATTTCGTAATAAGTTTTCGATTTATTATAGATATTGCCGGAAAAGGGTCCTTATAAAAAGGTTATAAACGTAAGCGTTTTTATAATATTACGGTTTCGGAAAGTCCTAACGAAAGGATTATCGTTAACATAGGTTAATAATTATAAAACGTAATTATTTAAAAAAAAACGTTAACGTTGTGTAAAAAAGGTTTTTAGGTTTATTACGTTATTAAAAGGTTTAGGAGTAAAATCGGGTAGAAACTAAGGTTTTTTTTTTTTGCGTTTCGTAGTATTAATAATAACTTTAGCAAATTTATTAACGTCGAAAATACCGTATAATAATACCTTAAAACGTTATAATATAACTTCGTAATTAAATTCGTAACGTTACGTAAATTTCTCAACCTAAACGAATGTACGCCGAAAATTATATTCGTATTCGTTTTGTACTTTTTCGTTAATAATAAATTAAGTAAATCCTTTTTAAAATACCGTTATATAATAATTATTAATAGATCGTTTAAATTATTACGAATTAATGATTCGAAAAACGTTCCGTATTTTATTAAGTTATTTTTTCGAAAGTTTACCGTTAACAATAACTTTAATAACATTAAAAAACTGCGTACGTATATGTAAAAACTTCGGCTTAAAAGCGTTAGTAGGAATACTTTTATTTAAAACGCCTTCGAAAAGTTCGTTTCGAATAACTTTATTTTCGAAAAGCTTGGCTTAATTAAGTTTGTTTTCGGAAAGCTGGTTTCGAATAACTTCGTTTTCGGAAAGTTCGTTTTCGGAAAGCCCGTTTCGAATAACTTCATCTTCGGAAGGCTCGTTTTTGGAAAGCTCGTTTCGAATAACTTTATTTTCGGAAGGCTTGTTATCCGTAACTTTAAGGGCGTTTCCAAGGGCGTTTCTCGTATCTCTGTCGGTATCTGTAAGCTCCGTAAAATCCTTACGTTCGGATTTTTCAAAATCCTTAGTAATAAAAACAATTATTATCTGCCTACTTTTTCTTTTGTTTTTCGAAACGGTTTTTGCAGCAGTTAATCGCTTATTAACAGCCGCTTTATAAATATTATTAACCCGGGTATTAAAAAAATTAACTGGGCCTTTTTTAACAACTTTAACCACCTTTGCAAACGGCTTACGTAACCGTTTCGGAGCCATCGCGGGATTAGCCCGGCAGGCACTAGTCAAGTTATTTGGCGCACTCCTCCAACTAGCCTCAAAATCGCACTTTAAACGCTATTATCATAGTAATTTCGTTCCTCGATAACTCAGCAATATTGATAGCGATAATATAATATATTTAACTCATTATAAAGAGCGAAGCTTCGCGATCTTGGTAAATTTTTCCCCTTTTATTTTTTTAAAAGTTCCATGCGTTTTAAAGTGATAATGATAAGCGCTGATAGTGCGGCTAAAACTAAGACTAGGGTACTAAAAGCCTAATAAAAAAAAGGGGGATATATGAATAGGCGGCGGCATAAAGCTATATTTAAATCAATGAAATAACGGTAAAAAAAAACTATGTTAATAGCGAAAAATAACGTATAATCTATTATATTAAAAGCTAAAGATATCATCAAATGCAATTTTAAATCTTCATTTGCATAATATCGCATACAATCCTTGTTGTCTCTTGATTTATATATAAATTGCATGGTATTTCAGAGGGGTTGGCGGTAGGGTGCGCCAAATAACCTGACTAGCGCCTGCTTGGGAAGATATTTCGAAATATTCGTTCGCGGTTTCGTCGATTCGAATTAATCTTAAAAAAAAACGCGTACGGCCAGGTGGTTTAGGAAGAATTCGGCTAGGCTAGCCGGGTTTTCGCAATACGGAACGCAAAACAGAAACTAAAGCTTTTAAGGAAATTATTAACAATAAAATTACGCCGAAAAAAAAATCGCGAAAGCTTCGTTTTCTGTTATTATAACTATTGTTATATTGCTGTCGAAGGCTTATACGCGTTATGAAAAGGCCCATATAAAAAAAGCTGTATGATTCAGAAGCTAAGTTGGGCGGGAACACTCTAATTCGAAATGGGAGTACCTTTGGAAAATCTATAGCAAAATATTATAACCAGTAGTTGTTGCATCGCAGCTATAAGGGCGTTTCGGTTAATTAAGTCCGGAACTTTCTTAAGGTTATAACGTAATAACCATAACCTGTACGGTCCAAAAAATTGATATACGGGCTTTTCTCATATAAATATACCTGGGAAATCCGGTACATAATGATTCGACCGATGGTTATGCTGTCGCAGCTATAAAGGCGTTGCCGTCGCCGATTTTCCAGATTTAAATATAGCTATATTAACTGTAATTTCCATTTAAAAGAATTGGAAAAGTTCCAGTATATATATTAGTTTATATTCGACGCATATACAAAATTGCATACTTAACAAGCTTAATTTGATTACGTAACAATTTCTTTTACTTTAAATTTTTGGACTTTTTTAAAGAAAATAAAAGAAAAATTGATAATTTTGGTAGTAACGCCCAAAACGGACCTTCTTTTCGCACAACTATAACTTAGGCCTCGCTCGCTCGTTACGGGGATTTGGCATCTAATTGGTTAATTTTTAGCGTAATACAGCAGTGCATTAGGAAAACGAGCTAGGAAGGCCTGAGCTAGCTAAGGTAAAGGTAAATCAGGCCTTATTTTTAAGGTTTATGTTTTTGTAGGTCCTTTTAATCGGTCAGTACTTAGAGTGACGGGTTTTTGGTAAGCCCTAGCCACAGCTGCGCTGCAGGCGCAGCTCTAATCTTAAAATAAAACCTATTATTTTTTTAAAATAAGATAACCGCAAGGTAGATAGAATGGAAAGCTGTGAATTTGGAAAATAACAAAGTATAAGGATTAATGTCGGATATAGGAGATGTTAGTTGCGTTGTTGTATTTAGCTAATTGTGCAGCTTTTTAATACGCGTACAGCTTTTGTATAACCTAGTAACCGAACAATTATCCTCCGTTTAAAGCGTAACTTTTTTTAGTTAAAATGCTCTAATATACCTGTTAATTGATACACCTTTTTAACGCCTTAAAAAATTCGAGGCGTTAATGGTTATACTTTATTATTTTTTAAAAACAAAGCCTTTTATTCCATTTTTTCTCTGGTGATTATATCCTTTTTATTAGCTAATTTCTTATCAAAAATTACTTTTAATGTTTTTTTCCGGTAATCCAAGGTTTCTGTAATATTTATTAATCCTAGTTGTTTTCTAAAATGCTTAAAGATTTCTCGTAATAAGGCTTTAGTTAGTTTATTAACTAATATATTGCTTATAAACATATAATCTATTTTAATTAAGCCTTTTTATTTTTTTTCGTAACTAATAATTATATATATCTACGTACCGCAGATTTATTTTTAAAAACGCGATGTTGGCGTTAATAAGCTCTATGGTTTACTTATTATTGCATTACATATTTAACGGTCCCACATTTAGGCTAACATCTAGTTTTTTAATCAATCGAAAAACAAATAAGGTTTTTTTAATAACCTTCGTAAAAAACAACACTTTTATTTTGGTTATGAAAGTCATTATTAGATCTTACTTATTTATACGTTATTTTATAATTTCTTTAAATATGTGAAAATACGCGAAAGCGTTTTGTTAATAATTCGTATCGTAATAATATATATTACTAAGTTCTGTCCTAATTGGACTAATTTGTTACGGCGTTGATCGTTTTTTAGGTCTAGGTAAAGTATTTTATTATTATATAAGAAAGAAAAAGCATATAAGGAATTTCCAATTAATTTCCGAACGGCTGCTATAATATCAGTTATTCGTTAAAACATCCAAATGCGAATTTCTTTTTAAAAAATGATACATTTTTTAAGATTTATAATTAACACCGATAATCTGGAAATGGACCGCCGACGGGTCGACGTTATCGAAACGTAACTAAACCAAAATCGATCCATAACATCTAAATCTTTTTAAATTTTACGAACTTTTATCGGAAATATATCGCTTATTATTCGCATATTATGGAATTTATTATTAAACTATTAAGAAATACAGTACTAAGGTAAAAAAACAAAATTTTATCAATTTAAAAAGGCCAAAAAAACGTTCCGTAAGCTAAAAAAACGTCTTTAAATTAGTAATTATTTTCCGATATTAAAATAATTCTAAAAGTATTAAAAGCAGAAGAAACGTTTTAATAAAAGTCATATTAGGGATATTATCGTAAAAAGATAAGGAACATTAATATCTAATAATATACTAATCGCGAAAACTTAACTTAGCTCAAAGGAATAAACTGTAAAATAATAAAAATTTCTAATAATGATTAAAAACCTAAAATATTAACGTTAATACCTCGAAAATCAGGAAAACGATTTCTTAATACTTACCGAATATATAACGTTAAAAAATATTATAAACGTAGCCGCGCGTAGCCTTAAGGAAAAGCTAATCTAATAAATTTATCGCTTTTCATAATTTGATTTTAAGTTCTAATATTAACCGAGTATTACCAACCTGGCGGACGGCTATCGAAACGCTTAAATTATATATTAAGAAAAATTACTTCCGGAAACGTTTTTTGTACGTTATCAAAAAAAGACTGAAATTTACGGACGATATACCCGAAAACGTACGAACGAAAGTTGCAGGTATATAACGCAACTTGAAGCATTATAAAGAAATAAAAAACTTTATAAAAACGGCATAAAACTTATTCGCTGTTAAGTTTTCAAATGAATTCCAGGTAATTCAAATTTAAATAGCTACCCTCCGCGTAAAACAGGCGGAAAACCTTCGTTATACAATTACAGAAAGCTTTAGAAAAGGAAAGAAAAACAAGAAACCATATACCTACTAAACCCATTACTTACATATAACGATATAAACATAAATTGCAACAATAATACGATTAACGGCCAAATAATAACAACCGGAAGCTGTAACTGCACTATACTCGGACTTCGAAAAGTCTGAGAAAGAGAAAACTGGTACTAAGATTATTGTTTATAATTAATACGTTTTACGTCTTTTAACAAAGGAGTTATGCAAAAACGAAACAGCACTATAACCGAAAACTTCTCGATAGTTTTACGATTAAGTTCGAAAATTACAAACCAAAAACTTAAATATCATAAAATTAATACGGTTAATTACACGTTAAACCGGAATAAAAAAGATATTTCTTAAGCCTAAATAAGGTTTTACATTATCAGGATAAATTCGTAATCCCGTTATAAGGCGCTTTACCATAATAATCCAAAAACAGGATGTATAGGATATATCCGTACGTTAAAATTAATAATTAAAAGGTTTTATTAGGAAAATATAACGAACGATATCCGAAAATATACCAAGTAATATCCAACCTGCCAAAACACGATAAAGCTACGCTATAAGCTATATAAGCAATTATAATCCTTACCATTACTTATATAACCTTTCTAAAATATCTTATTAGATTTTATTACAGGGCTTTCCAAAAATCTAAACCTAAGTAAATTAAAATACAACGTTATCTTAATAATTGTTAATCGCTTTGCGAAACTAGGTTTATTTATTTCTTCGGTTAAAACGTTAACTACAACCAAACTAACCGGATTATTTTACAACAAGGTAAAGTACAAATTCGATACGCCGGCCGCAATCGTTAATAATAAAAGTAAATTACTAACAAGCTAATTTTAAGAGGAATTTTGCAAAAAACAAAAAATAAAATAACGAATATTAACCGTTTACCATTTATAAACCGATAAGCAAACGGAACGTACCTATTAAGTTTTATAGTATTACTTCCGTAATTATGTTAACAAATACCAAAATAATTGAACAAAATTATTACGAAATGCAAAATTCGCACATAATAACGTCCGGAACATATTTACTGGCCGCTCTTTATTTATGGTAGTAGGCGGATATTATCCGAAACTAATAAAATACCTACCCTAAAAATTTCAAAATATAAGTTTAAAAAATAGAAAAACAGTTCGAAAACATAACGGCTATCCGTCGAATAATATACAAACATAAAAAGAAACAACGGCAACCTAAACAAATATGATAATTAACGCCATATACCTATAGAATTCTAACTAAAGCAATAAATAAATTTATTAACTAAAAACTTTAAATTTAAAAATAAAAAACGTATATTTACTTATATTCGAATTGTAATTAAAAATTGAATAAACTTCTTAATATAAAAAATAATTCTTTTTATTAAATATTAACAGATATATAATATATTTTCGGTATTCTTATAAAAACCGTAATATAATCGGAAACCAAATAACGCCTAAACGGTGCTATTAAACTTAATAAAGAAAAAAAATAAGTAATAGAAAATATGGTCTATTACCGAAATAATCGGGGAAAACCTAAATATTTAATTAAATAAAAAGGCTAGCCTGCCGAATACAATACGTAAAACCTTCAAAAATATCTTAAATACGTACCTTAAATATTATAACATTATAAAAAAAGCTAAATACATAAATAAAAAATAAGATAACCCAAAAAACGCAAAACAAT
Organism: Monosporascus sp. 5C6A; assembly: GCA_004155035.1. Classification (NCBI taxonomy): domain Eukaryota; kingdom Fungi; phylum Ascomycota; class Sordariomycetes; order Xylariales; genus Monosporascus; species Monosporascus sp. 5C6A. The sequence continues at coordinate 388,902 of QJOB01000787.1, forward strand.
AACAACTTTATTAGAAATAAACCGCCTAGCAATCATAAAATTACGGAAAATAATTCCAAATAAAATTAAAATATCGAAATCAAAATATTAACTAATATCATAATTACTTTTAAGCTTTTAACGAACAATTACTTCGTCGTATACCGGTCGGAAACCGATTAATTAAATATAATTAAATATATATGATAAACCGGAACATAACCGGAAACCAAGCGGTAATATAAAAAGATTCGAACCTTACCTTAAATACAAACCCGCACTCGACTATCGAGTTTTATATTAAGCTAAAACATATAAAACCAAACTATAATTTCCTCATAAACAAAACGGAAAACGAACGAAAATTAACAAGCGACATAAAAAAATCAAACTTTTATTTCGAAAACATAATGTTGCGCTTATTTACTAAGTTTTACGTTAATTAACCCTTAATAAACGTATTAAAAAATCAATACAGAAATATCGGAAAATAATCGGAATACGTACGACGATAAAATACGAATACGTTTATTGATTTTATTAAACGTAAAACCTGAAAAGGCCTTTAAAACGTCTTAGTTTTTAAGAAAAACAAGGTTTAAATAAATAAAATATAAACAGTTATTAATTAATAACAAATTACCATCCTTAAAGGGTTTACAATATTCAAGTTTAATAAGAGTTTTACTAATTAAAAACTTATTTTTATCGTAATTATTAATAAATACCATGATTTCGTCGAAATATCGGAAAGTAAAAGGAAAATATTTATAAATAAAAAAGCAGCAATATAACAACTTTCGAAAATCTTTTTGTTTATACAAAATACTTTAAGATTACACTTAATCGAAAATTAATCGTAAAGTAATAAGAAAAAACGGGAACATTTATAAATACGACTTAAATTTGTAAACCTATAAAACGACGTTAAAATTAAACCTCCGTAACCATAACGGACAATTAAAAATCTATTTTCAATATAACGAAAAAGAAAGTTTTTTATTAATAATTATCTTAAAACGAACTTAACTTTACGGAAAACGTTAACTTAGCGACCGATCGTAAATACGGCGTCGCGATTAACCTAAATACCTACAATACAAATTTTCTCGAGCTCGCCGATAATTTCCTAATTCTCGACGGCAAAATAAACGATACTTTAGATAACACCATTAAAAACAACCGGAATCTAAACGAAAATTAAACGGTAATATTAACGATATTGAAAATAAACATTTACCGTACGAAAAGCCTTATAATAATAATTAATTACGACATAATTTAAAATACCTAAAACCTAAACGTAAACCGTACGGTAATCGAAATAACGTTATATTACGTAAATACAATACGGCTTATTACCGCCCGTAATCCGAATATCGTTTATTATACCATTATCGTCGAAAAGGTAGCGTATAAAAAACGTCCAACCCTTTTCGGTATTAAAATAATACTTTTCATAAAACCGTTTACGACAAATAAACATATTAAACGTAAATAAACTAAAAATTATATATAAAATAAGTAAAAAAACGATACGAAAATAAAGGTACGAAAAAAAACCAAACGGAGTACATACGTAAAAAAAAAACGAAAATTAAAACGCATAAAAACAAAAAAAAGAATAAAACAAAATAAAGTTAAAAAACAGATTACAATAAAAAACTATATAAAAACGATTAATTACCTAAGAAATTCGCAATAATTATTACGGTAACCACTTATAATATAATATAACTTACGTACTATATACGGAAAATATTCCGCTAACTTTCGTAACGCGATTTACAACTACGGAATACCAAATTAATGATATTATTAAAAACCAACAACTTAAAAAAAAGAAAATAATTATAAAAATACAATTCCAATAAAGCTGCAGCCAGTAACCGACCAGGCGCAAACCTACTTACTAACATAAATAACCATCTAGCAACTAGTAAAAAATGCCAGATGGAAATAATCTAATACACTTACTTCTTGGAATCTGCTTTGCAACTAATCGGAAATCACCTTACCTTAACCTACAGCTATTTATTATCTCACAATTACCAATATTGTTTTATCAATAACTAATTAATTAATAATTACTTGAATTAAGCGAATGAAACTTTTAATTATCGGATATAAGGAATATTAGTTACGTTAACGTCTTACACCAGTAAGTTGGTTATATCAGTAAGTCGGTTATTTTTTTAATAGTTTCAATTATTTATTTCTAATCGCTTATTTCTTAATATTTACTTATAAAACGCCTTATAAAAGAATTTAGAATAAATTTAACCGTTCAGGTAAAAAAAAAAACTCCAAACGTAATTTTAAACGGCTTGGTTTTATATACGAAGTCGCCTTATTTACATTACAAAATCGATTTAATAATAAATCTTTTCGAACCGAAATTTTTTTTTTTTTTTTTTTTTTTTTTTTTTGCGAAAATTAATACCGACCGAAAAAAAATCGATTGTCGACCGAATTTTTAACTTAAATACGCGAAC